>LNAC01000060.1:974427-1085383 GCA_002007465.1 Ailurus styani
GCGGCGGGGGCAGCCTGTCCGCCTCCTCCCGGGCTGGCGTTCGCCAGAGGATCCGCAAAGTGCTGAACAGGTGAGCGGCGGCGGGGGCGCGGGGCGAGGGCTGCGGGAGCCGGGCCCCGGGTCTCCCCGGACCCCCGGAGGCCCGGAGGCCCCTCGGGACGGAGTCGCGGCCGAGGAGACTGCGGAGACCGGGCAACAACGCGCCCCGTGCCTGCGGGAGGCCGTGGCAGCTTTGTCCCAGAGCGGGCAGCCCTGGGGGCGCCCGGGCTGCCGGCTGGTCCGAGGCGGGAGTTCGGAGAGAGGCGGGGTTTGCTGCCCGGCTGCAGTGTATCTGCACGCACGCCCTCGCACACGCGTGCCGCCTCGGGCCCCTTAGCCACTCGGACCCCAGCTTTGCGCCCAGGGCACGGGGGGGACCCGAGGGTGGCCCCGGCAGAGGCGGGAAGACGCGGGGCTGCGGGGCTGGCGAGCAAGTCGCCGGCCTCGCGCTGTCGCCCGCCGCGGCCGGATGTCTCCAGCCTCCACGCCGGGGGGATGGAGTCGTGGCGACAGCCCGGACTTGGCAGGCGGGGGACCCACTTCTCCTGTCTGACGCTCCAGTTGCCGCTCAGACTCGTCCAAGCTGGGGCCGGGGAACGGGAGGCTGGAGGCCTGGATCAGCCCCACGCAAAGTGCAAAAATGTTGCGAGAAGGGTGTGAACAGGAGGGGCCCGGTTATTTCAAAGCGGGCTAAAGCCAAGAGGAGGCGAGCGCAGATCGCCGGCGCCTCCAGTGCTGGAATCTGCGCAGTGAATGGATCAAGGACGAGGCGTTTTAGGTTGCGAACGCGGGCTGACGTGAAGATGGGGCCCCGGGTGCCCCTGACTCAACTGTTACGTGGAAGGGACTTTTTCTACTTAAGTAACTTGAAATGGTTGAAGAGCTGACACTTAAAACAGCCAGAGGATTGGTTTTGTGTGTTTTTATTTGAGTGTTTGTGTGTGCTTTTTGGATGCATCTGTACGGGTAACTCTTAAGGTCGCTCTGTTCATACAGGTTTCTGTGTGGCACTGTTTCGGGTGGCCGAGACTCCCCATAGAGCTATGGGGAATTCACATAGAACTCTATGGGGCTTAAAACTGTAGTGGTAGCACAAAATATGTACAGAAATAGAAGCTGGAAAGATGGGAGTATGGTTTAATTCAGGTATACCAAATGCCAAACCATTCCATTCCCTTGCGAAGACTTAACATGTGTATTAGCTTACTTGTGGGTACTTAGGTATGTTTCCATTTATTAGCAAACAAGAAGAAATTCAAGCTGAGTGAGACATGAGTTGGCAATAGAAAGTCAAGCCTCTACTTTCCTTCAAGTTGTACCTTAGGATAACTCTTCCTAAAACATTACATTTAAAAGACAGTGGCCAGAAGTTGAATCAAGAAGATGCGGGCTTAGTGCATACTATATAGGGTTCCTATTCTTCATGAACACCTGTGGTTTTTTTGAATTGTAAATATCTTGGCATTGGATGTTTAAATTTTTAAACAGAGTATGTTAAATATTAATATCCCTCATCAAGTTGGAAAAAAGCCTGGTGCAATCGTTCATTTATCTTTGCTTGATTACAAGTTATTATTGATTCCGTGCAAGTTATTTCTTGATATTTAATGAATCTTAGAGTCCGGAATAAAAAGATCACTGAGGAGACTTGGCTGTCATCATTTCTCAGCCAGTAACTAGCCACGTGGTGTGGGGCAGAGCTGCACATTTCCCTGGAATTTAGTTTCTACATTTGTAAACCGTGTTTTATAGTACTGTCTTACTGCTCTTGTCATGCGATAATACTAAAGAAATACTAAAGAAACACTTGGGCGAATATAAAGCTCTACATAAACTCATTTCTTTCATGGATTTTTGTTATCTGAGGTGGGTCTGTGGGAGTATCATAGGCAAATGAAGTCTAAGTACATCATAAGTTGAACTTTATGTATTATTAAGCCTTCAGTGATCTGCGTGACATGACTTGTACTATTCCTAATTTACAGAGGAAGAACTAAGACTGAAAGATTGGTCCAGTGACATGTCATCTCAGGCCCATCTGTGAATGGGAACCTACCTAGGGTTATAGCCTTTTCATTTCAACTAAAATGTTTAGTTGTCTTTCAAAATTCTTCAGAATTTTCAATATAATATTTTGTATTGAGTTAATGGTCTTTTCTTATACTTAAAGGGACAAGAAGAAAATATTTCTTTTGAGAAGGAGCATCTTTGGTATGGAGACTGAAAATAAAGATTAAATATAAAAATCTCTATGGAATAATTAGCATGTTGTTGAGCTTGGCTTCTGCACCACGATTATGTCTACAGGAGGTCAGTGGTAGTGGCTGTTGAGTGACTGGGCTCTCCAAACAACAATGCGGGAAGAAATTGGAATTTTAGAGATCTTGTGCCAGCATCTAGGTGTGGCTCCCCTCTAGTTTGAATCCTCCAAGTAGGTTGGATCAGTCAGTAATGGCTATCAGGCTGGCCCACAGGGGCCAGATCATAAGCCTCTTTGTTCATTTTCTCAAAGCTTAAAATCCATTTTCCCCCTTCTTTTTCTTCTTCTTTTAATCTTTTTCCTTAATGATTCTGTATCCTTTACCTGCATTGCTCTATCAACTTACTGTCCTCTGGTTTTTAGTTGCTTTTTCTTTTCATCTGTTTCTGACATGCAACTTAGTCGTTAGGAGAAAGTGAGGTTGCAAAGCTGGAAGTTTAGAGCCAGTATAAAAAAATATCCCTCCAGTTTTTGGCATCCAGATATATGGTTGGCAGCATTCTATTGCTATGAGCTAGCCAGTAATCTCTTCAGTGACAGAATGGGACATTGCACCACTGTTAGTTAGCTCTTAGCATCCCACTGGGCCAAAGGGACAGTGCTGACGGACTGAGGATGGTGCAGTGAGATGGGGTGTGTTAGATTACAAGCAACGTAAACCCCATGATTTGCCTGCCACTGGTGGAAGTCTATAACGATAGCTACTTGCCAACCCAGAGGAAGAAATGCAAACACACATGCTATCTATATCTACCCAGGGATAAGTAAAAAAAAAAAAAAAGAAAGAAAAAAGAAAAGTACTGATTAATACCTAAAGGTACTTGCTCTCAAGAAGCACGGACTGAAAAATGTAGTGTTACCCTAATGCGATCTGCCTGACATTATTCTGCATTATTTTACTTTCCTCAGTATAGCTCCTCATCCTTTCCCCTTCTTTATAGCCTAGTAGAGTTGGATTGCTGCATTTCGTACATGACAGTTGGGGCATCTCACTGATTACTCACTTTCTGTAAAGCAATGAGTTTAGAATCTAATAGTATCCAAGATTTTGGTGAAAGAGGAGGTGCTAAGTAATTTTTTGAAACCAGTTAATGGGATGTATCACATTCTTCTCCCTGTGATATTCAAATTTGTTATGGCAGTGGGATGCAAGAAATCCAAGATGATTCTAATGCTGAGATAATTGTTACTTCTTTAATTCCCAGAGATTTAAAATGATGTATTGGTTCAAGCATGGAACAAAATATGGCAAACTCTTCCTCATTTATTTCTTAACGTGGAGTAGTATTTATTACCCTGTCACAGGCAAGCAGGATATGACAAAAAAAGAAAACACTTCAAGGGCAACGGTTGATGACCCTTTCACAAAAACTGCTGAATACTGATGTACTTCTTAGAAAGATAGAGGAGTAGATGCTGGAGATTTGCTCCTCTAAAATGATTACTTAATGAAATGTTTGTGAAAAACAAGTAATAGCTTGTTTTGTGTTTTGCATGTGTGCAGTTTTATTTATCTTTTTGAGTTGAATATTATTTTCAGATCTTAACAAAAATAACTGAATTTCTAGTTTTGACCCACTTTCTTCTCAACAAGAGATACATTGGGTTGTCTCAAGTTATAAAGGGGTTTCCACCTTTTTGAGTCTTGTAGTGGGGATATTTAGTAGAATGGAACCACTAGTGTGACGTTGGGTCATCCATTCATTTGATCTGGAACTGATGTCCAACTTACATTTTGATTCATTTTACTAATTTTAAAATTTCTGAAAAATTTTGAGTTGAAAACCAAGAAACATTAAGGAGGAGAGCGTTGGTAGCAAGCCTAAATGAAATCAGTATCCACAGATAAGATAGGACAATATGTGTATATAGCATTTATGAGTCAATAAATAAGGTGGACAGAACATGTTGAACTAACAGAATGGCTGCCAAGGAATAGGATTATGCTTGAACTAAGTATGAGGTACAGTTGAAGAAGACAATTTAGATGATCCTTTTTTATCAAGTCAGAAGGCTCTTGTTGAAAAATTGATAGTGAAGCTCTTCTTCAAGCTGCTTCTTCTAACAGATGTCAGAATGAAAGGAAAGACCAACTAGTAATGAGGATAATTGATACACAGTATTCCAAATTGAACAGGGTGGTGTGATTAAAAACAGACATTTCTAAGATCAGTAGTAAACAAAGGATGTCTAAGGATGCATTTATTTTTAACTGAAGGACTAAATTATGAAAATAAAAGATCATCCTGTATAGTTATTTTTTTATACAGAGGGCTTGGAGAACCGAACATTTATATTAAAGTGATATTTGGTTTACTTGGGTTAGAGATAATGTATTTCCAAGTAATGTGTAAGAAAATGGATGCATCTTTGTGTAATTTTCCTTTGAGCTTTCACCATCTCAAGATCCTTCAGAGTCCAGGGCCATCATAATAGAAGTCTATTTTTACCGTACACTGCTGTAGATGTAGATGATGTAGGAAATTGAGTTGGCTGCCCATATAGTTCTAAAGTTGCCTAATGCAAGAGCTGATTTATTATTTAATTGCCATTTCTCATAAAAGTAGAATGCAGAATGTGAGAATATCACCACCAGGTTTTAGTATAGCTTTCTCATTCATTTGAGTTCAGGCCAGTGAGCATTCACTGTACATTTTTCAAACACATTAATTCTTGATTACGTTTCTAAAAAAAGTATGCTTAGGAAGTTAAACTCCAATAGCCACATGGAAAAATAGATATTTGGCATAATTCCTGACTGTGGCATGAAAATGTACAAGTATACATTCATTTATTCTTGTTTTTAATGGCCAGACCACATGACATAAAACTTACCATCTTAAGCACTTTTAAGTGTATAGTACAGTAGTGTTATTTGCATGTACATTGTCATGCAACAGATGTCTAGAATTTTATCATCTTGCAAAACTGAAACTGAATCCATTAAACAACTCCTCTTTCTCCCTTCCACACTGACCCTGGCAACCACCATTCAACTTTTTGTTTCTAAAAGTTGGACTCTTCTGGATACCTCTTATAAATGAAATCATGTAGTATTTGTCTTTTTTTGACTGTCTTAATTCACTTAGAATAATGTCTTCAAGGCTCATCCATGCCGTACCATCTGAGAGGATTTCTTACCTTTTTTAGGCTGAATAATATTCCATTGTATGTATATACCACATTTTCTTTATCCATTTATCTGTTGATGGACATTTAGCTTCTTCCATTCCTTGACAATTATGAATAAAGCTGCAGTGAACATGAATGTGAAAATATGTCTTCAAGATCCTATTTTCAATTTTTTGGGATATGTACCCAGAAGAGGGATTGCTGGATCATATGGTGATTCTATTTTTGTTTTTTGGAGTTTTTCATAGCAGTGGCACCATTTTACATTCTCGCTCACAGTGTCTAAGAGTTCCAATTTCTCCACATCCTTGCCAACACTTGTTACTTTTGTGTGTGTGTGTGTGTGTGTTTATTGTGGCCATCCTAAGGGGTGAGAAGTGACGTCTTGTGGTTTTGATTTGCGTTTCCCTAATGATTAGTGATACTGAGCAGCTTTTCATAAACTTTTTGACCATTTGTATGTCTTTGGAGAAATGTCTATTTAAGACCTTCGGTAATTTTTAAATTGGATTGTTTGGGGCTTTTTAGTTGTTGAGTTGTAGGAGTTCTTTATATATTCTGGATATTAATCCCTTATTAGATATATAGTTTACAAATATTTTCTCCCATTCCATTGGTTGCCTTTATTTTTTTTTAATTTAAAAAAATTTTTTTAAGAGTTTATTTATTTATTTGACACAGAGAGGGAGAGTTCACAAGTAGGCTGAGAGGCAGGCAGAGAGAGAGAGGAAGCAGGCTCCTTGCTGAGCGTGGAGCCCGATGTGGGCCTCGATCCCAGGACCCTGAGATCATGACCTGAGCTGAAGGCAAAGGCTTTAACCCACTGAGTCACCCAGGCGCCCCAAAATTTTTTAATTTTTAAAAATTTATTTATTTGTCAGAGAGACCACAAGCAGAGGGAACAGCAGGCAGAGGGAGAAGCAGGCTCCCTGCCTGGCGACTCAGTCCCAGGACCCTGGGATCATGACCTGAGCCAAAGGCAGACGCTTAACTGACTGAGCCACCCAGGCGTCCCCCATTGGTTGCTTCTATACCTGGTTGACAGTTTCTACATTTATTTGTTCTTAATCATTTACTGCGTGTTGAGCCCTCTTCTGGAGAACACACACATGACAAAGCATTATTCTTGGCCTGAAGGACCTCAAAATCTAACTGGGTAATGTCGCACGTGTTCTGCTACTGAGAATGAATCATTATAATCGGTAACCTGAATTTTTATGGATAATGTCTAATTGTATGCCTCCCCATATCTAGATACCAGAGTCTTATAAATAAGTTGTTCAATATGCAATCCATATTAAATTTCTCATTCTACCATTTTGACCTTATATAGGGACTACTTGTATGCACAATAGTTAAGAGGAAATTTCAGAGGAAATGCCAAAGAAAATAGTAAAAGTAAATATGTCTTAGAAAGTGTTTTCATGGGCGCCTGGGTGGCTCAGTGGGTTAAAGCCTCTGCCTTCGGCTCAGGTCATGATTTCAGGGTCCTGGGATCGAGGCCCGCATCCGGCTCCCTGCTCAGCAGGGAGCCTGCTTCCTCCTCTCTCTCTGCCTGCCTCTCTGCCTACTTGTAATCTCTCTCTCTTTCAAATAAATAAATAAAATCTTTTTTTTTAAAAAGAAACTATTTTCTTAGAAAAATGTCATGACTCAGTGGCAATGAATGTAATTTGTTTAAGAATACTATTATTAAAAAATTTTAGCTATTGTTTTCTATTGGATTTAAATTCTGAATTTTCTCTGAAGAAATTTTTATAAAAATTTTTATTATTTGTTTGTTTATTTGAGACAGAGGGAGCCAGCTTGTGTGCACAAGTAGCGGGGAGGGGAAGAGGGAGAGAAAGAAGCAGGTTCCCCCCAGGGCCCATCCCAGGGCTCCATCCCAGGGCCCAGGGATCATGACCTGAGCTAAAGGGAGATGCTTAAGGGGCTGAGTCACCCAGGTTCCCCTGTCTGAGGAAAATTTATGTGACTCTGTGATGGTTAAAAAAAATACCTTAAATATCATTTTGCAAGCTCTGATATTATGTACCACCAGTTCTTGCCATTTTAAAAATTAATTAGGGAAACCTACCATAACTGAATAAACACTTAAAGGATTTTAAAAACCAAATCAATCTAATTATGTCCAGATTTAGAGTTACAGGGCTACAGTTCCTAATCATTCCTGACTTTGAGATAGCAAAAATATTGATCCATTGTATAAGACAAATACTTTACTGGTTTCCCATTCATTCATTCATTCATTCATTTATTATTTATTGAGTTCTTCCTCTGTGTTGGGCACTGCAGGATCATAGTAGTGAACCAGAGAGGTATGGGCTGAAGAGGACTCTTGGGTGCCATTGGTAGAGTTTCTAACTGTTATTACCCTTTCAATATAATTTATCAAGGGGGCAATTTAAGTAAAGTAGAAATAATGGTAACATATATCACTTCTCAAAAATGATTAGATTTTCAAGTTGATCTAACAGAGGTGTACAAAAAAGCCCCATAATTTAGCTGTTTCACCTGTAGGCAAACTACTCAAGAGGAAGACTGAACCCATAATAAAATTACTTGAAGTGTACACAGAGTCCAGAGGTAGATCTTTCCTGATGAATACAATGCAATTTGTTTCACCCAGGACTTAAAAAAAAAAAAGAAGAAGAAGAAGAAAAGGAGGACCAGCCATAATGTTTGTCTACCTTCAGAATGTTAGGAGAAAAAGGAGGATAGATTTGAATCTCATTCAGCCATTGCAGGGTGAACCTATCAATAGGTCAGTGCCATGTAAATCAAGAAAATAGAGTTTCTTAAAAACAAGCAAACAAACAAAAAAAGAAAATAGAGTTTCCTGACACTGAACATTCTGAACAATAGAAACAGCTTTAAGGGACCTTGAACACACGGTCATGTGTTGCAGGTAAGAGAGATTTAAAATAGGACAACAGCATGAGGATGAGTTGGTGGAAGGACTGCATGCTTTATTTTTTTTTTAAAGATTTTATTTATTTATTTGACACACAGAGAGAAATCACAAGTAGGCAGAGAGGCAGGCAGAGAGAGGGGGAGGAAGCAGGGTCCCTGCCGAGCAGAGAGCCCGATGTGGGCCTCGATCCCAGGACCCTGAGATCATGACCTGAGCCGAAGGCAGAGGCTTTAACCCACCGAGCCACCCAGGCGCCCAAGTAAACATTTTATATTATGAAACTTATATCACGTGTTATTCTTATAATGACAAAAGTGGCTGTATTATCATACTTTTATAGATAGAGAAACCAATTTTTGTGGTCATACAGCTTAGTGCCTTTATAAGACTACAGAGGACAGAGAACCCACACTAGATGGGAGACGGGGCAGGAAGGTTCAGGGATGGTATTTTCCCTTGGCATTGAGAGAGAACGTCTTAGCAAGGGCTGCTATCACAAGATGCTGTAGACTGTGTGGCTTAAACAACAGACATTTATTTCTCACAGTTCTGGAGGCTGGGAAGTCTGAGATCAGAGGGCCAGCAGAATGTGTGTCTGGTGGGGCCTTCTTGACTTGCAGTCAGCCTTCTTCTCCTCTTTTCAATTTATAGTGCAAGAGAGCAATCTCTCTCCTGTCTGTTCTTGTAAGGGTACTAATTCCATCCTGGGGACTCCACCCTGGTGACCTCACCTAAATCTAACTATCTTCTGAAGGTCCCACCTCCAAATACCATCACATTGGGAATTTGGCCTTCAACTCATGAACTTTGGGGGCACATAAACTTTCAATCCATGGCAGATGGGTAGGAAAGGCATATGTGTAAGAAGGGGGTAGTAGAAATGATGAAGCCAAATATGGGGTAAGAGATAGTAAGAGGAGTAAGTGTCTAGTTTGACAATATTATGTGGAAGTGAAAAAGACAGTGGAGTGGAGTGAGGTTAGAATTGTGGGATGGAGTCAGACAATGGGCACCCTTAGGTGCTCTGATAAGGAGTTAGACTTCATTCTGTGGGTTATTACTATTGCAGGTTATTGAGTAGAGAAAGGACCTGATCAGAGATGTGCCTAAATGTGATATTCTGAACACAATCTGTAGGACAGATGGAGAGGAGAGGGACCGGGATGTGGGGGACAAGTTAGGGGCTACCATAGCCATTTAGGAGAGTGGAGAAAGGAGTCTATTTTTTAAAAACATCTTATTTATTTATTTGACAGAGCGAGAGCTAGAGAGGGAACACAAGCAGGAGGAGTGGGAGAAGGAAAAGCAGGCTTCCCATGGAAGAGGGAGTCTGATGTAGGGCTCGATCCCAGGACCCTGGGATCATGACCTGAGCTGAAGGCAGACGCTTGACAACTGAACCACCCAGGCGCCCGGAGAAAGCAGTCTAAATGGGATGGAGGCAGGGAGAGGGAAGTGCTGTGATTTGGACAGAATCTGGACCAAGATCAGGAAGAGGAAGATTAGATTATTTTAGAGAAAGAACCCAACAGTGCCTCCAACACTGTGGGTGTTTAATACTTGTTTTACAAAAGGTTGTTTAAAAGTTGTCTCAAGAAAGGGATCTGCAGGCACCTGGGTGGCTCAGTGGGTTAAAGCTTCTGCCTTCGGCTCAGGTCACGATCTCAGGGTCCTGGGATCGAGTCCTGAATCAGGCTCTCTGCTCAGCAGGGAGCCTGCTTCCTCCTCTCTCTCTGCTTGCCTCTCTGCCTACTTGTAATCTCTCTCTCTCTCTCTCTCTCTCTCTATCAAATAAATAAATAAAAATCTTAAAAAAAAAAAAAAGGGATCTGCTCACCATGGCAGAAGAGACATAGAGTATTGTGTGAACTAGACAGACAGCCAGGAGGACAGCAGCCAGACAATCAGAGTGTGGTCCCAGGACCTGTGCTGATTCAGAAACTGTGTAACCAGAATGTGACATGAACAGAAATTGATGGTGAGCATTTAGAAATATCTATAGGTAGCTGACAGAATTTTATGTCTTTCCTTCTAATATTAAAAATGGGGTCATGTATTTTGGTAAGTGTTTGGTTTCTGCCATTTTATTTTTCTAGTAGCTGGTTTTTAAAATTGCATTTCCCAAAAGTATTACCTGCAGTGAATTGAAAGAAACAACTGATATCTTACAATAGATAGTTCGAGAGGCATGTGCTGATCTCAGCCCAATATCCAAGAGGGAGCAACTGAGAGTCTGGATTTAACAGTGAGCGTGGAAGTGCATCTAATCCCAGAGTAGGGGTTCCTCCTAGTAGTAGCATTAGTCTGGTGCTAGTCGTAGCCTTGGAAATATCCTGGGATATTTCCTTGGATATATCCCAAGGCTGGGCCTTGGAAATATCCCAGCTGGTGCAATGAAGGCAATAGGTTAAGTCTGATGGTAGCTACATTAAGTATTAAGGACTCAACCAACAGCCTGGGTTGAGACTCCCATCTTAAATGCTAGGCAGGGTGACTTTTACAAGTGAGAAGTGCTATAGCACAGCATCCCAGTTCTGTGGAATGGGTTATACGTGGAGATGCTCACTTTCAGGGATCACAAAGCGAAAGAGAGCATATTCTGAGTGAGAGAAAGGAGGTAGGGTTCCATGGCAGCTGGCGTGAGTGGCAGAGCCACTGGTAGGGCTTCACTTCAAGCTCTGAGGAGTGCAGGCTAGGAGCTCCGCGGCCATTCAACAGATGATTACTGTGCTGGGTAAGCGGCATCATCTGGATATTGGGGCTACTGCAGGGAGCAAGACATAAAAGACCTTCCCTGTCATGATGACAGCATTGGAGTTGGGGCTGGCAATGAACAAATACTAAGAAAGATACCCAGTTGTGCTAAATACTACACAGACATTAAAGTGGGGTGAAGCAACAGAGAGGCAATGGGTGGTGCTTTGACTCGAGGGATCAGAAGAGGTCTCTCTCTCTGGTAACATTGAAGCTAAGATTGGAATGACCAGAAGGAATTGGCCACTTGAAGGTCACTCCAGGCAGAGATGCTAAGATGAGACAAGCAGGCATAATGTACTGAAAGAGAGGGAGACTGAAGTGCCAGATGGAAGTGAGCAGAGGAGGGGAAGAGCTCAAAGGGGTTGGAGGCATAAGATCTTTTAGGGCTTCAGAGGCCAGGAGACGAGTTTGGGTTTTATTCTAAGTGGGATGGGGAGCAACTGGATGGTATTCAGCAAAGGAGTAATCTGGTTAATGCTTTGAAAAGCCCATTCTAGCTGCTGTTGGAGAATGGATTGTGGGAGAGATAAGGTTGCTGGAGGAGAGAGATGTTGGAGGCTTGGACTGGAGGGTAGCAATGGTGGTAGAGAGAAACAAGCATGCTTTGGAGTGATCTGCACTGGGAGATGGAGTCCATGGGACTAGGTGAGTGATTTGATGAGGCTGCTGAAGGAAAAGAATAAAGCAAAATTCCAGTTTGAGGGGCTTGAGAAATCCGGTGAACGAAGGAGCCATTGTATATGAAAGAAGTATAGTAGGATTGAGGGACAGTGCTGTGTGCTTATTTGTCCTTTGTGGGGGGGCTGGGGTGGGGGTGTGATGGGCAGAAAGAAGTCTGCCGTGGATAGGGTTAACTCAGAAACAGATCTGGGCCCAAGTGACACAGCCAACAAGAACCCTCTGTGAATTCAGCTATGAAGAAGTCAGGATATTAATACGGGGCATATTTAGGGGAGCTCAGTAGGATTTGGGTCCTGATTACATTTGGGAATAGGGTGTGAGAGACAGAAGAGGGAATTAAAAGTCACTCAGAGATCTTGTGTCTGGGCCGTTGGCGTGATGGTGTCCCCTTCAGAATGTGATTGATATGTTCTGTCTCAGGCAACTGACTTAAGTTTTGGGCCTCAATTTTCTCATTTGTAAACTAGTTAAAGTAATCCTAGCCCTTCATTTCCCATTGCATTTTGGGGATCTTTAAATGAAATAACGTCTGGTGTGGGGTTGGAAAGCCGCCAAGCACCATGCAATTATTATCCTGGTCACGATATTCAAAGGAGAGCGAGGTCTTCGAGGCTTCACGCTGCCTTCAGGCCCGTGACAGATGCCGACTGGCACCCTCGGCGTGCGGAGGCCTTGCGTGCAGGCAGCGCGCTGGCCTGCTGCTTTCCCTCCTGAGCCTTGTCAGTCAGACTCTGAAGGGGAACCCATCTGTGGACAAAGCATAAGTCTTACTTCAGTGTATTCCATTTGTTGAAAGCTAGATATAATAATAATAATAATAATAATAATAATAATAATAATAATAATAATAATAGGGCTTCTGGGTGGTTCAGTGGATTAAAGCCTCTGCCTTCGCCTCAGGTCATGATCTCAGGGTCCCCTGCTCAGCGGGGAGCCTGCTTCCTCCTCTCTCTGCCTGCCTCTCTGCCTATTTGTAATCTGTCAAATAAATAAATAAATAAATCTTTAAAAATAATAATAATAATTATTATTATTTTGTTTTATTTTAAGAAAGCCTCTTCTTGGGAAGGCTAACTTGGCAGAAGGTGTCTGTCCTGCTGTCTGGTTGCGCCTCTCAGTGTGATAATGCTTCCAAGTTACCTGTGGTGTGTAAAGGAGTTTGACAGGTTTCGGGAAGGGGTTAGTGCCTCTTGAACTGGGGAGGTTTCAAAATGAGCATGGGCCTAAAAGGCTCCATAGAGGCCGGCAGTGGGACAGACAGAGCGGCTCAGAGGGAAGGGACAGAGCAGCTTTAATGTGCTAATGAGGAGAAGCCCAGATGCCCGCAGGATCAGAGGAGCTCTTTGTGACACTGGGTTCCCGGGGCTGGCTGGAGTCTCTGTCCCTATCTGTATCCTGCTGTAGGCAGAAGAAACACTGCGCTTTCAGAGAGGGCCCTTTCCTCAACAGACAGCCTCACAGACCGCTCTGAAGGCCGGTGGGTGGTGAGGGGCCTCGGAAAATCCCAGGGTCAGGTGACAGCTTGGGAACAGGGAGGCTGTGAGGCAGGGGGAGGTGTGTGTGGGAGGACAGAGGAAGGGTGGCGGGATCTGGTCTGGACGGTGTGTGTAGTCGCAGAGAGACTAGGAAGGGTATTTGCAGCTTCACAGAATTATCTGTCGTCCCTCCAGTACTGCCAAGCGTGGAGAGCGGCATCCAGGCCAGTCCAACAGGAGGTGATCAGTCTTTGAAAACGGCACAGGCCACTTTGTAGCTAGTTATGGAGTAAGTCTGAAACATCACAAAAACCAACCAAACAGAAACCACCACCACCCCGCGAGTGCTGGAATGACATCCATGGGCTGGTTACTTCATTCAGTGATTGCTCCGGAATTGCTTGTAGGGAGGGGTTGGAAGCAGGGTCTTAAAGCTGACTTTGCATAGCATGAACGTAGTATTTATAAAGTCTGTGTGTTTACTTGCACTTTCCCCATCTACTGATGGAGGGATTGGGTAACTAAAGCTCCCCCAGTCACCCTTTAAGGCCGTTTCTAGATTTCATCGCAATGCCTAGGGTCGTTAATGTTTCTGGAGATATGAATTCTCAGATAAGACCGACAAATGAGATGAAGATGATCAATCCACGGTATCCTGACCCTATCTTTGTCTCCTGCTTTTCCTTTCTGAAGCTTTCTGGGATATATAAATATTTAATATGATGAAGTATATATATTGTTTCCCAGATAATGATTATTTGTAATCAGTCTTTGTCTATCTGACTGTCTTTTTCTGTCTTGCTCTGTTCTCCCCTCTCCGCCCACACACACACTGGTAGAGGATAGTTTTCCATTGGAATAGTTTGTCTTTCTTATTTCAAAACAGCTCTCACATTTCCTCGCCATGGTTTTTTGGGTCTCAGAGCTGGTTCAAGAAGAATGCTTTAACACGTTTTATTTTTATTTTGGAACTATACTGAATTGGTATCATCAAAGAAAATAAAATATTCCGTGTGGAATTACCTATGAGCTAGCTGTACCTGGAAGTGGGCCTGTGCCTATAGAATAGCCACCCTGTAAGGCTTCTTACCCACTGTGCATTTCCCTGAGCCATAAATGGGTTTTTTTTTTACAACACTCCAGTCTCCAGGTGATAATGAATCTGGTGACTTGACTTTAAAAATTTTCCTTTTCCCCCTGCTTTGATTCTAACAGTTTGTGTAATTTGTGTGTGTGTGTTTTTTTTTAAAGATTTTATTTATTTATTTGACAGAGAGAGATCACAAGGAGGCAGAGAAGCAGGCAGAGAGAGAGGAGGAAGCAGGCTCCGTGCCGAGCAGGGAGCCCCATGCGGGCCTCGATCCCAGGACCCTGAGATCATGACCTGAGCCGAAGGCAGAGACCTTAACCCACTGAGCCACCCAGGTGTCCAATAATTTGTGTTTTTTAGGCAAAATTCTTCTCTTCCCCCGTGCTCTTTCCCTCCTCCTTGTCCTTCCTTTAAAAAAAAATTCCTTCTTTCAGTGATGCTTCCCATTTATTTCCTGCACCTCATGGGATCTGTGCATTTTGGATTGACCTTCCCTAGTGAAAGCTCGGTGCTCTTGATCCTAAAGAAATATAGGCAATGAGGTGCTTGCTTGTGCCTTTAGAAGATTGATCATTTGCAACTCTGATGCTGATAAATGGACTCATTTGTGTCCAATGTGAAGAGGCCGTAATTATTACATCCCTAGCCCCAAAGTAAATTGCAACCTGAGAGTATGCCTTTGACTGTGACAGAAGAAAGGCACCATTTAAAGCATTTACGGTAATGGGTATCAGATCACTCATTTTGGATGTCAGTTTGTCAAAAATGGTGATTATGGAAAGTACGCAAAAGCAAATGTATGCAAGCGTGGGCTGGTGTGCCAGGACTACAGTGTGTTGGGCTATGGATTGGTGAACTGAGATACAGCAAAAAACTTTTCTTACCAGATTGTCATCTCCTGTTTCCCTTTGTCACAGCTAGAAAACAGTTCATTGGATTTAGGAATCTGAGGGTTCTCTTCCTTTTTGGCTGCAACTGAAGAAGCAGGTAAAGGTCCAGAGTCTACAGCACATCCTTTCTAAAGAAGGAATTTCCTCGGGCTGGTGCACTCTGTCACAAACTCTTCCAAATAGTAGTTGGGGAAGATAAGACATATATGAGGAACGAAAGATTTTTACAGTGGAATATACAAGGAAATGGAATGCTGGTGGTGAAATATAGGATGGAGGGAAGCCTTGCAGAGAATTAGGCTTGCATTTATATTACTGCTCTGCTCTTTTAACCATTAAAGTAATTGGCTTCCTAAGGCATAGAATGTTGATTCTGGCCCCTCTTAGGGAAATGCTAGCAAGTAAACAAAGGAAAAAAAGGCACAGAAGACATGTGACATATTAATGAATCAAAGACACCCTCATTCCTTGTCACATTCCCCATTTTGGTGAATTACTAACACTCTCTGTGGGACTGCTTTGATCTTAGATAATGAATAAAACAGAGCAATGCATGATGGTGCCTGGCACAGAGTAGGTACTCAATGAATTTTAGTTTTAGTTTTTTTTAGAATTGATCAATGGAAAGGTAGAGGACATAGAAAAATATAGAAAGATAATTTGAGTGGTGCCAGAGTTAGGAAAATACCAAGGTGTGCTACCTAATTCCTTCTCATGCTTTAAAACTCAACACATGTGTCTACCAGTGCTTTTTTTCCTAAAATTTTCAATTCTGTCCTGCCACGAAATTTCCTGTGCAATAATCTGTGGTAGAAATGAAAACAGGGGCGCCTGGGTGGCTCAGTGGGTTAAAGCCTCTGCTTTCGGCTCAGGTCATGATCTCAGGGTCCTGGGATCGAGGCCCGCATCGGGCTCTCTGCTCAGCAGGGAGCCTGCTTCCCCCTCTCTCTCTGCCTGCCTCTCTGCCTCCTTGTGATCTCTCTCCCTCTGTGAAATAAATAAATAAAATCTTTAAAAAAAAAAAAAAGAAAAAAAAAAAGAAAAGAAATGAAAACAGAAGTTACTTAAAGATTGAGTTAGGCAGCCGAGGTTAAGAAGAGGGCTAGCCTGCTTATTTTAGCATCTTAGGGCTCTGATCTTGGGGACCTCAGTTTCTTATCTGATAACAGGTTGTGTTGAATACTAAAAGAATAAGAAGTACTTAAAACAGCATCTGACATATAGGAAGTCCGACTCAAACCTATTATTATTATTATCATTATTATTTGTTATTATTATCACTGGCAGGTATAAAACCTGGGGAAAAAAATAGGGAAGAATGAAACTGATTGCCAAGATAACTGCATGAGAGTAGAGCTGATGGCTGGTTTAGTGCGTTCTGCCCAGAGCTCCGCATAGCACTTGATCATAATTGTGTTGGTAATATTTGTTCAATGAATTAATGGTATACTTGGAGTGATCTGGGGAAGGAATGGTAAGAGGGATATATGGCACTTAGAAGTCTTAGCTCAAAGTAAGCAAGAAGAAAGGAGAAAGCAAGGGAACTTATTCCAGTTTCCAAATATTTTCCTAAATAATTTCTAACAGTCAGAAATTAATTTGAGATAAATTTCTTCTTCAAATACATCACCCTGGTAATATTAAACAAGATTAGATTTATATCCTTTGCATGTCTGCTGCAGGGAAAGTGTAGTTAGGACATGCAGACATACAAGGTTAGGTCTCTACTCTCAAGTATATTTTAATCTTATTAAAGTTATTGTTTCAGTAAATCAGTTAAACTGCTTTCCTCTGAAGAGCTGAAATCAGTCACAAGGAAGGATAGGAACATTACTAGAAGGTGTCTTTGGAACATGGGACATTGGGAATGAGAGAAGGTCTGGTTGGATTTTTATAGTGTGGGAGATTGTACCACTAGCGAGCCATAATCATTTTTGGTTGGAGGAGAAGAACCCACAAGCACGGGAGAGCAGCAGAGATCAACTTTGCTGTCTTTGGAGTATGACCAGGGCTCTCCGCTGGGGTGGGGGGGTGGGCGTCGAGCGTCACCTCCCAGAAGGTTTTCAGAGGCATACTGGTCGATAAATGTTTGAGAATGTATCTACGCAGCAGCTATGAGAATTTTGACATGTCATTTGAAATACGTGGTCAGTAAATCCCTGTACGGCTCTTATGGTGTATGATTATACATGACAATAAAGCCCGAAGACCTTTTGACAAGTCAAATGAAGTTTATTTTTAAAGCATATATGTAACCTTTCTTCTTTGTGTGCTGGTACCTCCGAATAAAATGACAGCCCAGCCATTTCAGGAGTGATTCATATGTGCTTATGTCCTGGAGGCAAAGAGCCCATGCCCACAGTTAAGTTAGAGTTCCAACCCAAGAATTATTTGTTACCTCAGTATATTTAGATCAACCCTGCGAAGGTGGACTCAGGATAATTTGACAAGTTATCTGTACTGGAATAGAATGGAAGTCAGCATAATATTTTTTCTAAAAGTGTCTGTTAGCTTAGTCGGCTTCTGAGTTTCTGCTCCAGAACACACAGATGTGACACCTCTCGGAGTAGGCCAGTGAGTTACTCACTGTTACAGCCTTTTCCCCTCTCTCTCCAGCCTTTGTTGCATCGCTAAGGCGGGACGTTTGATCCACTGTGGAGTGATGAGACTTCTGCTTTATGACATTATCAAAGATCTGCGTACATAAAAAAGAGTAATGAAGTCATTTGGCTTACATTCTTGCTATCGTTTGTATTGCCTCTGCGCAGGGTTGAGTGAAGCAGTTTCTGTCGCTGCTGTAAGCAATAAGCCTCGAAATGTTAAATGCTGACTCAACATAAGCATGTCTGCAGAAGAAGATGATTAACTTGAAGAGAAGCTAGTGTCAGCAAGAAGAAATACAACCACACATTCAAAAGGGATATGGAGTATTTACATGTGACATCTTCAGGAGCTATTGCAAATAGAAAGAGAAAAATATAGTAGTGTTAGGTGGAAATAAGTGTACTCTTGTGTCTATCCTTGGCACTGGAGACTTTTTGTCCTTCAGAGTCTCTTGGTTCCATCACTAGTGCATCCATTTTGCATATGGTTCTTATAAGCCTATTAGTTCTTGGCATTCGTCTGGATTCTGGGGCTGGCAGATTATTGTCGGACTTGGGGCAGTCATAGTTCCCAGGTTGGCCCAGTCGGATTGAAGGGAAGCACTTAGATTTGACGGTGGAGGAAGAGATTTCTCTTTCTTGGATTTGATCAAGGAGACATCCGTCTTGCTACTGGCTGTTATTGTCAGCTACCTTATGACCATGTAGGAAACCAGCCTTCAGATGTCACTGACGCTGAGGACAGCAGAGTGGAGACAGGGAAAGTGCCTGAATCCTTGAAGATAGTATCGAGCAGCTGACGGGAATCCCACCAGCTTAGAGATTGCTCCATCGATGGACTCCCATGATCTGGCATCATAGCTATCCTAACCATTTAAGCCATGTTAAGTTGAGATTTGTTTTACTTGAAGTTGAGAGCTTCCCTAACTGATAGAAATTTCTCTGACTTTGCCCTGAAATCGACAACTTTCTATGAATACCAGCCGAGCCTTTTCATCTTTTTCAGTGTGGACACGTGCCACAGAAGAGCAGAGGCAGTTTGCTCCAGTGTGTGGTGTGGGGGGTTAATTTTCCAGGATGCGGTTGCACAGAGAGTAGGAGGCGTGGGCTCCTGCAACTGGTAGAGGTCATGGATAGCTACACCAGTCTGTGGTCATCCTGAGCTGCTCTGGGTTAGACAAATACATCGAGGAGATTGGAGTGTTGGGTGATGGACTCCCCCATCACATCAACATGTGACAGCTAATTGGGCAACTGGAAAGTGAGGAGGACTTCGCCAGAATAAAGAGAGGAGTGTGTGTGTGTGTGTGTGTGTGTGTGTGTGTGTGTGTGTGGCAGGGGTTTAGAGGGAACGGTGTTTTAGACAGAGGAAACATCACCTCAGAAGACTCTGAGGGTGAAAGCGTGGTGCATTGTGGGGGATAGAAGTGGTTCAGATGGCTGTGGACCCACGTGTGTGGGAGAGTGATGGTGGAGGCCAGCAGGGTAGGTAAGGGCCAGATCATGGAGGGCTTTGGAAATTTGTTCAGTTGGCTGTGCTTTCTCTTGAGAGTACTGAGCAGTATTGAGGCTCTACGCAGAAGGATGACATGACCAGTTCACATTTTTGTAAGCTCTGGCTGCCTGCAGTACAAACAGTGAGTTTGAGCACAGCAAGATCGTTGCAGGGAGCCCAGCTAGGGGACAGTTCCAGAGGAGAAATGGCCAGTTAGGATGCTCCCCTAAACTGTCTTTTTCTGAAGCCATGGGTCTTGATTGTAGTCACTGCTTAGGAGAAAGGTAAATTGGGTTTATGGTGGTCAGCGTTTGGTTTCATGTGGTGTGACGACCATATGACCTCAGACAAGTTACCTCAACTCTCTCAGTTTTGGTTTCATCATCTGTGAAATTACACAAGAACACCTACCTCATAGGGTCACTGGAGAGAGTTAAGTAAGATAATATATTTATAGCTCTTGGCACCATGTCTGAAACACGTTAGCCATTATAATTATTAGTACTTAGCCTAATAAATGTGCAACGAAGGGGCGCAAGAATGAAGGCAGAAGAAGGGTTTTCTGTCTGAGTTCCTTTGTAGTCTGGGAGTTGAGAATCACACGAACATGTTATTTTCTTGGGGAGCAGGACTTGTGTTTATTGTATAGGCATCAAATTTCCAATTGTACTTGCTCCTGGAAGGCAAAGAAATAGAAGTCAAGACAAAAAATGATATCGGAAGGCATGCTGAGTTTGGGGTAAGATAAAGAGGAGAGAAGGTATGTTGAACTCACAGGGCAGGTAGAGAAGGGGGCCTGGACCTATAAGAGATGCTGGGAGCCCGGACTTCCACAAACCTGGGACTTCTCTGCAGTGACAGCACCCATCAGGGACATGCCTCGAAGCTCCAGATGAAGGCAGGAAACAGGTGTATTTGTTTTACCGCAGGGGCTTTTGTTTGTTTGTTTTTTTAAATTCTGGAGAACAGCTGTCACATCATAGATACCATATTCAACAAATATTTGTTGAATGGATGACTCTGAAGAGATGGCTTCTTCCGCCGAGCTTCGAGTTCTGGGGTCAGGATTTCTGCCTGAGGCATAGGCACATGCTGGACCGGCTTCCCTTCCTTGGCCACCTACAAAACAGCCTTGTAGTTCTCTTGCAGTTAATAGAGAAGCTAATGAGAGGCTGATCAGTGGCTGATGAACTGATTCATGGAGAGAGATTTCTCAAGCCAGAGTTTGAAAGACAAGACTGGGTTCTTCCCTTGGGCTCCAGAAGTGGCTGTGCAGCAGCAGATGAGGCGGCTGGCTTTAAGAGGACTTTGGTAGGGTTTCCTTCTGCTTCCATTTCATCCCAAGCATGTAACTTTCTTCCATTTCTGAAACATGCTGCTTTATGGGTGTTTAATGAGTAGAAAAGGGGATTGTGGGAAAGAATAATCAAGAGAAAGGTATATGGGGTGCCTGGGTGGCTCAGTGGGTTAAAGCCTCTGCTTTCGGCTCAGGTCATGATCTCAGGGTCCTGGGATCGAGGCCCGCATCGGGCTCCCTGCTCAGCGGGGAGCCTGCTTCCCCCCTCTCTCTCTCTGCCTGCCTCTGCCTCCTTGTGATCTCTCCCCCTCTGTGAAATAAAAAAAAAAAAAAAAAAGAGAAAGGTATATGAAGTGCCTTGCATGGCCCTGTCGTAAGTGGGCAGTAAAGAAGAGGGAAGATGGCAGAGCCATCTGCAGAGTGTGGGGGGAGGAAGGAGTCGGCAGGTGGACACCGCTCCCTGCTGAACGTGGAGGAGATTTCTCTGCATCACCAGAGATAATGCGTGGCTTTCAGCTTCCCTAGTCTGAATCTGCTTCTGTACCCAGAGCCTTGGATTATAATTCAAGATGTCAATACTTACTAGTCAGGAAACGGCCAGTTTTCTTTGTGCCTTGCTTAAACACAAACAAATCCCCTCCGAATCAATTGGCTAAAACACGGTGACTTAATGCTTTACACAGTTCTGCGGAGAACCAGGACTCCAGAACAGTTATTTCCTATGATAAGTTTCTGATCACACCTTAGATTTGTGCCAGAGATTGTTAAAGTGTAAGCCACAAATAGTAGTTTGCTCTTTGTTTGTCTGTTCCACTGTGAGATACCATACTTAGGTCTGGATGAAGACAGCTTGGAAATTTCTTGCTTCTTGGAGAACAGTTGTGGAATCAGTCAGATACACTCATGGTTTACTTCAGTGAGCTGTACATGGCCTGCGATTCTGGGTCATTTCTAACCAGTACCATAGAGGATGGGGGAACAGCCAGACAAGTCAAGTTGATGATTATATAAGTCAGGAGATACATGTGTATGTGTGTGTATATATGTGTATATGTAGACAATAAAAAGTATTTTAATACACTATATATACACTATATATTTTAATACACTATATGCAAATATATGTTATGTATATATATGCATATATGTTAATATTTTATATATAAATAAATATGTATATATGTGTGTGTGTGTGTGTGTGTATTGAGAGAGAGAGAAAGAAAGAGAGAGAGAGTAAGAAAGAGAGAGAAAGAGAAACAGAAAGAGAGGGAGTGAGGATTTATTTTAAGGAATCAGCTCATGCAGTTGTGGGGACAGAAGAGTCCAAAATCTCTAGGGCAGTAAACAGGCTGGAAATTCAGACAGATTTCTGTTACAGTCTTGAGGCAAAATTATTTTTCCAAGAAACCTCAGTTTTTGCTCTGAAAGCCTTCATTTGATTAGATGAGACCCACCCTCATTCTCCAGAGTAATCAGCTTTACTTAAAAGCCAACTAACTGTAAATGTCAATCACATCTTTAAATACACTGATGGCAACCTCCAGACTAGTGCTTGACCAAAAACTGGGCCCACTAACCTAGCTGAGCTGACACATAAAATGAACTGTCACCGTGATGGTGACGATGCTGGTGATGGTGATGTTTGTAGCCCTCAGATATCAGTTGATACCACTCTGTTTCCTCCCAGCGACAGAAACCTAACTCAAGCTGGGCTGCAATTTATTGTCTCATATTTTTGGGAAGTCTGAGTTGAGTAACCTCAGGCACAGCTGGATCAAGGCGCTAAAAGGATGTCCTCAGGACTCTGCCTCTTGCTCCACCGCTTGGATCTACTTACTTCCTTTTAGCTTTGTTCTGTTGACAGGCTTTCTCCATGAGGAAGGCAGGGTTTACATTCTCTGATTCAGCGAGCACAGTAGAAAGGGGCTTTGCTTTTCTACAGCCTTAAAGCAATTCCAGAAAATGACTTTGGCCTGGCTTGGGTTATATACTTATTCCTGGTCTAATTCCTAGACCCCAAACCTGCGGCTCTGTGATTGGTACTGCCTGGCTTGTCTCTGGGTTGGAAGACATCAAGATGGAAACCACACTAGAACTGGTGGAATGAGGGAGGGCATTGCCACACTCAGGCCTCCCACTACTGACAGCATCCTGTGAACACCTACTTGGCAAGGAAACTCCCCCCAGGGGATACCTCCAAGGACTGGACTGTGTGTGACAGTGTCACATTTCCCAGTGATAGAAGTTCCTTGAAGCCATTGTTGTGGGAACACTGTTTTTAGTGCCTTGGCTTGTTTGAAGGGAAGTCGGCCCTAAACTCTATAGAATTTAAATATAGAAATTTAATTTTTTTCCCTCAGATTCAAAGCACAGGACATAACCAAACTTCTTTCTAAGCTTTAATGCTAAATTAGCTTCCTAGTAGGTACCTGCACATCAAAGGCTCTCTCTGGGAAAGGTAAATCGTGCAACCTCATGCTCATATCCCTTCATCCTTTCTAACTGCAGATCACAGACTACCTTGAAAATAGTTGTTTGTATTCCAATCTGATCTTTCTTCGATTGTGAGCAATTTGGGGGCAGGGCTCAATCTTATTTCTTTTAGTAACTCTACAGTTCCGGCACAGATTTCTGTCCAGTGGGCACTCTGTAAGTGCTTCTGTGCAAGTGAATGAATTTGAATTATTATGGAGTAAAATAATCCATTGCGTGCTGCGCTCAGAGTTCTTCAGGGTAAATTTTTGAGGGGGCGTAGCATGGAACAGGAGTTAGGGGCACTGGTCTGGGTCAGACTGCTTGGGTTTGAACCCTATACCCTGGCTCTCTGTAACCCTCCATACCTCATTTATCAAAAAGAGATTATGATAGTATTGACCACACAGAGGTCCGATGAGATCTATCGTAAGCACTTATCCATAGTTAGTGTTCAATAAACATTAACTAATATAGCTACAGTTGTTATTTGGTTGTTTTGGATGCCGGAAGGTCACTGGGCCCTGTTTGAACCTGGCAAGCATTTGGTTTGTTACACTCTGTTGTGCCTCGGTCACATATTCGAACTTAAGTCTCTTCTTGCTTGCATTGAAAAAGAAAGAAGTATCTTTCAAAACATAACTTGCCTTTGCTCTTTTATTAAAAATAATACCAGTGTATGTCCCGACAAAGCTGTTACAGAAACGAAACACGTACACAGAGAGACTAGCGTACAGGTGGTTGTTCTCCAAGGGTCCCAGTCTCAGGACATTAGGATGATAAAGCTGCAGCTGGTTCATCTGGTGAGGCCCCAAGACGCTCCTCGGGTTGCCAGATCTATTTTCACATTGAACATGGCCCATTTCTAAGTTAGAGGCCGACTAATGGCTTAAACTCTATCATGTTCATTCTTGTATGATTCAGTCACTGCCTGGCGCATCATTTGATAATCTTTCCATCTCAGATGTGTCCAAGTCATCCGAGGGGTTTTTCACCTTGCGGGGAGATGCAGTGAATCGTGAGAGTGAGGAAAGCTAGGGTGGTGTGTGCCCAGGCTTCTCTAGAATCCTCTCTGGATTTCTTTCTTTCTTTTTTTTTTTTTTTTAAAGATTTTTATTTATTTATTTGACAGAGATTACAAGTTGGCAGAGAGGCAGGCAGAGAGAGAGAGGAGGAAGCAGGCTCCCTGCCAAGCAGAGAGCCCGATGCGGGCCTTGATCCCAGGACCCTGAGATCATGACCTGAGCCAAAAGCAGAGGCTTTAACCCACTGAGCCACCCAGGCGCCCCCTCTCTGGATTTCCACCGTGGGGAGGATGAGAACCGCCTGGGAGGTCTTTTGCCTTGCTACCTACAGTGTAGACAGAGCAACTACCAGAGCAGTTATCTGCCTTATTGTTGCCGTTGGTTTCTGAGAAAATGTGGATAAAGAGGTGCCTCCAGATGAGGTGGGAAAATAGCCTTGTTGCTTTTACTATTGTTGCCTAAAACAGTTTCAGGTTTTTTCCCACTATTGTTATCGCGGTTTCACGGGGAAGGAAACCTAGGCGTAAAAAGTGTAAGAGAACAGAGCAAGTAGCCAAACTAAGATTTGAATTCAGCTGGCTTTAGACTCTGTTATCTTAACCACCACACTACCTCCAAATTTGTCAAAAAAGAGCACCTTTTAAAGCCTCTTGTGGTCTCTACCCAAATAAATTAACTTTCTGTACCCAAATCCAAGATGAAAAATGCAAAATGAGCCAAATCTGAGACAGATTGAGGTTTTTTTCTTGAAAGACCAAGACATTCAAATCCTTCATTTCTAAAAATTCACTTTGTGGTATGACTTAGTGCTGTGTGAGCTGCGTCTTTTCAAGGATTATATGAAGTTTTTGGGACTTATATGAATTTGGGATTATATGAAGTTCATTGGGACTTTCAGAAATTGGAGTCATTTGATGTTCAGTCCACGTTTTCCACAGGAGGCGATTGGAAAATGAGAACCTGGGGAGACTCTTCCGAATGTATGTGATCCAGATTCCTGGGCTGGGCAGGCCAGCAGTGTGCCCATGGTCCATCCCCTGCGTTTACTGTCCCTAGACTCCCCGCCAGGCTTCTCAGAAGGTGCTGCTCAGAAATCCAGTGGGAGCAAAACCAATGTCTTATGTTGATTTTGCTAAAGCTCTAAGGACAAGCTTAGAACTTGTTTGATTTCTGCCTTTTGTGCTTCATAACTAAGAATGGCACAGACTTGTCCTGATCCTTGTGAAATGAATATGATGCATTATCGAGATAGTCACAGATGGGGATATGGCACTCGTAATGAGAGTCAATCCTCTTCCACTTTCCACTCCTCCTGATGCCCCTTGGACATGAGACACTGTGGGGATCAGGACTTATAAACCTCATATATTTGTATCTGAAGTCATTTCTCCGTGTATAATATAGTCAGTATTTAGACTCCTATTCCTTTTGTTTTTCTCCCTTCCAACAAAAGCAAGCCCTATGAAACGCTCCAGATTGTATTGTTTAGAGTAGCAAATTATCTTTAAAACATCATACTTCAGGGCCTCCCATCTTCTTTTAAGCATGTATTTTTTATTTTTTATTTTTTATTTTTTTAAAGATTTTATTTATTCATTTGACACAGAGAGAGAGATTACAAGTAGGCAGAGAGGCAGGCAGAGAGAGAGGAGAGAGGAGGAAGCAG
This sequence comes from Ailurus styani, assembly GCA_002007465.1. NCBI lineage: Eukaryota > Metazoa > Chordata > Mammalia > Carnivora > Ailuridae > Ailurus > Ailurus styani. Next base: position 1,000,224 of record LNAC01000060.1, read on the forward strand.
GCTCCCTGCTGAGCAGAGAGCCCAATGTGGGCCTCGATCCCAGGACCCTGGGATCATGACCTGAGCCGAAGGCAGCGGCTTTAACCCACTGAGCCACCCAGGCGCCCTTAAGCATGTATTTTTTAAAAAAGAAGGTATATCACACTCACAAGATTTCTGAGTAAGCATACATTTCTTGTGATATAGTGGTTGCCATGGTAATTAATCACCTCCCAAAAAGAATAGTGGAGAATATAAATCCATGTAAATTACCCAGAACACTAGTTAGAACAGCCCCCTGGGCACCTCAGTTTATGAGAATTTCAGGGAAAAAAAAAAAGAATGAAAGAAAAGGATGTTTTCCTCTTTTTTCTTTCATGGAAAGAGGCCTAGAGAAAGCTGCTTTTGTGCTCTGATGGCCCTGCCCTCTCCCTTTCCACTGGTGAGTGCCAGAAGGTTGCAGAGCAGGGAGGCAGTCACTCTAGCTGACAGAGAGGGCTCTTGTGATAACAAATTGCAAAATACACTTGGGCATGGCGGGGTCCATGACTTTATGAATATCCTGCATTCAGATTCTAAATTGCCTGTGCACTTTCTAGGACCTCGTGAGAACTCAGAGCTCAGTGCTCACTGCTTTGGCTCGTGTTCTGCTTGCCTTGACCTAGGTCTTCTTTCAAATCGAAGTGGAATTTGCCACTGACTTCTATACAATATGAATAACAGAAGGGGAAATTATTTTAAAGGTTGACTGTTGAGCAGGGGTCTTCTGAGACAGAGCGAGGCGTTGTGGAGGAACATTCATGAACTACAGGAAAAGGGCTCAAAGTGTTGTGCAGTTTGGCGTGGCTGGTGGATAGAGCTATTCCTGACTGAGAGGATTTCTTATAGAAAGGCCGATGGAAACAAGTGAATATGGTGGAGATATTTTTGGCTAAGATGATTCAAGGAATTATATTAAAAAGATATTCTGTGACAATGTTGCGAAGAGAAATTTTGATTAAGGAATATCTGATATTTATTAAAGATACATTTTAAAAATAGATTAATAGTCACAAAGAGAAACCTCAAAATTTTTATGCAGGTTCATCTCATTTTATGGAAGGTATTTCTAAGAGTCACTTAATGGGGCACCTGGTTGGCTCAGTCGGTAGAGCACATGACTCTTGATCTCAGGGTTTTGAGTTTGAGCCCCACGTTGGGTGTGGAACCTACTTAAAAAAAAGTGATTTATAAAGTGAATTTTAGTCTCAATAAATGCAAAGTTGTCTCCGGTAGAATTTGTTTCCTAGTTAATGGAAGTTATAATTTATTATTTTGGGATGATATTTGGTTAGGATAGAAATACTAAACACAAGAGTAAAATAAAGCATTATATTTAATGGTGTCACTTAAATGAAGACAACTCTTTTCTGATTTTGTTATATAAAACATATTTCAAGATACAAAATTTTTTCATGATTGACTCAACAATAAGATACAGAGTTCAATGTCATAGTATAGCCCTATAGAGCCTGTTGGCACAGAACTCACTTAGCCACTCTAAAATAATTTGTACACAAATTCTACACCAAGGAAACCTGCCACTTTATTCCACTCAATGGGTTTTACTTTCTGCCAAATATTATAGCTTGCTTTTACCGCCTTTTAGTACTCCTTGCTTTAAACAAGTCTGAATATAAGGATAGGATTCTATTTTTTTTCAGTATTTTAGTCAATGCCGGGACTTCTAGCTGTGAGATATAGTAAGACAGAGTATCACAACTGAAGTCATAGAAAGGGAGGGAAATTCAAGATCCGTTGTTGTAGTTGTAGTTTTTCCAATCACAGCCAACAGATTAGATTTTCTGTCATTAGATTTTCTGTGAATACTTATCTCTTATAGGAAGGATTTATCCTCTCAGCTTATTAATGTCCAAGTAGAAAATTTCAACATAGACCACTGCAAAGTTGGCCAGGCCATTGTGACCTTTCCTTCACTTCTCAAAATGTTCTACTAACCATGTCACCAGTGGATATACTGTGATTGAGTTACAGGAATCAACAATTTATGAGCATCTACCAAGTGCTGGGTACTGTGCTTCTCCTTTAGTCTGTACACCAGCCTTCTGCAGGTTTTCCATTGCCAGATGAGGAAACTGGGGTTCAGAGATACTACGTAAGTTGTTCAAGCTCACGTGGATAGTACCATAGTTGAGATTCCAACTAAGGTCTGTCTTACTACAAAACCTATGTTTTTATGCTCAAATTTATTTTCTGTAAGAATTTTGAAGACATTGTTCCATTTTCTTTTAGCATCTAATGTTGCCCTAGAGAATTCTGAAGTTAAAATGAGCGTTGTTCCTTTGCAGGAAACCTGGTTTTCTCTCTGGAAACTTTTAGGAAACTCTCTTTAGCTTTGGTATTGAAATTTTACCACATGTGTCCACATGTGGATTCTAAATTTCCTTCTGCTGTGCATGTAACTAGGCTGTGGCAATTTGAAGACCTGTCTTTCTTTGAGAAATATTTTCCACACTCTATCTTCTTTGGCCTTGAAACTCGAACTAGGTAGATGCTAGAACTTTTGTACCTCTCTCTAATCCTAAACTTCTCTCACCAACTTTGCATTGTTTTTTGGTTCCTTTGCAGTGTCTGTGGGAGCATTTTTGGCTTGATCAAACTTGCTAATTTATTCTAAAGCTAGTGTCCATTTTGCTATTCAGTATACTTACTGATTTTAATTTCTATGATTATACATTTTTCCCCCAAGAATCTTAGATTATTTCTTATACAGTCTAATAATTATTCTTGAATGCAATAGCCTATCTCATTCACATGAGGATATCTACTATACAGTCTGTTTTCATTATTCACAGTAGTTATGCCCTATAGAGTTACCAGGAATTAGTAAATTAGCAAATACTGAATTAGTGAATATCAGACTATTGTTCCTAGGGAAAATACAGGATTAGGTGCCTGTGAGTTTCTGGCCATATTTTTATCAACTAATCAATAAATAACTTGCTTTTTTGTATGTTTTTGTTGAAGACACCTTATTTAATATTATTGACTCATAAACATTGAACTTACAGCCAAAAGCACTATAACTCATGCCTTAATGAAGTTATTGAATACATGTATTTTCTCTGTAAAGCACGTCACAGCTTCCCAGTGCTTAGAAACACTAGACAGCACTTCAGTGCTGCGCTTGGGGGCCATCTTACACAGAGAAATCATCAACAGAAAGCACGAAATGTGAAAACCATGACACTCAACACACCACAAAGAAAACACTTGTTTTCAGTATGAGGGCTGCAATAAGAGGCAGAGTTTGCCTTGTTTTCACCTAGCTGGAATGTACACATCAGGTGACTCAAAAATGTCACCACGCTGTATATGTCTGTCATTGACTTTGAAAGTGCCACCAGGATTGATTTGGGGATTATAAATACGTTTTATCAAATAGGCGGATTCACAGATATGGGATCCACAAGTGTGAGGATCAGCTATACTTTTTTCAAAGACACCCTCACCTTGTTCTATTAAGTTGTTTCTTTAGATGTTTGTGGTTTTCTTTTCTTTTTTTTTTTTTTTTAAGATTTTGTTTATTTCTTTGACAGAGAGAGAGATCACAAGTAAGCTGAGAGGCAGGCAGAGAGAGAGAGGAGGAAGCAGGCTCCCCACTGAGCAGGGAGCCTGATGCGGGTCTCGATCCTAGGACCCTGAGATCATGACCTGAGCCCAAGGCAGAGGCTTTAACCCACTGAGCCACCCAGGCGCCCTGTTTGTGGTTTTCTTTATTCAATTTGGTGCCTTCTCTCATGGGGTTAGTTTTCTTAAAGCATTTGGAAATTCTTGTGTGTGTTCTCTTTTGTATTTGAGATTCCTTGCTCACTTTTCTGTAAATAATGTTTCTGTTGACCAGAATCTGCCTCCTTTGTTGGAGAGAGAGAGCTGGGATATGCTACTGGGCGTGGTGTTCAAATGCTCCTCATCTGGATATGGGGAGTCCATATTCTTTTTGGGCAATGGCAATCCAGGTCCCTCCTCAGTCTTCTCTGCTCACAGGCTCCAGGGTGGGTACTGCCACTGCTGTTGGCAGGGAGGGGGGAGTGGTGAAAGGTGGGAGAGGAGGATATGCTGAAACTTATACCAGGCAGTTACTGAGGCACTTTCCTCAGGTTTCCTTCCTGCTCCCTTGTCTGTCATCTCTGAGTTTTGAGTGTCCCAGAGTTGCTTTCACCGTTGCAGCAGATTTCTCCTCCATGTCACCTGGGCTGTGGGTTTTCTTATCAGTAGGATTCTGTCAGTCTTTCATTTCTGGAAGTCCTCAGAATTTCTGTCCATCAATTCTACTCATTCTTATTTTCCAGCACTGTTGTGAATTTATTCTTTATAAAAACAGATTTTCTGGTATTTTTAGGAAATTGAGGTGGGAGTAGATAGGCATAAAGGCTTAGTCTGTCATTTTGATCTAAATCCATACTACTTTAATTAGAAAAAAAAACCCAGTTATTTTTAAAAGAAAATTTGTGTTTTTCACATGTTCCGGATGAAGATGGTTCAATTCTGGATTTCAAGGCACAATTGTATGGAGTTCTTTTTTTTTTTTTTTTTTTTAAAGATTTTCTTTCTTTCTTTATTTGACAAAGAGAGAAAGTGAGAGAGAGCACAAGCACAGGGAGAGGGTGAAGCTGGCTCCCCGCCGAGCAGGGAGCCCGATGTGGGGTTCCATCCCAGGACCCTGAGATCATGACCTGAGCTGAAGTCAGACGCTCAACTGACTGCGCCACTCAGGGGCCCCCTGGAATTCTTTATTGATGGTTTATGTGGGGATCTATAAGAACATATCGGTAGATTCTAATTTATAATTGTTACTATTGTATTTATTATTGCATGGATTATTTTTATCTTCATAATTATTGAAAGATATTTTAGTAATTACATTTTTATATGAGTACCTTCTGTATTCTAATATATCTGTATCATAACAGTAATGCCAGGCACTTTATGGTTCATTATCTCATTTAATTTTCACAGAGGTCTTATGAGGTAGTGGTTGTCATTTGATTTTTGAGGATGAGGAAGCAGGTTCATTGACTTGAATTTCCCAGTGGGTCCCAAATATGTAGTGGAGCTGGATCTGACCTGTTAGCTTTCTGGCTCTAAGCCCACCAATGCATCACTATCTTATGGGAGGTTGGCACTTGTTCCACAATGCTAATTATTAGAGCATAGTATATGTGCTCATGCACATAAAAATCAGGAAGATATGTAATGCATTATGAGAAATTGGCTCTATGTTGGAGGAACTGTGGTAAACATTTAGACATATGCTATAGCCTTCTGTTATTGGATTCTTCATGTTAGAATAAATAACTGTTTAAAAGTGTATCTTTCTAAAAACAAATTAATGGTCAACTTAGTGTCATTATTGACCATTAAAAAATTCTTTTCCAATTTTTTAAAAGATTTTGTTTATTTATTTGACACACACACACACACACACACACACACACACACAGAGCATAAGTAGGGGAGAGCGGCAGAGAAAGAGGGAGAAGCAGGCTCCCTGCTGAGCAGGGAACTCTATGCTGGGCTCCATACCAGAACCCTGAGATCATGACCTGAGCTGAAGGCAGACACTTAACTGACTGAGCCACCCAGGTGCCCACTTTCCAATTCAAGGGACAACCATCAACCATTTATTTAAGGAAAATAATTCTGCTCTCCCCAGGGTTTTTCACTTGAATAAACAGAAAATAAATCAAGAAATACAGTACATAGCAAGGCTCTAGCTCAGAACAGCTCAGAAATTCTTCTCACATCTGTATTGCAAAAACTTAGGTGAGTTACCTAATTTTAAGTGGGAAAAGTCCTGCAGCTTTCATCTATAGAGATGGTGAGTATGTCCAGTAAAAACAAAAATGTCTCAATTCCTAACTTTTCCATTTTGAGCTGTTTAAACTCAGAGTGAACTCAAATTTAGGAACATTCCCTGAGAATATGGCCTGAACAGGCCCTCATGCTACAGCCTCTCCTCTCCTCCCCCTCCAGTTTTTGATGGACCTGATTGGAAGATAAGAGTTAGACCTCACACACATGCTTTGGAGACATAATTTCTTCTCTGTGGGTCACTGAACCATTCTTAGAGACTAGTCCAATTATCTATCACATAAAGAGACATAAAAATGAAATACAAACTTACAGAAATCAGGCTTTGGGCAACAGGCCTAAAACCTAAAACCTGTGTTCCATGACTCCCTTATCTCTTTACCCTCCCCACCTTTTTTTTTGGTGAAATTAGGGAGGGATTGATTTGTTGAAATTCAAAGGTTTATATCTCTGCCAAATAAGTAGCTGTTTATCTGGTAGTCTAAGTCATCTGAGAAACATTTCACAGAAATAAATCTCACTGAAGTTGAGTTGGGTAAGTTTGTTTCACAGGACCAGGAAAAAATGTCAACTCTCATGATTTTGGTGAATACTACCACAGTACATCATGTTTACATTAATAACTAAACCCACTGTTCTGAATCTCAGCATGTTCCAACAGAAGTTCCAGGCTCTTCAGTAGACCCTCGAGAGGTGCCTCACATGACTCACCAACGGTCAGGACTCCCCTGCCGGCCTCCTTGTCCATTCTGCAGGGGGCAGCCCACCCCCCTCCTCTGGCCCTACTCCTCCGACTGGCATTCGCCCAGCTGGAGGAGCAGATTCCTGCTGAGTCATTTAGGCTTCTGACAAGCTTCAGCTCGCTCCCATAGCATGTCCAACTCTTGAGGAGTGGGAGGGGATGTTTCTTCCCCTTGAAGGTCCCAGAACAAGCGTTCTTGCGTCCAAACTGTGGCTGAGTTTAGTGCAGTGGCTTTGCCAGATCACGTGTAAATTATTTTCTAGCCTGGGATTTGTATATATCACCAAGTAGCTTTGTCTGAACGGATCTAAGTACCAACTTAGTAAGTGCTGCAGTCATACTTCCTTCTCTGCCCAACCTTCAGACCCTTCATCTTCCTCTGTTGGATAACTTTTGCCCTTACTATGGATTTTCTTCTGTGGGTAGTCCCCGCTGTCCTCTCTGTACCCTAGCATCCATTCATTTCACTTCCAAAGTTCTGCCAGATGTACCTGTGTAGGTCTGGACTCTGAGTGGAGACGTGATTCACGTGTGTCCCACCCCATGGCCCCCAAGGCCTCTCAGCCCTAATGTAAATCAGTGGATGCAAATACCTATGCAAATAGGTATTTTGAGAACAAGTGTCACTAAGCTGTACTTCCTAGACAGACCCGAGTCTCTGCAGCCCAGTCAAGTGCCACATGTAATTTCTGCATTTATATCTTTTCCCCACGAGCCCTTCCTCTCATATTTTTATGTTTAAACAACACATTATGGGATGCGAAGATTCTGTGGGCATTCTGGATCTTGATCTTCTGCAATGATGAGTTCTGCTTCTACTGATGAGTATTGCTTCGTGGGGGCCACGGGGCCCCACAGCCCATGGTCCAGCCCAGCATGAAAGGGGGAATGAATTAAGAGGAATGAGCATGTACCAGCCCAGGTGTCTTCAGGCCAGGCCAGGACCACGCAGTGGGTGCTCTTTTAAGTTGGCTTTTCTCCTGCTCTCTGCTGATTACAGAGCCCCTCTGGTAATTAGCCCTGGCAGTTTAACCAAGTATGTTGGTGGGCATTGGCATGGAGGAAGTATACAGAGAAATCAGTCTTCATTTGAAAGTGAGCACAGTAGGGGGAGAGAAATACATAAGGGTAAATAGCTGTTTCCTAGGCTCATTGCTTTTGATCTCTTATAAATCGATTTGCTGAATACCCAGTGAGACAAAAAAAGTAATACAGCCTTTATTAACCATCAGGAGAAGCACTAGACACTTTCTGTTGATGTGTTGGTGGAGGATGGGGTTTTCTTTTATATCTCAGGGTCATCTGGGACATTTCATCTGTACTAAGACTGTCTCTATTTATTGCCTTTGTGTTTTTTTAGATTATGTCTCAGCATCTGAAACTCTTCTTAAAAATACAATAATGGCAACTTGCATTTGTACCCATATGGTGCTCACTGACCTGAAGGCAAGGCATCAAATTTGGTCACAATTTCCTTCCTTCAATATTTTAAGACCTGGTAACACATTTGGTTTTGAGAATTTAGACATACTGTTCTGATTTACAAATTTCATATTTAAAGAAAGTGTTTCCTAAAGCAAAACAAAAGCTCCAGTACCTCTTGAGAAAATCGGTACTTAGAATCAATTATTTTTAGGTTTTTATGCTTCAAATGAGAAAATATTGGAAAGACTTTCAGCTATTTTAAAACGTTTAGAAGCAAATCGGTCTTACCACATTGTTTACATTCAAGGTAAAGACCTAACTGTTTCATTCTTCTTCTGTTTCTATGATCAAGGTGAGAAGGTTTATAGAATAGGGGTAGCATCCTTGACGAAACCCTTAAGTCAAAGCCGATCAATAACAATAGCAAGACCAATAACAACTACCATAATAATGACTTTTCAAGTAAACCTCATAGGGAGGTCAAGGGCAGCTCATGTGGTTGTGAAACGCCTACTTACCTTTATGCCAGCGACTTTCATTCTTTTCTTTCATACAGTAGTCTATTTGCCTTTGGAAATTATTGATTCTGTCACCAATAATGCAACAGATTAGGTTTTAATTCAGAAACAAACTTATTCCATGGAGTGAGTTGTTCAAATACCACTGATGATTTGAGCCTATCTTTAAGCAGCCATATATATTTCATCCCCTTTCTTGTTTATCTGAGGCTTTTCTAAATGAAAACAGCCTCTTTTTTAAATCTTGGATCTGCCATTCGTATCTGGAAAACGCTCATAGAATTAACATGACTCAGTAGTTATTGTTGCTCCCCCTGGAGTTAGCTTAGCAGATTTTCTTCGTCTTCATCATATCTTAATAGTTACCTTACATTTGAATACCTACTGTGTGCCAGACACACCTCTTTCTCAAGATCATAAACATTATCGTCAAGGAGGAGAATAAAATGGCATAAGTGCCAATATGCGTGTATTACATAATGATTATCACTTAATCCTGTCAACAACACTTTGAAGTATCATTTCTTTTTGCAGACCTTGGTCCTTGCCAAAGTGCCTGACTCATTTAGGATTACATGAGTGCTGTGAACTCAAGTCTCACTGACAATGGAGGCCCTTGCTCTCATTATGGGATTTGGACCTAGTTCTATTGTTGTTACAGTATATGAATATATAATATGAATTATGTAAACACTATGAGCTTAAATATTGTAAACATCCAGGAACAAGGAAGAGGGAGAACAGTTTTTTGTATGTGTAGTCAAGAGATCAAAACCAGTTAGATACAGAATGTTTTGAACCTGAGTGTGTTCATGACTTCATGTTTGTGAATTTAAATTTTTGATAACACCGGCCCATTTTAGTCTTTTCTAGAAGCAACCTCCGTTCTATGCAGAACAGTCTGTTCCATTTTTTAGCCTATTTTTGTTTTATTGAAATTAATTTAATTATATTACTCATATTTTATATAATTTTTAAGACAATGACTTAATATATTGTCCAACTTTCTGGCACATATTAACATGTCAGTGATTATAGCCTCTGTCATTGAAGTTGTCCTTTCGTGAAGTCCAAATTTCTTGTTCTAATATTGGCATGATTGAAATTTTACCAGGAAGATTTAATTCTTCCCTTAATGATTTGCCATTGCCAGTTTTGTGTTGGTTACATCTTCTACATCTGATTTTCCAAGATTGGTTTAGTAGTTATGATTGTCATTAGCCAGAGGACATGTATGGTTTTTAGCTATTGTAAATTTTCTTTTATGTTAGTTATTTTTACCAGCAATGCATTTATTTAGAAACAAATAAAAACCTAATAGTTTTCATTTCTTTCTTAGGCAGTCCATGAGAAAATTATGATCAGTTTCTGTTAGTCCACTATTTATCTTTTGTCAAAATACCATGCCAGTCTCAAATTCTTTTAATTCTCATGTAATCAATAGTCAAGTGCCTCTGAGACAACTTTTCTGTCAAATGTACTGATCTTGCTATTGATCCATTTGGATTGAGTCTTACAGGTTTTGCTAATGGATTTCTAAAATACATGGTCTGTGGAGGTAACAGAAAATGCATTTTTAGAACCAATTTAAAACTAGTTTTATGTTGTACAATGAAGCTAATGTAATGTTCTATGTCAATTATATCTCAGTAAAAAAAATGTGGTTGTAGTTTTTCTTAATTACTAATTTGCTAAGGTCTGCAGTGAAGCTCTAGCTTATAAATTGGAATCTAGGCAAATGACACAATTATCTCCTCTGCATGAGCAAAATACATGTTATCAGATGCACTGTTAATACTCTCTGCTCTAACTTTCCCTGGATTAAAAAAAAAACTGAGAAATTTAATGTCAGGGAAAATTGAACAGATTGAATTAATGCCGCTTGTTAAGACTGTGGACATTGATGTCAGTGTGAAATTCTGTGTAAAGTTCTTTATGGGTTTAAGCATACATCAGTAGTAGATCAGAGATAATTGAAATCACCTTATAATGGAAATTACCTAAATCCTTGCCAAAAGAGTTGGCTCTATTTTAAATGTCCCATCAAGGAGAAATCTCTTCATTCCATTGTTGCAGTGAACATGCAGTAGCCTGACCAACAAAAGCTTCCCGTATTTGTAGGTCTGAGCATGTTCTTGAACCTCAGTTTGTGTCAAATCATTGGTTTTACTGGTCCTGGAAGTCCCTTTAGCCTTACATCCCTTTAATCATCATGTCTGCCTTTAGCTGTTTCCCTTTAGCCTCCCTCTCACGCGGTCTGCTGCATGCAAATGTGAAATGAATTCGGTGTCTCCAACTTTATAAGCATCAGTCATGGAACCAGAGACTCTGGCAACAACGGCTCTGTGAGATGGTTCTTCGCCATCCCCAGATCCAGTCTCTCATGGAGATGTGAAGTCTAGCTTTGCAGGTGCGAGAAATGCACAAAAAATGGTTGCTTTCATTGTTGTTTATTTTTGAAAAGAAGAATAAATGGTCATCGCAAGATAATTTTCTGCAATTATATTTGATAGTCTGTTGTTCTGTATTTGTGCTTGCTATTCCAAAACAAAACATGAGCAATTATGGAGAATTATTTCTATGATTGAACTTCGTCCAGTTCTCCTATTTGTTATTACTTTGCTTACTATGTGCTATCTGTACATATTATTGGCAGTTCAAAGGCCATTAGTAAGAAAAAGGTAAAGGATCTGGGTGAGGGAAGGGACAATCAGCTCTGAGGTCAAAATTGTGTGGCCAGATTCCCACCTCATTGCCAAACTTAGCATAAAATCTGTTGTGGGGCTCAGAAATACAGAGTCGTGCTGCAATTGGAAAATGCTATGAAGAGCTGAAAAGTTCAAAATGTAGTGAAAAAAAATACTGTGTAAGTTTCATATACTGACAAACTATTAATTTTTATTTTATTTTCAGAAGAGCGTTTTTAACTTTGTTTTGTGAGATCCACCTCTCCCAACATACCCACACATAAACACACACACACTGTGAGAATATAGTCTAAATGTAAGCACATGGTAAGTATTTGTTGATTTGTTTTGACTTACTTTACTGCCATCTTTATGGATGCATCTGTTCTAGGGAGAGAACGCCTGCATACAAACAAGGCGCATTTAACTAAACTTTACAGGATTCCAGTTTTAAAGAGCAATTTGTAAGCAGTTTTTGAGATGTGATTCTTATTTCTGTATGAAACCATTCTTACTCTTCATTTCAGTTATGCTGTCGAATATGAGTGCTTTTACTAACTACTCCTCAATGGTCTGGATTCTTGCAAAAATGTGGCTGGATCTGCCTTTGAGAAAATAGGCAGATTTGGGGGTTTGGAGGCAGAGCTGGAAAATCCTTTGTTGGCAGGGCATTTGGAAAAGCTGCCGGGGTCCTGAGGAGCAGGGCTGTTCCCCACCACAGGTCATCTGGCACTTGACCAGTCTCTCCTAACGGTGTCTCTCTCAGTCCGAGTACGCTACCTCTTCTCCTTAAGTCGCGTATAGATAGGGTTGATCCTATTTGGAAAGGTCTGCTACAATAGAAGCTATGTTTTACATTGGAGGTTTTTTTTTTCCACTTATAGTCACAAATTTACCCATTTGTTTTTTTTTTTAAGATTTTATTTATTTATTTGACACAGAGATAGCACAAGTAGGCAGAGCGGCAGGCAGAGGGAGAGGGAGAAGCAGGCTCTCTATGGAGCAAGGAGCCTGATGCGGGACTCAATTCCAGGACCCTGGGATCATGACCCGAGCTGAAGGCAGCAGCTCAACTGACTGAGCCACCCAGGCACCCAAATTTACCCCTGTTTATTTAGTACTTGCTTGTACAATATATCACTTAATCCTCATAACAGCCTATGAGGTAAGCAGTATCTATTACCACATTTTGTGAGGTAGACTTATTTATGAGGAGATGTGGGGAGACTTATTTGGGAAAATAACTCATATACATGCATATATATATATATATATATGTATATGTATTCACGCACGTATACAGTTTAAAATAGTTTTAATGTAATGGAGAATGCTTCTCTTCTCTTCTCTTCTCTTCATTTTTTTCCTTTACTTTGTAGACATCTTTAATTTTGGAAAAAGTGTAAGTTGTTCAATATTATGGTTCTTCAGATGGAACTTTTAGAGATAGATCTCAGAAGAGCTGAGGACAGAAACATGACAAGGAGAGAGACCAAGGTCCTAAGAGAAAATGATAGTTGCTAAAATGATGAGCCTTTTCCATGAGTTGCAAAAAGTTTTGAAAGGAATTGAAGTTTGTGTTAGTTTAGAATTAGTCTTCTTAATTTAGTTTAGAAAGGTCTTACTCTTTATTTGTGCTCCATTATTCTGACTAGACTTTTCTGAAAAAATAAAAGGAAAATAAACTGGATGGTTTCCTAAGTAACACCCGCTTCCCTCCATTCTCACAACTAACTTCCAAGTCCTGATTTCTTTCCAGACCTTTTTTGGAAAAGGTTGAGGATAAAACAGGAGAAGAAAGTAGTCTAAGTGGGTTGGCACCTAATGAAAAAATGTGGATTTTAAATTTATTTATTTATTTATTTATTTATAGATTTTATTTATTTATTTGAAAGAGAGAGAGAGAGAAAGAGAGCATGCAAGCCGGGGGGTGGGTGGGGCGGGGGAGCAGAGAGGGAGGGAGAGGGAGGGAGAGAATCTCTCAAGCGGACTCCATACTGAATGTGGAACCTGACACAAGGCTCAATCCCACAACCCTGAGATCATGACCTGAGCCAAAACCAAAACCAAGAGTTGGACACTCAACAGACTGAGCCACCCAGGTCCCCCTAAAATCATTACTTTAATGACATGGCATAATTACAAATAAAATGATGATAGTGGAAGCAGTCTGTAAATTGCCATTCAGATATAATTCTCACAACAGCTCTAAGATGGTAGAAGGGCTGGGCTGATATTGTGCTTCTTAATTCAAATATGTGTCAGTTGAGGTTTTGAGAGATTGATGCCTCTCCTTGCAGAGCTCCTAAGGAGTAGAGCTTGGATAAGAACTCAGATCACATAACATCCAGTTCTGTCTTCAGTTCACCATTACTTTCCCATTTCAACTTAAGTTTTCTGTTTTAAGTTTGAAGGACCATAGAATATATCTTCTTTAAGGTGACTGTAGCACGGTCCTTTCCAACCTTTGTGTGAACCCTTGTAAGTGATTTGACCTAGAGGAAAAATGTTAGTAGCTAAAGGTAAGTGTTGTGCTTTGTGACAGAGAAGTAAGGAAAATATCTTTAGAAAAATACTGACCTTTTTGTGCACTAAGATTATTTAGGTTACATGATACTGAATTTCAATCATTGTGGACATTTTTAAGCAATTATAGAGTAGTACCATTTTTTTAAAGATTTTATTTATTTATTTGACAGAGAGAGAGAGATCACAAGTAGGCAGAGAGGCAGGCAGAGAGAGAGGGGGAAACAGGCTCCCCGATGAGCAGAGAGCCTGATGCGGGACTCAATCCCAGGACCCTGAGATCATGACCTGAGCTGAAGGCAGAGGCTTAACCCACTGAGCCACCCAGGCGCCCAGTACCATTTGTTTTTATTTTCAAAAACCTGGTCTGGAAAGTAGGAAAGCTGTTTATCTTCCTGGTTCATTCATTCATTTAGGTATTTATTGGGTGTTTCCTCTGTGCCAAACACATTTTTAGGTTTTGGGGAAACAGCAGTGAACAAAATAGAAATCTTCTGCTTTTATAGAGTTTGAGAAAACCTTGAAGTGGGTGATCTGAAGCAATGGTTGACATTTTAGAAAAGGTGGCCAGGAAAGACCTGTCTCAGAAGATGATTTTTTTTTTCTAAAGATTTTATTTATTTGAGAGAGAGAGTGAGAATGAGAGAGAGGGAGCATGAGGGGGGAGAGGTCAGAGAGAGAAGCAGCCTCCCCAATGAGCAGGGAGCCCAATGTGGGACTTGATCCCAGGACCCTGGGATCATGACCAGAGCCAAAGGCAGTCACTTAACAAACTGAGCCACCCAACTGCCCTCAGAAGATGATTTTTGCGGAAAGACCTGGCAGAGATGGTGGGACAGCTATTTGGTTGTCTGGAGAATAGCTTTCCAGACAGAATAAAGTACAGATGCTGAGGCTATTGGTCCCTGGGCTGCTTAATAAATAGCAGGAGGCCAAGGAAGCTGGAGAGGATGGGGAAGATGGTGGGAAAAGAGGTTCTCGAGATGAAAAAGAGATCATGGGAGGAGAGCATTGCAGACCATTGTAGGGACTTTGGCTTTTGTGCAGAGTGAAATGAGAGCTGTTGGGGGATATTTAGCAAAGGGGAGGTGTGATTTGATTCCTAAGAGCTCTCTTCTAAAGGATCACTGTGGCTGCTGTGTTGAGAAGAAACAATTATAGGTGGCCAAGAGTAGAATTAGGGAGACCATATAAGAGGTGACATCAGTAATCCAGGTGCAAGATGATGGCTGCAACGTTGATGATAAAAGGTGATAGGATTCTGCATATGTTTTGAAGGTAGAGCCATCAGGATTTTTGGACTGACTGGGTGTGGAGCGTGAGAGAGGGAGAGGAGTTAAAGAAGACATGAAGGCCCTTGGTGCCTGAGAAGCTAGCTGGGAAGGTGGAATTGCAGTCAACTATGGTAGGGAGGTTATAGTGAGTGAGTAGGGGTGAGGCAAAGATCAGCAGTCCGGGGTTGTATTTAGAATGTTTGTTATGAATTCATGTCAATTGTTTTTGGTTTTGTTTTTGTTTTTTTCATGTCAGTTGTTGAATGGGCATTGGGGTATTGGAATCTGGAACAAGGGAAAAGTTTGGCCGGGCATGTACATTTGGGAGTCATCACGTAGTTGATATTTAAAACTGTGGGACTGGGTGGGATCTCTAAAGAAGAGAGAAGAGGACCAAGAACTGAGCCTTGGGTCACTCCTACATTATGAGCTCAAGGGGAAGGGGGAACCAACAAAAGGCACTAAGCAGCAGTTATTCATGAGGCATAAATAAGCACCGTGTCTCAGTAGCTTTATTTGTTTCAGTATTTCTTGTAATTATGAAATAAATGGCAGTAAAGGAATCTGAGAAAAAGTGACTAGTGATGTGGGGAAAAAACATGAAAATGTTAAAAAATGACAGGGGTGTAACCAAGACAAATCCTAACTGGATTAAGTAGCAGAACTAAGTCTGCATGGAGGTCAGGGATGAAGAAGCAGTAACACTCTTTTTTTTTTTTTTTTTTGGTCTCAGCCTTTTGCTTGGGAGATGTACCAATTCTAATTATTTTGGGTTTGATCTGGTAATAATTTAGATAATAATAATAATAATAATAATTTAGAAAGATAATTTAGGCATTAATATCCTGGAGACTAGGTAAACAGTACCTACTCCTTTACAGTATCTGGAAGTTGGGTGCATTGCCCTCTAAATTGTTTTCATATACTTAGAAGGATTGGTTATGTTTTTTTTCTGACTTCTTTCTCAATTATATACTTTTCTTCTGCTGTTTGAGGTTAAGAGCATGCTGGGTTCTGCTGGAGGGTGTAGACTTATCTTCATGCCTTATATTCCTTTATTTAGCAAACATTTTTCAGAACCTATTGCAAAATCAAACTTTGCACTTAACATTGGGGATACCAGTATCACCCATATAAGCTAGCTCTCCCTCCTGGAAGAGATCCCCTTCTCGTGTGAATGGGCAATTACAGTGTAGTGTGATGTGTGTTACAGTGGTGATGAGTATTGAGGAGAGATTTGTTAAAGGAACTTGAAGGGAGAGAGCAATGAACTTCCTGGCAAGAGTTGAGGAGTGCTTCTTGGAAGAGGAAATACTCACACTTAGTCTTGAGAGATCAGTGAGTTCTCCAGCAGACAAGAGGGCAAAGGATATTCTAAGCCCTGGAAGCAGTATATGTATGGTCGAAATAGTAGAAGAGGTGCAGAGTTGAGTAGGCATATTGGGGTAAAGGCAGACAGTTGGCAGGAGCTGGGTTTTACATAGGCCATTTTTTGCCCCATGCTGGGCACTGTTGTTAATGCCTTTTGTGTATTCATCCCCCTGAATTCTTACAACTTTCTGGGGCGATGCAGTATTAACACCATTTTTGCAGATGTGTGTCCTAAGGCAGAGAGGATTGAGTGATTTCTCAAGGTCAGGCAGCTAGTAAAGTAGTAGAGTAATATATGAGCATCTGATGCCAAAAGTGTTAGTCGGTCAGTTCTAACATTTGCCCTCATCATTTTCTTCTTGGAATTGTTAGGAACCTCCTCCATTATAATTTATTGTTTATTCTTCTCTGTGGCACACCTGCTGTCCTCCATCATACCAGATTTGACAAAGGCCATCATTTTTTTCTGATTATTTCCTTCTCCTCTCTCCCCAAATTTGAATTTAAAGTCTCTTTCTTAGATTGGCAAGCCTCCTGTCAAGATTGGTTTCTGGGGGATGCCATCAGATCCCTTCCAGGAGCCCGTGATCCCAGAATCGCGACCCATAGCTCGGGGAAAAAAACCCCAAAAAACCTTTCTTCCTTTAAAACAATCCATGGAACCTATTGTTCTCACTTCATAGACTCATTTCCCTCATGTAATTATCACTTTCAGGTTGGACAAGGTTTGAAAATATCATCTGTTCACTTGTGTCCCTGAGGCTTTCGGTTGCTTAACCTGTCACTGTACGTCTTTACTGAGTGAGTTGTGAGAGGTAGCGTGGGGGGTGTGTGTCCAGGAAAGTGGTGTGCCTCCTAGTTAACCGTGGGTTTACACTGTTTACTTTGAGTAACAGATCTCTCTCTCTGGGGGACAACTGAGGCCCCTGCACTTGATAATGCATCTTCTTTAATGAAATGCTTCTCTTTCAGTAGGTCTGTGTCCCCCTCCTTGGGCAGAGGCTCACATTTTTTTGAGTAATTCTCTTGCCAGGGCTTTTTCTTCTGTATTTCCATCTCCCATTCACAGCGCTTCAACTGAGTCTTGATTTCAGGTGACCCATTTTCTTCTTTTTCTTCTGAGTGTTTGTTTTTGTCCTGGGATTATTCATCCTTTTTTAATGGTCTCATGGAGAGGTGTTCTTTAAGCTGTCTCACATTCTTCCCTAGCAAGGAGTTGGATTCTACCTTGTAAGACAGTGCTTAGAGACCACACATCTGCCAGAGGCATGGCTTTGGATGCTTGCTGAGGTTGTCATATTCCTCATATGGCTATTGCAAGAGGCTTGAACCTTCATCAGCTGGACTCTAAAGACAGAGCTCTTGGTTACCAGAGACTGCTGTCTCTCCAGTACTTAATGTGAAGGATTATTGGTTTTGCTAGTTTTGTCCAAGAACCATTTATTGAGCACCATTTATTGAGCATTCCATGCCAGATGCCTTGTAAGATCCTTGGCATATAAAGGTCTCTCCTTTCAAGGGTGTTGGTTCGTTTTCCAGTCCCTCAAAGGCTAATGTGTGTGACTCTGGTCACTGTTTTATTTCAAACATTCCTGGCACATATAGCCATGAATTCAAGTAAAACAGAGTACTTCCATTATAAGACTATGATCAAGAATATAAGGAATTTATCTGATATAATTGAAAAAAATTAAATGACTGTTAAACATTAACAATGAACACGATCAAAGCCTTTGATTCGGAAACTTGCAGTATTGGAGTTATAATTCCCTACATTACAATTAAGACACAGAAGGAAGCCGGTGTTGAGACATCAATGTTGATAAATAAGAGACTTTTAAATAGTCTAAGTCATTCCTAAGAAAGGGAAAGGATTTTTAAAAATTCGTTAACATATAGTCAAAAATACATTCTTAAATATGTCTAAACTAAAATAAAAATCACAGACATGCACAACTGAATGAATTATTTTTTATTCACTTATGTCTGGATGTTCTATTCTTAGACCTGAACAAGCACATTTCTTTTCATAAGGAATTTATTTCAATAGCATGCATGTGATCTTTGAAAAAGAAGATGTTTTGTAGGGTTCATGTAGAGCCCAGAATCTATATGGAATGAGCTGAGGGAGCTTTGGAGCAAGGCTGGAAAAGGTTTAGATTTAGGAATGAAATGAAGCTCCCAGAAGGGAGGATTTAATTAATCTGTTCTTTTTCAGGGAACAAAACAAAAACAAAAACAACAGAAAAAGAGAGCCATTAGAATGGGTTTGAGATTCAAAGTCTAAGTTACAGGTCTTGATAACAATCTAGACATAAAACAGTTCTTGAGATGGAAAAACAGACCTCATTTACTAGAAATTTAACAATGTGGTTTTATTTTACAAAGAAAAGTGAGCAAAATGAAAATTAGTGAATTTAGTGGAATTAAATGACCTGGAGAAAATTCATCATGTGTATAAAACACAATATCAAATAACAAAGGAAACAGAAAAATAACAAAAGAGAAAAGCAAAAGAAAACATTTCAGCAAGTGGAAGGCATGATCTAATTTCTCCTTTTTAAAAAATTTCTGGCTTCTTTGAAAGAATAGTTAACAAATTTGCTTCTTTGTGCTGTGGAGGTCAAGGAATACGCTAGCAAAAAGAGACTCTGGGAAGAGACCTCTGTTCAAACCCAGGGCAGCGCTCAGGGACCCCACACTAATGTGCTCTTTGCCAGGAACCTGCCCCTTGCCAATGAATGACAGTGGTGCAGGGTTGTCCATTAAGTCCCAAGGATTCCCTGCAAAGTGTCTGCCGGTGGAATGCAGAGCTTCTGAAAGGAACCTTGAAGTGCAGCTGGGAGTGAACATTGCCCATGCGGCGGTTGCCAGCCGGTGGCCCGCCTCACGCTGCGCCCTTCTGCAGGGCAGCCATCTGCGGCAGCTTTAATGAATGAATCTCTCTCGGGCCTTTTTTTTTTTTTTTTTAAATACTTAGCAGAACAATAGCTTCTCTGGTGTGATCTGCATTCCGATGGATGGATTGAGTCCTTTGCTCACACTTCAGTGTGTGTGTTTTGGGGGGGGGGGTGAGGGAAAAAGAGATGGTGTGTATCGGAGTCCTCCAGGTGGGGAGATGGTGGGTGCCGTTGAGAAGGTAATGCTTCAGGTTTGCTTTTAGTTGCAGTGTTCCGTCGATTCTTCCTTTGGAGACTTGGGCAACTGAGCTGCTGCTCTTTTTCCTTCTACATGTCCTTTCTGCAGCTTGTTTTTTTCCCTGAACACAGAAAGATGGATTCACTTCTTTCAGAAATGCTCATGAAGTGCAGGTCTATGGAATAAGATATTTAAGCAGATTTTTTTTTCATTAAAAAAAAAAATAACCTGACATTCACTTGGGTTGATGAATCTCTGTCCCCCTCACCTTGGCTGGGTGTCTGTGAATTTGTGTGGCTGTCCTCCATGCGATACGTTGGAGGAGACCCGCAGCCCCCATCAATATCGCTTTTCCCTGCGGTGCTCATCAACCCAGACGCTGGTTCTTCTTAATTACAAAGGAGAGAGAGAAAACACCCCAAAAGACAAATCAAAAACTTTACCAGGAGAGGATTGATTTGGTCTTTGGCTTAATCATCCTTAGAAACAGAAAAAATCTTATTTTGCCTGTCAATAATGGTCCTGTGGTTATAATCGTTAGCCTAACAGAACTGAAGGAAAAGCTAATTTGGGGGAAAACTTTTGAAGATTGGTTATTTTTCTTATGGAGGTCATCTAGTTCCAGGTTTTCAAGAAAAATCTTACTCAGACCCTTCGCATAGGAAGCCGATACGTTTATAGCTGCTCTGGTTGAGTGGGGGAGAAGTGAGCGCGACGGAGACACGGCTGTACACATTTGTCCACAGGGCCCGTGTTCATGGGGCTCCGGTGGGTGGGGTTTGTAGAGCTACTCAGCAAATGTATTATTTGTTTTGGGGTAGAATCCACTAAATCATAGTTCGGAGTAATTTTTATTATTTATTTGTATTCTTATTGTTACTCTGCCTTTATTAGCAGAAGTCCTATTTTATTTTATTATTTTTTTAAAAAATTTATTTATTTCACAGAGGGAGAGAGATCACAAGGAGGCAGAGAGGCAGGCAGAGAGAGAGAGAGGGGGAAGCAGGCTCTCCGCTGAGCAGGGAGCCCGATGCGGGCCTCGATCCCAGGACCCTGAGATCATGACCTGAGCCAAAAGCAGAGGCTTTAACCCACTGAGCCACCCAGGTGCCTTATTTTATTAATTTTTAAAATTTATTTATTTATTTGAGAGAGAGCACATGCACAAGCAGGGGCGGGGGCAGAGGGAGAAGGAGAATCAGGGGCCCCACCGAGCAGGGAGCCCAATGTGGGACTCGGTCCCAGGACCCTGGGATCGTGACCTGAGCAAAAGACAGATGCTTAACCGACTGAGCCACCCGGGTGCCCTAGAAGTGTTATTTTATACCACTCACTGGTATCCTTCCTCTCATCAGTTTGGGCTACATAAGGCAGAGGATGGAATAAATGGTAACTAAAAATAATCTTCCATTTTAAAATTCAAAGGCAAATGGAAATATTTTTACTTTTACTTTTTTGTCGATGTATGCCGAAATTATGTAGCTGTCACATGACATCCTTGCCCTTTGGGATTTTATTACTGTAAGAACTGTGCTTTAATTTTTATTGACCTTATTTTTCTAGGTATTTATTTATTTATATACATACATACCTATATATGCATTTATTTCTATACATGTACATATACACAAAAGACATATTAGTATAATTCTTGTATCGTTCATTCTGACGCGCACACATGTCTCCAGTAGTAGAGCATCCTTGAGATTCCTGTGTACAAACCCATTTACCAAACCCTAAGAAAATCCTTTTTATAGAAGCATCAGGAAAGTCTCCTAAAACCTATAAGTTGTTGGTGCTTCTTATTTAAGGGCCAGCCAGGGGCTAGAAGAGCAGGCTAAGGAGGCCAGTGGTTATAGTCGCATTTGAGTCTGTTTTATTTGAATATTTGTTTTATTTGTGAATATTTGAGTTTACATGTTTGGGGAAGTAGAAATTCACATCTCCAGTTGGGCCTGACATGAAGGCGTCTTCAGTGAGTAACCTGCCATTCTCCAGGGGCATAAAGCAGATAATTTATCTTTTTATTTTTAAATTATTATTATTTTTTTAAAGCACATAATTTATTGTTAAAACTGGGGTCATTTTGCGATGCCTGGATGGCTCCGTTCATTAAGTGTTTGCCTTCGGCTCAGGTCATGATCCCAGGGTCCTGGGATCGAGTCCTGCATTGGGCTCCTTGCTCAGGGGGGAGTCTCCTTCTCCGTCTATCCCTCCTCTTGCTCATTCTCTGTCTCTCTCTGTCAAATAAATAAATAAGATCTTAAAAAAAAACCCAAAAAACAAAAAAACTGAGATCATTTTGAGGATGAAAGGGAACACTAATTGAGTGGGACGCTGGAGCAGCAAGTATCACCCAGGGCATGTGGTCGGTCTGCTCACCCTTTTTTTTTTTTTAAATATTTTATTTATTTATTTATTTATCAGAGAGAGAGAGAGAGAGAGAGAGAGAGAGAGCACAAGCAGGCAGAGAGGCAGGCAGAGGGAGAGGGAGAAGCAGGCTCCCTGCCGAGCAAAGAGCCCGATGTGGGACTCGATCCCAGGACCCTGGGATCATGACCTGAGTGGGAGGCAGCTGCTCAACCAACTGAGCCACCCAGGCGCCCCAAGGGTCTCCCTCGTCCTTGATAACTCCCAGGCCTCTGTGGATGAAGAGGATCTGTAGCCTCAAGTCATGGAAGCAATTATGAAGAAGATCTCCGCAACTCAAGACAAGTTACCTGAATTTCGTTGAAGCAGCTTGATGTTCCACAGTAATCTTCATAGGTTACAGTGGCTTTAACTTGGTCACAGAGTATGACAGTGGCGCATTGAGTAAGCCAGTTGAACAACCATTGGTAATAATGTGGTGACCAAGAAGGTAAGGGTTTTGGGGAGGCACCAAAATAATGTTGCTCAAGCTACAGGGGCAGAGTCAGGAGATCTCTGTCGCTCAAATGACAAGTAGGGGTGGAGATGGCAGAGAAGAATCATTCTCTGGGCTGGCGGTGTGTTCTACTGCACCCCAGTATCTGAGTGTACAGGATACAGACTTTGCTTTTAGCTGGTCTCTCGGCATGCCTTCCCACAGACTGTCTGTGCCTCAGTTTTCTCATCAATGCAAATGGTTAAATATGCAAGAAATATAGTGATGACCCTAAGGTTTTCTCACTCATTGATTATTAGTAGATACTCAGTAGAAAATTTGGACTGTTAAGCATATTTTATCGTATTGTAATTCTTTGAAAATATTAACTCATCTATAATTTATTTTGAACTGTCCATTAGCCTTAATATTAAATTAAGCTTCACAATCCATTCTTCGACTATTCCAAATACCTACGGGCTCATACTTCATTTTTAAAATTTATCATGAGAAAATTCTGTCTTAAAGCTAATACGTTTTGGGTGCCTGGGTGGCTCAGTGGGTTAAAGCCTCTGCTTTCGGCTCAGGTCATGATCTCAGGGTCCTGGGATCGAGGCCCGCATCGGGCTCCCTGCTCAGCGGGGAGCCTGCTTCCCCCTCTCTCTCTCTGCCTGCCTCTCTGCCTCCTTGTGATCTCTCTCCCTCTGTGAAATAAATAAATAAATAAAAATCTAAAAAAAAAAAGCTAATACGTTTTTTAGCATTAAGTTGACTAACATCTGAACATGACATTTATGCCACTTAATCTATTGTAGAATCCCCATGCTGTCTAATAGCTCCGGACTCATACCTCCTGATTTTTAAGTGATTTTTAAAATTGCCAGAAGAAGCAACTTTTAGGACTAGCAAACAAAATTACTACTTGAACTGTATTTTGTAGTACTTCCTCCTTCCCCAAACTAGAGAGCGTATTTCCAAAGCTATACTTGGAACTTGTATAGTGTGACCAGTGATTTGAGAAATGAACTACATTTTGGAATCGGGATGTTCCAGCCAATGATTACCACACACAGAGCCGTCGACATCTGGCAGAAGCTTTGCATGTGGTTTCAGAATGCGGGATTGTATTTGTATTTGGCTTCAAGTTCTTTATTGCTCCTTTGGATCTTGAGGGGAATCTTGATGCTCCATGGGCAACAATTATGGACAAGACTCCTAATCTTCCAAAACTGTTCCAAGAACTTTCCTCACCTTCCCACTTCACCAGCGACCCAAGGTAAAGGAAAGAGATTAATCAGGAATGAGAGAACAGGTGGGACTGTGAGAACTCAGCTCAGTGGAACCCTAATCCAGGGTTAATCACTTTCTATCATTCATGCCTGTGCTGACTCAGTTACTGCCTTTGTCACCATGCTCCACTGAAAGTTGCATACCCCAAGTCAAGTGCAGGGCCCAGCCCTGCCTGAGGGTGTTCTAAGTTAATAAACAGCAGCTATAGGATTAAGAACCGGGAGATATATGTGCAGGGATTTTATAACCATGGAAGTTCATCTGTCAGTGCCAACAGTAGTCATTAAGAGAAATGGTGTGAGGGATCAGAACTATGTTGGCTTAAGGCACTAGCTGTACGCTGGTCTATGGGGAGAGCAGTGCTGGGACACTTGGGCAGTATGCTCGGGCTGCTGCTCCGGAACGTCAGGAGCCTCCAGCCAGAGCTGGATGTAGTCTTTGCTTCCAAGGCCCACTGTTACGTGTCCTTCCTGTGTCAGCATGGATACCTCTGGGTAGTTCACAGATGCCTGTTCTTCAGTTTTCAAACTGGGCGTCTCCCTGGCAGGCAGGATGGAGTACCTCAAGCCCTTTCTCTCCAGTGGGTGACTGGCGTGAGTGTCCTGCCCCGCCAGAGAGGAGTGGGTTGGAGCACTGTGGGCATCAGGCTTTTCCAGAAGATGATCAGGCATTGGTCCTTTTGCCTTGCCCAGCCAGAGAGAATAGCAGGGCGATCATACTATCTTTTGATGTGCTGTCGGGCTGCCTTGTGCAGTGAGAGATTCTGGCCCCTTCATTATGGATGGCAAACTGTGATTAAACCTTCAATGAGTGCGCCTTTACTAGGCAACGGAGGGACAGTGCCTGGAATCTAGTCAGTTCATTGATAAAACTCGAGGTTGAAAGCATGACTATTTCTTTGTGTGAGTGCATCCAGGCCTCATTAGCGGGCTCCTGTCCAACTCTGCCATCTGAACCAGCTGCTGAGTAATCGGAGGCATTGCAGAGGCCATTTTAAAGCACCTACAAGTGATGCTTTTAATTTCTCATTGGAAAATTTCAGGACTTGCCAGCTGTCACTTAGGACCCTGGTGATAGGTTAGGGTTTGAGCAGAGGCCATGGAAGGTTAAGATTGGAGCAGATCGGGAAACCCCGTTCTTCTTTGTGCACAGATTTTCCATATTTTCTTTAAGCAAATATCTAACCTCAAAGTCAGGCATTTGCTAGAACTCTTACTGTCTAAATGAAAGCTGAAAAAGGAAGGAAGATGAATGAGGAATCTACCCACTTTTGTCCATGGAACAATATTCTAAACCCATAGAAATGACTTCCTTCTTGGCCCTGGGGAGGGAGGTTTTTCTTTTGAGATATGTTCAGTGAGCAGCCCTCCGTGTGACTCAGATACCCTAAATGATTTATGGCTTTGCCTCTGCATTGTGTTCATCGCTTTTCCTTCCATCTTCTCCAGACATAGTTCTGGGTAAAAATGAACATTTATCCAAAAAAAGAATGACCCCAGTTGCTCTTATGAATATTGGAGTGTTTCTTAAATCTTACTTCTTTTAATCTAACTTTATTCTGCATCTCTGACAAAAACACCTTTGTCCCATTCAGTTTTTATAGGTTACTGAGCCTAGAACTGTACAACTCTGGGATTCTGCTTTGGAGAAAGCCACAAGAATTACAGCAAAAAAGAGAGCATCAAAGTGTAAAGCATTGGCATGATCCTTAATACGGATTAGAATTTTCAAAATTGATTCTGCTGGCATCTGAAGTGGCTTGAATTTTTGGATGTGAGCTTCGATAAAAGCACCTGAAAAATAGTTTTGTTGTATCATCTATTACTGTTTTAGAATATTTGCTGAGAAATGGAAAAGATTTATGTAAGGTTATAAAAGGTTACATAGGGTTGTGAATTTTTGGTATTGGCTGTTAAAATATATCTTTTTTAATGTCATTTAAATTAACAATTTTACCTTCATTTTGTGGGTGGTTTTTAATTGACAAAAAGTACATCAGTGAAAGACTATGGTAAAATATGCATTTGTTTGGTAGAAATTGACATTTCTAGAATTTCTGATCCTTGACTAACATGTCACTCCTATGTTTGTGACGCAGTTTAGTGGAATTAGAGCATGGGATTCAGAGGCAAACTACTTGGTTCAAATCGTGACTTCTCTACTTGCTTGTTGCAAGATCCTAGGCACGTCACTTAAACTTTATGTGTTTTTCCTTCATCCATAAAATGGGAATATTCTTAGGGCATTTCTGAGATTTACTGAGTTGGTCTAAATAATGTAGTGGAACAGTGAGGCACCTGGTAAACTCTGTTGGTGTTCTCTTATTCCTTGACGCTCTAAGTCCCGGAGATGGGTACAGTAAGGTACCCTGAGCGGGACGGGGAATTGCAAGCTCTGTGGGGGCGGGAGACTGGGGCAGCCTCACAGCTCTTTAATAGGGCTGTGTTTGGGAGCTGGGTAACCTGCTCTTTTGAGTACCCTATGCCAAAGCTGTGCTCCAGGTCCAGAACTTGTAAATGAGACTTCCATGTAACAAGGACCTTTCGACATTTCAGTAACTAAACCTGTCTGTGGGGTGGAGGCAACAGTCCCCAGTGCTCAGGATGGTTCCGCAACAGAGGGTTTTCCATCTAGAGCAC
Organism: Ailurus styani; assembly: GCA_002007465.1. Lineage (NCBI taxonomy): Eukaryota > Metazoa > Chordata > Mammalia > Carnivora > Ailuridae > Ailurus > Ailurus styani. The sequence goes on from LNAC01000060.1 coordinate 1,026,532, forward strand.
AGTGTGTCACATCTGAGGGGAGAAAACAATTCTAGTGTCTGAAAATAGACATACCTTGCCATACCTGAGATGTAGGAAAAATAAATAAGACATATTTCTACATAAATTCGTAGATATAAAAATAGGACTCAGAAAACAAACTTTATGGCTAAATAACTTATGGAATAAGAACAAACTAGTAGGATGGCATTTGAAATTCCCGTCTTCTATATATAGCTGAAAAAGGGTTTGCGGAACCAAGAGGTTCTTAAGAGCTATTATTAGGATAGATTCAAAGTACATGTAATACCTGACATATATAATTGAATAAATAATCATAAATTGAAACAATTTTTTGATCACCTATTATGTGCTAAATGCTTTCACAAAGCTGCCTCAGTTAATATCCCACAGACGTATGAGTCACACATTATCATTTTTATTTTTGAAGCATAAAAGTCAAGTTGTGAGTGATTTCCTTGAGGTTATATATAGCTAATAATTGACAAGAGAGCGTTCAAATCCAGGAATTTCTAACTCTGAATCCACACGCTTTCCACTATAATCTTAATGTCTTTCAAGGTTAATTTGGTTCAGCCCAGTGAAAAACTAACTGAGCCCCTACTGTGTGCAAAACACCAAGGAGGGTACTGGGGATCCAAGGCAAACCAGATAGGCATGCTCCCTGCATTCAGAAACTGACCCTGACCGTTTAGACGGATGACAACTATTAGCAAGCACTTGCTTCTTTCTTTCTGTTATGCATTCCTAGATATCTACCTTGAGTAGACATGTCACTACCTTGAGTAATTTAGACAGTTCATAAGACATTGTGTTCTCTTAAGGATGCTATTTTTAAATGTCCTTATTTGTGCAAATAGGTGCATCCTAAATTGTCACCCCTGCTACCTTACGTTGCTACCTGGCATGTTAGTTTCCAGACAAGATTATGCACAGTGTAGGCTTATCATCACCTCCAAAGTATAGGTTACTTTGAAGGATCAGTGGGAGAATTGTAATTTAGCGAGTTATAATGTATTTCATGTTAAAATAAGAAATGTGATTATATCAGGTTTCTTGTTTTTTTAAAAAGATTATTTATTTATTTATTGGTCAGAGGGAGAGAGAGAGAGAGGGAGAGAGCACAAGCAGGGAGAGCGGCAGGCAGAGGGAGCAACAGACTTCCCGCTGAGCAGCAAGGAGTCCGATGCAGAACTTGACCCCAGGACCCCGAGATCATGACCTGAGCTGAAGGCAGACACTTAACTGACTGAGCCACCCAGACACCCCTATATCAGATTTCTGACTCCCAATGTGACAACCGCTGAAGCTTAAGTAGATTTGTCCTGGTGTTGTGCAGCTCACTTAGAGAAGGGAAAGGAGAGGCAGGAAAGCAATCCCTCTGGTTCATCTCCAGGGAAAGTGGATGGGTGTGGATGAGGTAACTTTGCAGGAAAGAAAAGTTGTGTGACAACTAATGCTTGGTGGAAAAGGGACAGATTATTAGCTCAGGCATTTGGGAGACAAAAGTCAGGTGACCAGAGAAAATAGGGGGGAAATAGGAGGACTAAAGGGGTATCTTAGAGCTTATTTTAGGAAACATTGCATTATTTGTTTCTTACCTTTCTATAACTGTATGACATTTGCATTCCCTTGTGTGACAGACTCTTCACACCTTAGGATCTGCTCTTCACTTTTGGTTAAGAGTTCAGGAAGAGAAAGATGTGGGCCACGTGGCACCTTGCTTCCAGTCACTCATCTTTGACTAACTTGGCACCATCTAATCCTGATGGAGCATTACAACATCTGCTTAAGGTCTGCACGTGAGAAAAAAATGGATGGGAAGGGAATTAAAAGGAGAATTGGAATGTGTTTCATTTCTTTTAGGAACTGTGAATTGCAAATGTCCTTTAGGTTTAGTGTCTTTTTCTTTTCTTTTTCTTTTCTCTCTCTTTCTTTCTTTCTTTTTTTTTTTCTATCCTAAGTATTTGGGTGGCTGCTCATTTATAATGGGAAATCCTATAAGGAACTTCATGAAAAACTTGGAAATGAGACAACTGAATCTCAATGAATGGATAAGTAAAGAATGTCTGGCAGATTCAATTATTCTGACAAGGCTTTTACTCTGCTTTATCACTGAAGCTATTCAGAAAGCCGGGACACTTGCAGGCAGGACACCAAGACTCTGGTCATCTCCACAGGATGAGAACATTTAATAAAACCAAATGGAAAACTTGTGATCTCTTCCTTCCCGGCTGACACTCAGGCCGTCTGGACAAAGGGCTGATTAATAGAAGAGAGCCCAGCCTCAAGCTCCAGAGTTTGGTCCCGTCTAGAAGGGAAGTGATTTCCAGGGCTTCTCAGTCCTCGTCTGTGTTAGACCTCTTCATTGCCCACGGCTCCTCCTCCCTGTTGCCCTTTGTGCTCCGTCAACAGGCGGCACAGATACCGTGTTTCCTGAGGGACACAGCTGTCATTTTTTCTTAATTCCACTATTGAGTTTTTTCATCTGAACACTAGTCTAAAGTCTGATGTTAGGTATACAGTAAATATACACATTTAATCTTTCCCAGTAATCTACTGTAAATGAGCAATTTTTTTTCCAGTACCAAACATAGCTCATTTGCTGTACTTCTTATTCGACACGACTAAATCAACAGCCCTTCTTTACATTCATGTCTCCCTCGTAATGCCTAGTCTGACAGATTACAGGCAAATATCTGTGAAGAAAGGTCTTGGCCAGTGGAAGATAAGGCAGTGATGGCAGAACGCAATTTGCAAATGAAAGAAATGCCCCTGGTGACGGTTACTTCTGTGTGTGAGGACCTGTGTTGGATACTACTGGGGAGGCTGTAGTTATTCTTCTCACATCTGGGTGTTTACTGACACTTGGACTATGGACTGAACCACTCAGTTTCCATTTAGCGGTTAGAGGTCCTCGATATGTATTTCTTTAGAGTTCAGGAGTAATCCATTGCCAGGCCAGCATGTAACCAGGGACAAGACTCGAGCTGGGCAAGGGCCTCGATTTCCCATCCCATCTACCGATCTCTGTTCTTCACTCCTGTGTGCGGGTGAGGAAGCCGCCCAGCTCATGAAATATTCCCCCAGTATTTTAATACAGAAAACCAGAGCCCAGGTGTAATGTTTTTGTAAGACAATAAGAATTATTTATTTTATTCCTTCATTTAATAAAAATCCCCGTTGCTTCTGTAGATCTTTCCGCATGTTTTTATTTTGTAATGACACCCCCCCCTTGCTTTTTAAAAATGCAGGACCTTGAACCCCGGCATACACACAAACACACAAAAGATTTTAAGATTCACTTGTCTTTGATATAAAACCATGGGGTATGGTATAATCATCTGCTCACTGGGAGAGCAGATGCTGCTCTCTTTCTCTGCGAACAAAGCTCGGATGAAAAGGGCAACAAAGCAGGGAAGATGTTAACGCCCACTACTCCTCTCCCACGGACAGGCCTGGACTTCCCTGAGGGCCTGCGGCTCCTCTTAGCTGTTCCACATAGGGTGTTCTTGAGTGATCAAAGAAGAAAGGGGCTTCATAGTATAATGTGAGGAAATTTTGAAAAATGCAGATTAGCTGCGGGACTCTTAACTGTAATCGGCTGCTCTGCCTACTTTTCATCATGCTGGAGAGCACTGCCTTGTATATGGGGAGTATAAATGGGAGAGAGCCTGAGCTGGGCGCCCCTGCCTGCCAGATACTGGGCTCAAAGCTTGGCTCCACCCCTTCTTGGCAAGGTGCTCTGGACAAATAGCTTAAACTCTTAGAGTCCCAGTTTCTTCATGCCCTGGTGTGCTGATAAACTGGTTCTGGGGCATGGGTGGGGGAAAGGGGGGAGTGGAGAGGGGGGAAACCCCTGACTTATAGTGTTTGCCAATTTCCATGGTATAACTACTTCCACCAAGGCTGTTTATTCAAGCTGTCAAGGGTGGTGGCTCAGAATCTTGCAAAATTTCTGAATATTTAATAATTGGCTTATCAGACATTACTGGCATATTGTTGCTGATCTGTAAAATGGGCATAATAGAATTTACCTTATAGGGTTGTGGTTAAGATTAGGAGATAATGTATGCAAAGCTCTTAGCACCCTAAATGCTGAAAAATGGTAACTACTTAGCAAATACTAACTATTTTCTTTGTTTCTAGTTGCAAAGCACTTTGTGCTTTTGGGGAGTCGGTGATGCTTAACTTTGGCTTTAGAGTAGCAAATGCTGCAAAAATGCTATGATTGAGAACACACAGTCTAAGGATGAAATTAATCTTATTGTATTTTACATCTTAAAATAACTAAGTGAACGACACCACATTTTAGAGGGAAAAGAGGGATATTAAAAAACACGATTCTGATTCCAAACTTCCTCTCTCCTCCAGTTTAGTCTCTGCTTGTGACCTACTAGGCTTGGGAGTGAGGAGGTCTGCACCCTCATCTCCTGTTTATATACGTGTTCTTCTCTGTTGGAGGGGAGCTTCTTCAGTGTTGGGTCTAAGCAGGGCATTGTTTCATCTTGTTGCCCAATGAGCCCAGGGCCCTTCTGCTGCTTCTTTGGCTGATGTGCTGACAGTCATGAGCCAATGGAGCCGATGGAGCTGTCCCCACTTTTCCCTGAGGTGGAGGTTTGGGCTCTGGCTTGATCAGCTTCTCCCCCCTCACTCTGGTCACCAGCCACCTACCCCACAGCCTCCGCAGAGGGGTGCCAGCAAGAGCATGCAGGTGCTCCAGCCTCCAGCGAGGTACACGCACCCCACAGACAGTTCACAAGGCCTTGCTGTGCCGAGCGGTAGGAGTGAACTGTAGGCTCCCCAGTAAGCCTTTTGTTAGCCTTCCCATCTCTCTTCAGTTCTCATAAACTCTTCTCAGATAGGCAGAAATAGGTCAGGCTGCTGCCAAAGCAGAAGTCCAACTGGGGAACCAAACAGTGGTTTCCCAGTCTTGCATATACCTGTCTTTTTGAATGAATCTCCTGGAGGCCCTCTTACTTGTCTTAGGGAGGGAAAAGAACCCTTCTTCCTCCCCCATGGGATCTTCTACTGTAAGCCCTGCTGTCCTCACACAGCCTGGGCCTCCTCGTATTCGCTCCCCGCTACTGGGGATAGGTGGTACGTAGGGGCAGGAGTCCGCTCTGGCTGCCATGATGAAGTACCACAGACTGGGTGGCTTAACAACAGAAATTTGTTTTGCCCCTGGGCCTGGGGGCTGGGAGTCTGAGATCAGGAGTCAGCAGGGTTGGTTTCTTCTTCCAGATTCCTTCACCAATCAGACTAGATTAAAGCCTGCCTTAATGACTTCACTTTAATTTAATGACCTCTTTAAAGGTCCTGTCTCCAAGCACAGTCACATTCTGAGATACTCGGAGTTAGGACTTCAGCATGTGAATTTTGAGGACACACAGTTCAGCCCGTAACAGTATAGTAGGGTTGTTTCTGCTGGCCCCGGGTGCTGCTGATGCTTCTCTTTAGACAATTTGATGTTTCGGGTTTGTTTCAGCTTTGAGATGTCTCAGATTCTGAGATGACAGGAAAAAACCCACTTAAAATTCTGTTCATTGGAAATACAAATAGGTAACCCTGAACGTTTTCGGGAATTTTACTTTGCCCACCTCATCCAAATAGTTGTGAAAATATGAAATGTATAACATAAGAAATCACTAGAACACATGGCAGAAGGAGCTGAAAAAACAAAAGAAGTTGTGAAACAGGAAAAAGGGATGGAAAGTGTCAGAAAAAATGGAAAATATCAAAAATCTATTTTGAGACCACAGAAGAAAACCTACACTGTGTTTCTACAAAGTGGTCTATGGGAATAAGCAGGATGGGGCAATCAGAAAACTCCACTGGAGAGACAGTGTTATGAATTTAAGTAATTTAAATTAAGTAATAAATTAAGTACTTTAAGTAATGACTATAAATGCTATTGTTATTACCTGTCAAAACCTTGGAAGTTAGTAGATTATTCCTCCAGACACTTCTGTTCTCATCCATTTTATGATTTATTTAACTATTGTTTTGGTCTTTTGGGGGGACTCTTAACACCTCGAGATGATGTTTATTCAATTTGACAAATCGATCCATTGTGCTACTATTTACTCTTGTTTCCAAAACCAACTGATGGCTTTTTAGCAATTTCTGAGTGCTAAGGACTGTTAATGTTCATTTAAATAAACAAGGCACTGAGAGCAGAAAGATCAGCCAGGCAGTCTTACACTGTGAGTGAGTTAATGAAAGTTAGCTCGATAAATCTGGTCCAGGATGGAGGCTGGTACCAAAAGTTTAGTTGCTTTAAACCCATGTGAAGAAAAGAGCTAAGAGTAGTGTAGGGGAGCCCTTTCAGCCCAATATGAGCAAAATTTAAAAAAATTTTATTTGTATTTCAAAACCTCTTTTAATCTTAGTGCTTTGAATTCTTTGTTATAGTGATGGAGAAATGGATGCGTGTGTGTGTTTCTGTGTGAGAGAAGTAATGAAATATTGTATACAAGGAAGATGTTAAATATTTTCCCAGAGTACTATTTTATTTCATTTCTGAAATAACTGGCAGAGAGATTACCATACTTTTTGGCAGTCATTCAACATGAGTGTGTTTGAATTGTACTTGGGTTCTTCACCGTAGTGGATCCCTCTTGTTTGCTTTGAGTATGACAGGAATGTATTTGTGTGTGTGTGTGTGTGTGTGTGTGTGTGTGAGTACAGTTCAGACAAGACCCTCACTCACTCTTTTCAACCCTCGTCTGGATTATATTCCTATTTTCCTAAGGAAAACAAGAACCTTATTTTAATTTGTAAAAATAATAAGTCTCACCAAATTAGCTGATGTTGGCTTTCTCACTGAGAATAGTCTGTCGTATTAGGGCTGAATTTTATCCATTCTTTGTCTGAAAAGAAATTATATTATTTGGTAATATCAAGAATCATAAGATTTTAGGTAAATTCTGATGAAAGAAGTATCATCATTAAGATCACTTTTGGATTAATACAATCCAAAATAGTAGTGAGTGATACAAAAGAAATTGGAGAGAAGTAAAAACATGCTGGAAAGATTTGGGGAATGCCAAAAGTCTGAATATTTCATTTCAACTACCTTAAGGAAAATTATGTATCAGAATAAACTAGTGAAGTATGTATTTCTTATTTTTATAAACTTAGTGAGATTTAGATTGACAGTGGTATACCAGAAATCTAACATTCAACCCTTTGCATATTTTAGAGACTGTTGAAAAATATGGCCCATAGTCTACCTGAATCAGAAACATCTAAGACACTTGCTGAGTCTACTATTCCTGGTCCCTTGAGATTCTGATTCCGCATGGTGACAATCAAGACCTGAATGTGTAGAGGGCTCTCCAGATGGCTCTCATGCACATTGAAGTTTGAGAACAACTGTTTTGGGAAATAACTCTGTTCACAGACAATTTATTTTGGCAGCACCGATGCCTGCTTCTCTATTAATCTCTTTTCCCCTTCTTCCTGTTGTACTATGGGTATAAGTCCACCAACTACCCATTTTGCTCCAGAGAGGTATTAGGTGACGAGCCTTTTATATGGGTAAGCCTGTATAGCTCAGGAAATGTTTTTATTGACTAAAAGTGATTTCATAATTTCCGTACAACAGCATCTCTCCCATGCATCTCTTAGTGTCAGATGGATGTGTTTCAGTTGACATAAACTGGGAAAGATGGTCTTTCTGAAGTGAGAAACAGATACTTTCATTGTAAAACATGTTCACATTTTCACAATACATTTCTCTGTAATGTAGTTCAAAATTTTCACCTGTAGGGTGAAACAACTTTGTTTAAACAAAAACATATTCTTTATGTCCTTATTTTATGAAAGGACAAACTGAGACCTGAAGATACGCAGAGATTTTTGCCCAGTTTGTGATCAAAACTCTGGTGACATGGTTAATCTTGTAAAAAAGAAAACATTTATTTTTTTCTTTGCTGATTCATATAGCCTTTGTCGAACTTTTGAACTATAACAAAAAGTATAGAAAATCATCTTTAATTTCAAAACTCCGAGGAAAACATTTTTAACATTTTGGTGTATTTTTCTCTTTTTTAAAACCCATGTAACTATTGTTAATATTGTATATATAAGTCTGTAGGCAATCCTGGTCATTCCTTTAGGATAAATTCCTGGAAGTGTAACCCTTGCTAAAAGAGATATTTTTAGGACTCTGGATACTAATTGCTAAATTGCTTCACAGAAAAGTTGGTATTCTAACAGTTAAAAGGATAATCAGACTTTGCTGGTTCAAATTGGTGTCTTTTTTTTTTAAACTTGTTAGGACAGTACTTTACATTTTTAGCAAGTTCGGAAATCTTTAGTGATTTAGTCTGAATTTTGTGACTTCTGCTTTAGTCTTTGGAGCTGAAGTTACTGTCAGCATTGGATGAATGAGGTAGTTATCGGACACCTTCCATCTTGTCAGTGACTCTGCTAATTGCAGTGTCTCAAGTTTACATCTCTAATGCCCTGTCTCTAAAATGCTGTTTCTCTCAGGAGCTCTCCTGACTGTGTTGATGGCAAGAGCTACTACCTGACGTCAACATAGCAGGTGTGGCCTTGCTGCCCTTCACAACAGCTCTCAAAGTTCCCGATACCACCCTCTTATAACATTCTAGAATAGAGCAGACATGTATGACCTTGCATTTCTATATATACGTTTTCAATAGTGTTCTGTAGGTTAGTTTTTTTTTCCCTCTAGCTTTTCCTTGTCAGCAACTTGAGGATGAGAGAGCTTGACCACAACCTGTAATTCTTGTTGCTATCCCCTGCAGATCCTCAGTGTGGAATTAGGGACACTTCTGGTTTTCTTCTCGGACGGGTATCTAGATGTCATGATTTACTAAATTTACAGATGTTGTGATGGATGCCCAAACTGTGGAATTAAAAAAAAAATGCGGTAATGTAGGAAAGATAGGCTGATGGATTAGTCTCCCAGGTCTGCCATAACAAAATACCACAGACTGGGTGACTTAAAGAACAGAAAGCTACTTTTTTTTTTTCAGGCTGCTAGGGTATCGTTTTATTTCCTCAGACTAGCAATTTACCAAACATAGTTGTATTTGCACATGATACTTGTGATATTGTAGTTTATAAAGAAATATTATAAATTAATGTCTGGCACAGAGCTTCTAAAAACCCTGGAATTTCCTAAGTGAAGAAAGGGATAAAGGTGTCCTTTGTTATGTTAATGAAGTGACTGGATCACACCTAAGGTTAAGGGTTGGTTGCCAGTGGAAACCAACCACGTGATTAGAGAGGGTTGGAACTTTTAGTCCCAAACCCTAAAGGCTGGGGAAGGTGGGAGGGGTTGGAGGTTGCGTTCAGTCACCAATGGCTACTGAGTTAATTGATCATGACGAATGAGTCAATCAGTTGTGCGTTTTTCCGGAAGCCTCCATGAAAACCTCAAAAGGATGGGTTAGAAGAGCTTCCTGTTAGTGAATATGCGGACATTGGGAGAGAGTAACACTCTCAGCATGAAGCTCCAGATCCTCTCCCCATATCTTGCCCTATGCAGCTCTTCCATCTGGCTGTTCCTGACTTCTTTCTGTTATTTTATTTTTTTTTCTGACTTCTATCTTTTTATAACAAACCAGTAATCTAGTAAGTAAAGTGTTTCTCTGAGTTGGGTGAGCTGCTCTAGCAAATTAAGCTAAGCTTTGACCTGGGATTGGCAGGTAGACTTGGAAAAGTCTGGCAGTGTTGTTGAAATTTGTATAGGATCTGGAGTCTTAAGAAATTCTTTTCATTTTAATATGATCTTCTCACTGTGATGCGATAGACTTACTTGCATATCTCAGTCGGTCAGCTGATGTGATACTTCCGTAGTAAGTATGCAATAAATAATCCCCAGATCAGAGTGAGGGGCGATGTTCTCTTCCTTGTAGATGGTATCATTTCAATGGAAAGGGGGATGCATCCCGCCCTCCATGTGCTGCACAGGTCATAGTCTCTATTCTAGGTGATCTCTAATTTGATTTTGTTCCCAGCCTAATAAGTTGTTTTTATCATGTTTAGTTTTAAAGTAGTGATTTATTGCTTTTTAAATGAAGACTTTACAAAAGTGACTGTCTTCTCTTGCTTCAGAAAGCCTTGACTCCTTTTTGGGACATTCTTCCATGTGAACACGACAGAGGGTATTTGCCCCAAAGGAGATTCTTACATGCTCAGCTGTGATAACCCTCTCTGTAGTAATGGCACAAGAGAACATTCATGTCGCCTCATGAATTTGAAGACAAGCTAACTCTCTACTGAATGTCAGGCACTTTCCTGTACAAATGCATTGTATGTTGAAAGCCTAGATAATCAGGAATTCTGGGACGATTTTACTTTGAGGAGGGTGGTATCCGTCTCTCTAGTAGCACGGTTTTGTGTTTTCTCCACGGTAAATAATACGCTGAAATCTTTTTCAGCTCCAAATACATTTTTAAAATTTCATTCCGTGCTCACAAGAGGGCGCTAATTCATATTCATGCCTAAAGTGGTAACAATAAATTTCCTGAAATCTCTTCTCTTTATGGTCAAACCAGAGGAATCGTGGCTACAAGAACAACTGCTAATCGGCTTCCTTTTCTTTTAGCAGAATAATTTCCATTTTTACAGATCTTAAGTTGAAGAACATGTAACATCACATACTTGTCCCATAAATGGCAAACTCAGTTTTGAGGGGAAAATTAATTTAGCGGGTGCCTGGGTGGCTCAGTGGGTTAAAGCCTCTGCCTTTGGCTCAGGTCATGATCCCAGAGTCCTGGGATCCAGGCCCATATCGGGCTTTCTGCTCGGTGGGGAGCCTGCTTCCTCCTCTCTCCTCTCTCTGCCTGCCTCTCTGCCTACTTGTAATCTCCCTCTCTATGTCAAATAAATAAATAAAATCTTAAAAAAAAAAAGAAAATTAATTTAGCAAGTAAAGATTTTGGTTTTTTTGTTCAGTTTGTTTTTCACTTTTTTATTGTATTGTTGACATGACAGTAAATAACAAGTATTAGTACTTCGAGCAATCTATAAATATAAACCTATAAATACAAGTATTTCAATAAATGCCAAGGTGTGTGGGTTTAAGCCTTGTGCATAGTCTTAGATGAGTCCATATTTGTTTTTTTTATTATAGTAGAACAAAGCTCTTTAGCTAACGCTGTTGTCATTTTTCTGATTGCCAAAGAAAGTCATATTTATTGTAGAAACCTCAGAAAGTAGAAGAAACAATTTAAAAGGAAACAAGAATTATTCATAATTTTACAACATGGTTAATTATAGTTGATATTTTGGTTTATTTCCTTCTACTCTTTTCATATATGATTGCTATATATATGGATATGTAAATATAGTTTTGTGTGCTACTTTGAAAAACTTAATGTTGTATCAGTTATTTTCAAGTGTCGTTTAAATTGTTTCAAATGCAATTTTAATGACTGTCCAGTATTCCATTTTAATTATTATCCTATTAATAAACATATATATGCTTTTTTCCTACTATAAATAATAGTGTGATATCTTTGACAATACATCTGATGATTCCCTTAACAAATTCCTACCAGCAGAATTCCTAGGTGGAAGAATATGATCATTTTTAAGGCCTTTGACATCTACTGCTAAATTACTTTCAAGAAAGGTTTTTACCAATTTATACAATAGGATAGTATCCGATACTCATAAACTACCCTCATTATTGTTGAATATTTTAATTTTAAAAGATAATAGCTCATTTGATAGGTGTAAATGTTAGTTAATGGTTAATATAATTAGGATTTCTTTGATTGCTAGAGAAGTTAACTATTTTCTGTGTTCATTAGTCATTTTGTTTCTTTTTTCTCAGAATTATCTTTTTGTGACTTTTGTCCATTTTCGTACATGGTGTGTAAGATTTTTTATCTTCACCTGCTGTGTTTGGAGTATTTCCTACTTTGTACTTTGCCATTTAGTTGCTTATACTCATACATACTAGAGCAGTTTTAAGGTTTGATGCGTTTAAATCTGTTGAATACCTGTATGGTTTCTGTCACTGATTTTCTTTTAATGTATAGAATATTCAGATAATTCTTTATCAACATATTTTTTTATGGTACAGAAAGGTTTTCAGAAGCTGTGACTTATATTTTAGCTTTATTTAGTAAAAGGTTTACAGGAGAAACAAGCAGCTGAAATAATAAATGTTGAGACGGAAAAAAAAACCCTAATCGATTATTATGTTAATTTGGGAATAGATTAGAATTTTACTTGAATTTTAAGAAGATTTTGCTCCATATTGCATCACAGCCTCTCCTGGGAGGCTAATAAGCATGTACTACAGTCTTCCCCATTTTTCTTGTATTATAGGAAGATGACTCCACCTCAAGGCCCTTTTTAATTTCACAACTTCTTTGTAAAGTGTTGGTTACATCTTCTAAAGGTGCCGAGTCACCAGTAACTTTAGTGATTTACTTGTCACTAAGATTTTTGTTGTTTCCTCAGGCACAGGGCCTGGAATGAGGTACGTGCTTGGAGGCACTTTGTTGAGTGAACGAATAAATGAATGGCTTCGTATTTTTTATTTTTTCAGAGTAAATTGATTGTCTTATCTCTTTAGGTGGACTTAGATTGAACTCAGTTTTTTTGTTCTATTGCGTTTAACTTCTCTTCCCCCCAGATTAATGAGGTACCTCATTTTTTCATGCTTTAGACATGCCAGATAACAGACATAAGGGCCTACCTCCTCTTTGGTTCCTTTTCCAAGAAATGTGCCTGTGGAGAATGAGTCCCTTTCTCTCTCAGTCTCTGTCTGCCTTTCCTTCCAGTTTGCCAAGATAACCCACCTTGCCAGATGACCAAATGTTGTGGGGTATGTCCTGGAATCCAGCTTTGCTTCACCATGTTACTCAACATTTCTCTTCTGGCTGGATTAGCTTCCCCCTTCCATCCTCATCACGACGAGCAGCAAGGCCTGCAGTTTTAGGATTATTCTCTACGGTACATACTTGCTCATGACAAAGATCTGAACTTTTCCTCTCACAGCGTTTTCTTCCCAGGCCCTTTCCTTCATCTCCCAGCTCAGTTCAAAACTCGGTTGTCTCTCCTTGGATAGAACCCATGGCAACCTGGCAAGACAGCCTAACTCCGTGCATTTAGCAGAGTTCTTCTCCTTTCTCCTATGACAACTCACTACTCTTCTCTCCTGTAAGAAACCCACCTCATTGGGGTGTTATGGAGCTGGTTGTCCACTGTCACTCTCTCAACCAAGGCCCTATTTCTCAGCAAGGCTTCATTTCCCTCATTTATGGTTTCCAGACTTAGCAAATAAAAACACACGATGCTCTGTTAAATTTGAATTTCAGATAACCAAAGATTACTTTTTTCTGTATAAGTATGTCCCATGCGGTATTTGGGATATACTTGTACTCCAAAATAAGTGAAAAAGGGTGTCCTCTATTTTATCTGGCATTCCTGCCCTCTTCCTGTGGCTCTTTCCATGGCTCCTTTTACCTCTCTTTCTGGGTCAGGTGGAGCTCCGCCCCCACTCACCATACCTCCTGTCTGAACTCCTCTCAACCCGCTCCCCTCCCTGGCTTGCCTTGACCTCTTCCCTGAACACTTGGTGTTATTAATTCTTTTATATAATGTGCATACATTTTTTCAGTTTGCTCCGTGTTATTGTTTGGCTCATATGTTAGTTGATGCTGTTGTGGTCAGGCTCGATGGCAGGCCACCCGAGAGGAGAAACCCCACTCACTCATGCCCGAAACTCACTCCTTCCTCAGCATCACCTCCCTCGTCCGCCGGCTTCAGCTGTTTCCAGTTCCAAAAGCTGGCAGTGGAACCAGGACTCGGTGCTAAGCTCTTCCTTGTGCAGCCCATAAAAGTCACAACCTTCTATTACCCTCTCGGAAGATTGCCTTATGAAGCAGGTGTTAGTTTCTGGTCCCATGAAAACTGTTAAAAAGATGTTATTGGGAGCATAGAGCAGATAGCAGCAGATACAGCTTCAGGACTGGTTCTGCCTCCCAGTGCTTTTCTTCTTTCTAACAGAACTAGATTTCAGATGCATTCATTTCACCTATCTGCATCTAGAAAGTATTAATAGCTCTTTTTCTTTCACTCACACAGCGTGTTCTCTAGCAATCAGCATACTGGTGTGTTCCCAACCCCGCTGTGTCCTGCCTTTACACCCAAAAGAGAAAATCTCTTTTAAATTACTCTCTTTGAAGCACAGAGGCATTACCATTCTATTATTATTTCTCTTCTTCTCTTAGGCTCTTAGCAGAAGGTCACGTACGAGGGTCTGTGGTGGAACAGAAGAGAATCCGGTTCTGTTTCCGCAGGCACGTGGGGCGCGGGCATCGTTTTGTGGCCCTTTAACTCGTCTCCCGCGAATCCGGCTGATGCGGTTTCCAGCGTCGGAGACTTTTGTTCCCCAGTACGATGGGACGATGGAGCTTTTCGTGCATCTCGGCGGGAACATTTGATTCATGTTTCTCATAGCGCTGGCAGCAAAAATTACTTATCAGGATTTTGTTCCTCCACAGTGGTAGCAACTTGCTGTTAGCACAGTTCTGAAACTCTTTCTACCCCTGTGTCGATATTGGGGTTTCAGATGCTTTTTCACTTTCTGGGTGGGTTTCTGTTTGTGCATGTGTGTCATAGCTGTGGAGCCAACTGCCCTGCCCACTTGTCCACAGCCTCCCACGCGTGACTGCGGTGGCCAGGCAGCCTCTCTATGGCACATTCTCGCCATCCTTGTTGGTTTTAAAACGACGTGTGAGGGAAGCTTCAGAAACCTGCACGGCTAAACCTCACCACTAGGGTGCAGATGGAAAGATGGGCTAGATGACCTCCCAGCCCCCTGCTAACTCTGGGATTCTTGGGGTACATCATTAAATATGGGAGATGGTGGGATTTGCAGGCTGCCTTGATCATTCTAAATTTTAGGAGAGTCTGTAACTAAGAGTGCCTGTTTATTCCCATTTCATGTGGAATTATAAGATGACCTTGTGGAATTATAAGAATTGGATTGAACATTGTATACACTTCAGCGGAGAATATTACATTTTCTAGAAATAACACAAATGGGATTCAGGAAAAAGCAAAACTGGGACAGAAGGGAATTTGTTTCTGTTTAGTTACTGATCAGACAATTGTTGAGAATACCCTTTGCCAGGCACTGTGCTGGTTGTTGTTCCTCTAGCTTTAGGGAGCTCAAGGTTTACGAAGGAGATACACATGAAAAAATTAATCAGAGTACATTGTAGCAAAGTCTGACTAGAAATATTTACAGATATGAAATGAGTCCTGAAGGGTCAGTGTAAGACCCTCACTTAATGATGCATGCGGACCATTTGGTTTTTCAAAGTTGGTAACATTTGAGTTAAACCTTGATGGAAATGAAGAAGTTCAGCAGGTTGTCCTAGAGAACATTCAAGGTAGCTGGAGGGATATGAATGAAGACACAGGGACAGGTGAGGTGATTAGAGTTATCCGGTGGCAACAAGAAAGCCATAATAAAGGGACATGATCAGTTCTGAGTTATGGAAACAAAGCTCAGAATATAGGAGGCACCTGGGTGGCGCAGTCCATTAAGCGTCTGCCTTTGGCTCAGGTCATGATCCCAGGGTCCTGGGATTGAGTCCCATGTTGGGCTCCCTGCTCAGCGGGGAGCCTGCTCCTCCCTCTCCCTCTGCTCCCTGCCCCCTTGTGCTCCCTTGAGTTCTCTCTCTCATGCTCTCTATCTCAAATAAATAAATAAAATCTTCAAGAAAAACCAAAACCCTCAGAATATAGGAAGACTAGTTGTGGCTATGATAAAAGCACACAATGCGGGCAGTGGGAAAAGAGAAGAGGTAAATTTGAGACAGCTTTGGTTGAGAGGAAGGGGGGCTGAAGTGTGTGGGCTATTAGCTTTACTTAGCAGTGATGAAAAGGAAAATAGGCTACCTGAGGTGGATTATGGTTAATGATTATTGTTTTAAGAATCCACCTTAAGATTTAAATTTTCTAAATTTTGCTAAAGAACATATGTGACAGTGGTTGGATAAATGTATATTCACACTACCACTGATAGTAATCTCATAGCTTCAACCTGGAGAGTAGTTGTCAGTATTAGGTTTACTTTGCTGTTGTTTATTTGTTTGTTTGTCTTGTAAAGAGATCATTTTTAGGGGAGGTAGAACTTTTTGGGGTCTCTCTTGCCTGATAGGTATAAAGGATGTGTGTCTGACAACTTATGCATTGCATTATCTGCATTTTCTAGGCTCACAATGCTATGCTTATGCTTTTAAGGATATAATAAGATGTAAAGATTCATACTTAATCTATAAACTGTTGCAATCTCTAAATGTATTTTGTCAAACTTATATTTACAATATATTTATTTAAAGTTTCTGTTTTTCTTTCTAAATGAATTAGCCTTTTTAGAAATCTTTTCACATTGATATTATCTGTCTCTTAAAAGTCAGATATAAAGAAGTTATTTTGATTCTAACTTTACATGAAGTATTTCTGACATATTTCTTATTAGCTTTCTTTTCTGAGATGACGAATATCTTTGAAAGTTACTGAAATGCAAAATGTAGGATAGGAGACCAAGAAGTCAATATTTAATGAGGATTTGGATTAGCATTAAAACCTTCATCTTCAAGAAATAAAAACTCCTATGATTTTAGAGAATGACAGGTCTTTCTTTCTGGTCTTCACTCTCCTACACATAAACATTATAAAAATAAGAAGGGCAGAAATTACTTCAATTTTTCTTGATAATAGCACCCAGAACATTAGCGATGGTGAATAATGTGGGATGATGATTTGACATTTAATTGGAACAGAATTCATGTGTCGATGGACAAAGGGAACCTCTGAGGAGTCAGAAAGCAATGGAGATACGGTCTAGTGCTTGGGGTACTAATGCTCCGAGAGAATGAATACAGAACTGAAACTGATTTAAAAAATCAGGAAAGTAAGCATCCCAGCTTAGGGACGTTACCTGGGAGACCCTCTACAAATATATTCATTAACTTTCCTGTATCTTCAGGCTCTCAACTATATGATCTTAATTATCCAGCATTACTCCCTAACACCTCATTGAGGTGGTAGCATTTAAATTTCACCTCTTCTCCATCTACCTACTTTTCTTGATTCCATTCATTAAACTGTAGGAACTTGGACTGGGACACTTGGTATAGAAGAAAGAAAACTATAATTTTGCCCCTAGCTATCCTTCTGTCAGCAGACTTATAATTGTATTCAATTGGTCTCAAAGGGCAGTCAGCAAGGGAGTGGTGAGAAATGAGTCTAAGACCTTGAAAACCAACCCCAAGCACATGCTTTTTGATAGGTGGCTGGTGTTCAGTCTTTTCCAGATGAAAAATCGTCAGTTCTTAATTGCAGACATGAGCTGTGCTCATCCAACATGGGAAAGCTCTTTTAAAAGTGGATTTCCTTAAGTCCTGATTGGTTACTTGGTTCACCTGCCTTAGAAAATTCAGAAGTGTCATAAATCAATGCCATGCTTTTTAAATAGACAAGGAAGCTTTTTTCTGGTCCATAAAACTTTTAGCATTCTGACCCATCTAGTGAACTAGGAAGGTCATTAAAGTAGCAAAGCCCATTTATTGTATAGATGAAAAAGTGAAGTAGAATGGGTTATTTCTCTGTATGTTTAATTAAAATCCATATTGATCTCCTATTTCTGTCATGACTAGTCTGATTTTTTGAATGTTAGATATGTAGGTGCTTCTAAACTTGTGAGTCAAGGCTGCCATATGGAATTGGACCAGCCAATGTGGGAGGCTCCAGTGGGAAGACTGGGCTTCTCTGCTCCTTCTTGAATCCTCGAAAGGGTATATTCTGTCATCTCCTTGGCACCATCCAGAAATCCCTGTTCTGATCTGCCCTCCAACTGCAGTTTTGACTGTAGGAAAAAAAGTAACACATTTACTCCAAAAACATTTTTTTCCTCTAGTTCACAGTAACACAGTCCTTCCTCTGGTTTCAGTTATTATTGTGATTGGCAATACTAAATGATGTTTTTCAGGGTTTTCTGTGGGGTGGGCTTGCTGCCTATTTTTGCACAACTCGCAAGCTGCTTTTACATTTTTAAATGGTTGAAAAAAATCAAAATAATATTTCGTGACACGTGAAAATGCTGTGAAGTTCAAATTTTAGTGACCAGAAGTGAAGTTGTGGCACACAGCCACCCCCCTCTGTGTGTTGTTGGAGGCGGTTCTCACACTGCAACAGCAGAGTGGAGTAGTTGCTGTAAACACTGTCTTACCCGCCAACCCTAAAATATTTACCATCTGGTCCTGCACAGAAAAACTTTGCCAACCTCTATACCACATACTCGACATATGTTAGCTCACTTAATCCTCATAACACTGCTACTCGGTGTGTGCATTTATTGTTCCCTTTCTACAGACAAGTAAACTGAGGGTTGAAAGGATGTGAGTTGACCAGAGTGACAGAGCTGAGTAACCATGTCTGTCTGATGTGGAAGGGCTAGCCCTTTGTCATACACTCAGTTGCCTCCATTGCTGGTTAACAACTCAGTCCTTTTCTTTCTTTTCTTTTAAGATTTTATTTATTTATTCATGAGAGGTACAGAGAGAGAGAGACAGAGGGCGAAGCAGGCTCCCCACTGAACAGAGAGCTCAATGTGGGATTCGATCTCAGGATCCTGGGATCATGACCTGAGCTGAAGACAGATGCTTAACTGACTGAGCCACCCAGGCACCCAACTCAGTCCTTTTCTTTTTTTTCTTTTTCTTTTTTTAAAAAGATTTTATTTATTTATTTCACAGAGGGAGAGAGATCACAAGGAGTCAGAGAGGCAGGCAGAGAGAGAGAGGGGGAAGCAGGCTCCCCGCTGAGCAGGGAGCCCGATGCGGGCCTCCATCCCAGGACCCTGAGATCATGACCTGAGCCGAAAGCAGAGGCTTTAACCCACTGAGCCACCCAGGCGCCCTCCAACTCAGTCCTTTTCTATAACCATGCTGCTCTCTCTGCATTGCTTCTTGATTCTCTCCACCTTCAGTAAATTGAAGAGT
Source organism: Ailurus styani (assembly GCA_002007465.1). Taxonomy (NCBI): domain Eukaryota; kingdom Metazoa; phylum Chordata; class Mammalia; order Carnivora; family Ailuridae; genus Ailurus; species Ailurus styani. The sequence continues at coordinate 1,045,545 of LNAC01000060.1, forward strand.
CAGTGAATGCATGCTGAAAGTTAATGCACAGAGAGCTGAGCATAATATAGATCACAATTTTTAAAAAATATTCTAGAGAAAGAGAGAGCAAAGGAGCAGGGGGTAGAGTTGTGGGGGGGCACGCAGACACCATACTAAGTGCAGAGCCTGACATGGAGCATGATCCCAGGACCCTGAGATCATGACCTGACCAGAAACCAAGAGTCAGACGCTTAACCGACTGAGCCACCCAAGCATCTTATAGATCACAGTTTGATAAATCTTTTGCGTAACTGAATAAGGAATCCATCAAACTGTGCAGTTGACTGAGCCTTTGGAAGAACATCTGTCAGAATAAAAAAACTTTCCTCCCCATTCTCTCGGTACATATCTGATGAACTTCCCAGGTAAGTGCTGAGCAAACAAACTGATGGAAGTAGAGGCTAGAACCAAAGGAGCAGTTGAACCACAGGAGGAGTAGATCATGAGTAAGAGTAGTGCTTTGAATTGGATGCCTGTGACTTGAGCTTTTTAAATTGAGCCATGATTGTAATCATTTGTGTTTCTCTATTTTTGATGGTAGTGCTTAGCTAAAAACAAACATTAGACAAATTACAGTGCACTCGTAATGGGCACATGGAGAGAGAAAGTGTTTGAGAAACGCTATCTGAATTTATAATTCAACTTGTATGCAGAGTTGTTTGTCACATAGAAAAATGCAACAATTAAAAAAGGTCATATTATACATTTCAAATTGGAATATCTCAAGATGATCATCACACAGCGCAAAGGGACATCTGAGACCATTGAATACCTGTATTTGAGTGGTATAAATATTTCGGTATACATACTTTTTTTTTTTTTTAAAGATTTTATTTATTTGACAGAGAGAGAGAGAGAGAGAGAGAGAGATCACAAATAGGCAGAGAGGCAGGCAGAGAGAGAGTAGGGAGAAGCAGGCTCCCTGCTCAGCAGAAAGCCAGATGCGGGACTCGATCCCAGGACCCTGAGATCATGACCTGAGCTAAAGGCAAAGCCTTAACCCACTGAGCCACCCAAGCGTCCCAATGGTATACATACTCTTAAGCCATATGTTCCATATGTTATGATATCTTCAAAGAAACTCACTAGTACCTCTATCTATTGACTCATTTCCTTTTGACTTCAGGGCTTTTGATTAGTGAACAAAGAAAATGTCTCATAAAATGACTTAGTGTTTCTTAATGTATCTCTAAATTTGTAGGAAAAATAAAGCCAAGGTGCCTGCACTTATAGGGGGCATTTGTCTTAAAGTTAGGTCTCCTTTGTTTGGAAGGTGCAGGAATATCACCAGGTTGAATGAAAAGGGGGAAATTGATGGTAAGCATGGATATGCTTCAGGTCTATCTCATGGAATTCAAGCACAGTGTGAAGGGGCATCACAAGGGACTGGGCAGGGTGAGAAATGTTTGAAGGTGGGCGGCTGTGTTTTGGTCTCATTCTTACTCTGTCAGGCCATATGGTCTCTTGTTTCAGATTCTTCCTACTGGGTGCTTTAGGTTTCTCTTTCTGCAGACCAGTCTCTTCTGCTTCTCCATTCACATTTTGGAATATGGTCTTTTCACAGCCACCAGAGACTAACCAGTGTCCCAGTTCCAGTTCCTAGGAGACAGAATCTATTTGACTTAGCTTGTCTGTGGGGCTTATCAGCTGTGGTCAGAGACCTAGGTCTCATAGTTGAAACATGACCACTGGCGTACATTCTTGGGTTGAGGAGAATTTTCAGGAAAAAGAAGTGGCAGACTGGGCAGATCTCTACTGCTTATCTCAGTTGCCCATGTCAGACCAAAAATGAATGGACTACTTATTTATTACCTTTACTATTTCTTGCTTAACTCTGAAGGGCTTGCTGAGATTGTATTTGTGTGTGTTTCTGTATATTTTGTTTATTTTCTACAAGTGCTCTAGTCGGCTGGGGTGGTGGGCTGTTTGAAGCTGAATGTTGGAAATGCAAGCTGATTGCTGTTGCTGCTCACGTCTACCACCAGGCTTCTGAGTGCAGTCTACCTCTGTATGGCTGACCCCAGCTCTGCATAGTATGTCTGTGATCTTCCAGCTTCACTAGTGGGAAATTGTTAGTGTATCCCTTCCACCCTGGAGAGTTTTGAAAGATGACGTAGCTCTATTTTTACCCCACTTTTTAAAGATGACAAAAAGGGTCAAATATTTCTGAGGTGCCGTTGGTCTCTAGTAGCTCTGAATAGCTTTTGCTCTTGGCAACCATGGCAGCTCCTACTGCTGGAGATGATTTCCAGCAGCCTGTGTTGGACCTCTGATGCTCAGTTCAGGCCCTCGCTTACCCTTCTACGTAGCAGGCAACATGTTGTGTGCTGGGGATAGAGTCACACAAAGAGTTGATTTTCACCATTAATTGTAGACATTTAAAAGTATACAGGGTTTTAAGGAGCACCAAGGAAGGGCATTCAGATGAACATCTGGGTCTACAGTGAGGTTTCTTAAAAAAGTCATGTTAAAGGAGCACGCCTATGCCCCATACCAACCTGCTTTCTCAGTTTGTTTCTCCCTCTTCTGGGGAACACCACTGTCATAAATCAGAACCGTATGTATGTGTGGGTCTGATTCTGGGTCCTGTGCATTCATCTGTCTCTGCTTGTGTCCATATTGTCTTAAGTATTGCAACTTTATAGCAAGTTTGCTCTCAAGTAATGTAAGTCTTTCAGCTTTCTTCTTCCTGGTCCTTCTCCTTTTTCATGTTCCTCCTCCTTCGGGATTGTTTAGGCTCTTCATTTGTTAATCAGTTTTAGGATCTGCCTTTCTGTTTCCGCCAAGAATTCTGGTGGGATTTTGATCAGGATTGCTTTGAATCTGTAACTCAATTTTGAGGAACCGATGTCTTTACGACATCGAGTCTTCTAATTCATTTAGGTCTTTAAAAATTTTTTTCAATAAAGTTATGTAATTTTTAGCAGTAGGTTCTTAGGTATATTTCATTAGATTTATTCTTGGATAGTTAATGGGTTTCAATATTATTGTAAATGGTATTTTTGTTAAAATAAGCTTTTAAATTTATTTTATAGAAATAAAATTCATTGTTTTGTATTTTGATCTGTAGTGACCTTGATACATTCACTCATTAATTCTGTTTCTAAGTAGATTCTTTTGGACTTGCCACATCCATGGGAGATGTCCTCCAGCCCAATCCAGGACACATAGCCAATCTCTCTGCATGGATTTAGGGCTGTACCAGAGCTTTGAATTTGAGCTTGTTCCACTTTCCAGTCTCTCAAGCAAGGCATCACAAAGGCTGCTTAAAAATAGAGTGGGAGTAGGGTAGAGAAGAGAGGGTATGAACCTAGGAAGAACAAAGACAAATTAATACTTTAGTAATTATTGTGCCCTGCAGGTATTAGCCCCTTGGATAGTGAAGTATTGTCCTCTCCCAAGACATATAGATTAAGCTTGTGAATCATTTTCTGCCAGGACATTTCTCTAAAACACATTATTTTATGTCTTTTATTTTTATTTTTAAATTTTTTTAAAGATCTTATTTATTTATTTCACAGAGAGATAGAGAGTACAAGTAGGCAGAGCAGCAGGCAGAGGGAGAGGAAGAAGCAGGCTCTTCGCTGAGCAGGGAGCCCGATGTGGGACTTGATCCCAGGACCCTGGGATCATGACCTGAGCCGAAGGCAGTGGCTTAACCGACTGAGCCACCCAGGTGCCCTATTTTATGTCTTTTAAATAACTAAAAAATTTCATTGGCGATACAAAATTATAAATTCTGCATCCCAAGCAGTACGCTTTCTAAAGCTGACAAAAATAGCGTTTCTTTCAGGAGGCTTGAAGCTCGGGGTGCACAGTCAGAGCCCACTAGTGGCAGGACATTCAGGAAAGAAGGATCAGGATGCCACTTCCTTAGACAGGAGAAGCCTGAAAGGCCCCGTCCATTCAGAACAGTCAGGAAGACACACATCACTCCCTCAAGCCAGGGGTCACGTAGGTCTGATCACGGCAGAGTTCCCAGCCCCTAGCAAAGTGTAGGGCACAGCAGGGGCTCCAGCAATGTTTATTAAGTGAATGACCAAGGTGAAGAACAATGAGTATCTCGTGTGTGAGTCACTGGGAGCTACAATATTATTTTATCCCCAGGTGGGAGGCAAGATGGTGGGTTTTCTATTTGTCGTCATCTCATATCTTTCCCGGAGCAGCAAGACAATCTAGACTGATGGACATCATAATCTGCTCCCTATTTCATAATTTAGTACACATCAGAAGTTTAAGGATTCCTCAGAGCCATGGAAGACCTCTCTTTAGAGAAAACCAGTAGGGAAACCTAATTAGAATATAGTGAAACTCTCAAATGTCCCAGCTTTATTTGTGACTGTGCAGGGTTAAATGAGCAGAGTTCTCAGCCCCAGTGCCTCAACTGAGATGATGATGCTCCCTTGGCGAGAAGCACTCAGTGTGGAAGTTGTTCCAGTAATACTATTTGAATATCAGAGATACATCTATCATTAATATTGACCAACTGGACTGTAACTCTGATTTCTTTTATGATACAGAGAAATGTGCCAGCACTAAAGGTTTTCCTTGGAGAAAAGAAATACTATAGCTTCCTAATGTGGAATAAAGTTGGTTTCTTTCTTTTTTAAATTTTAATTCCAGTTTAATTAATATACAGTATTATATTAGTTTCATGTATATGAAGTTCATTTCTTAATTATTATCAAAGTCCTATTTAGGACCAAAGGGCAGGGGAAATGAGGAGTTAGTTTTTAATGGTGACAGGTTCAGTGTGGGAAGATGAAAAATTTCTGGAGATGGGTAGCGGTGATGGTAGCATGAAAGTGTGAATGTACTTATTGCCACTGAATTGTTCACTTAAAATGGCTAAGGGGCACCTGAGTGGCTCAGTTGGTTGAGTGTCTGAGTCTTGATTTCAGTTCAGTTGGTGATCTCAGGGTTGGGAGACAGAGCCCCGCATCGGGCACCCCACTCAGCTGGGAGTCTGCCCGAGATTGTCTCACTCTCCCTCTGCCCCTCCCCATCATTCGTGTGCATTCTCTCTCTCTCTCTCTCTCTCTCTCTCAAATAAATAAATCTTTAAAAAATAAAAAATTTTTAAATGGTTAAGATGGTAAATTCTATGTTGTCTATATTTTACGACAATGCAAATGTCCTATTTTGTGAGTTTTTGGAGGTGCCATATTTCGAAGCAGTTGGTACTATCTCTGTAGCAAGATGGGCAGCAAGGGAGTTCTTGGTATCCAAGTAGCTGATGTGGACTTAAGTCCTAGATGATTCATGGGTAGTGACCTCTCATAGGTCATCTCTGGAGTAGTCACTGCATTCAGGGACCCACCCTCCCCACCCCCTCCCCAACCCCAGCAATTCCAGTGTTGCATTGTGGTAAATAACAGGTCTCTCTCTCTAAACGGAACAGTTACAGGAACAGCACCCTTGTACCATTTTTAGCCGAACACATTTATTCCTTTTTCTGTCCCCAAATGGGAGACCTTCTCTGTACTGTCAAGCCCTGCACTCAGCTTTCTGAGAGACTGTCAGCAGCAGAGGATGTGCTTCCCACTGGTAGCCTGTCAGATCATTTGGGATTCTTCTGCATGTAAATTGGCATGTCAGAGGAAAAAAAAAAGCCTCCTATTCAAAATAAGTTTTGGCCTAATTGTCACACGTAGTTTTTATTTTGAGATTTTGTCTCTGGCATTTAATTTTGGGACATTCCAAGGCCCTTTGGATTCACTGAAGAGGTTTAAAAATGGAAATTAGATTGTAATTTCTGAGCTTATAAATGATTTGTTTTTTGCTTAATTAAAAATTAAAAAAGAAAAACTCATAAGTACAGTATTTAAAGTTCGGTATCCTAAAACTGGGAACAATTACTAAACTTAAGATTGGATTTAAGTGATTTCCTCAGTGACTACGAATACAGGTTTGTGGTGGTTTATAAGTAGAATGAAGTGGGTGCCTGGGTGGCTCCGTGGGTTAAAGCCTCTGCCTTCCGCTCAGGTCATGATCTCAGGGTCCTGGGATCGAGGCCGCATCGGGCTCTCTGCTCAGCGGGGAACCTGCTTCCTCCTCTCTCTCTGCCTGCCTCTCTGCCTACTTGTGATCTGATCTCTCTCTCTGCGTCAAATAAATAAATAAAATCTTAAAAAAAAATTAAGTAGAATGAAGTAAAGAAATAAATATTAATGGTACTGATAAAGCTTTTGTACACTTAAAGGAAAAGAAAAAAAGAACAAAGATGACTAGAATAACAAAGCTTTTAACTTGATTTTCTTGTGAAGCCTTCATTAGAAACATCAAGTTCATTTGGCCTGACAGATGACAATGGTTTTCCCATTTTACAAGCTGTTCTGTTCTACTTGTTGTGGTGGTGTTTTTTCCTTTGTTTTTTGTTTTTTATTTTTGGTAGCAGAGTTGAGTCCAACTTAGCATTTAATTGTAATAGTGAAGCTCTTAAATTCAGAATTTTCTTACTGCCTGAATATCTGATTCAGAGTGGTGACTGATAGTTATAATTTCCCTTGGTTAGAAATGGTTAAGTGGATAGCTTCTATTTTCAGGGCACTTGAATTATTTGAAAAAAAATATTTTTAAGGAACTTCTGTATTATTCCGGAGGTCACTAGGAAGTGTGAATAGTCTTGCAAGAGCCTCACACTTGGGTGAGTTTGAGCCATATGCTGCTTCTCTCCCCTAGGCTGGAATGTCTTCTTTAGTTTATTCAGCAGTAAATTTCCAATATGACTCACTAGATAACTGAGAAGTATATTATTCCAATAATTTAAAAATTCACGAAAGAAATAGGGCATTTTGGTGTAGGAAATAGTGCAGCTATGACTTGCATGCATTCATATCCCATTTGGAGTTTACAGAGGGATTGCATGCGTATCAGCTCACTCGTTCTTAAAATCACTCTGTGAGCAAGTGCCTACTGTGTGCTGAGCTCTGCTAGGCATCGCAGGACATAGGAAAGAAGACAAAGAGGTAGCTTTTGCCCTTGTAAAACCTGCCCTTGCTTTCCATGGAGAGTTAGAAGTTAGCGGCATTCATAGAAGTGAGTTGCATGGGGGGAGAGGGGAGAGGGAGAGGAGGCCCAGACAGAGCTGGAATGGCTGTGCCTATGTAGTAGCTGCAGTTGGGGTGTCAGTCTCGCCCCCCTAGTCTGCTGCTGACCGGGACTTGGTGAGATATGGCCAACTTGTGGGGATTAATGATATGGTCCCCGAAAAATAACAAATAGGGTATAAACTTATCAAGTGGGTGGTTTGGTGATTCAGTTAATTTTTTTTTCTGATTCTAAAATTTTTCTGCCATCAGAAAATTAGACATTCTAATTGAAGAAAGTATTGAAAATGTAGGAAACTATAAAGACGGAAATAAAGATCATTTGTAACTAGAACCAGATCAGGACATTCAGAGCCAATCAAGACATTAAACAAAGACTAGCATAGAGTCCCTTCAACCCACGTTGTATTTCAAAATGAAAACACTACTAAACTGTGCAGCAAATAGAAAGGATTCCAACCATGTTCTGATTTTTTTCTCATATGGCTAATTCATTGCTTTTACTTTTTTAATCACAAAGTTCTTTCAGAAAAAAAAAAAATTGTTGTTTTTGCCCCCCTGGTGCCCTAGTCACCTTGCTAGCCTTCCCTCCTACAATCCAAAGACAGCCCCTCTTCTTATTTTGATGTATATTTTTCTAGAATTTTTTTATAGCTAAAAGCAAATTTTATAATTAAGTTTGGGTACTGAACATGTAGTTTTTTAAATTTTGAGTTTTCACTGACCACATCATAAGGCTATTTTCATGCCATTAAGAAATCTCTGAAGATACTTTCAGTGTCTGAGCCATAACTATATTTAACCAGTCTCTGAGTGTTTCTTGTTTTATATGCTTAAATAAAGTTCTGTGAACAGCTTGCTGCATATATCTTTTAATCCATTTCTGATTTTTATTAGAGTTCGTTATCTGGATCTGGTTTATGTGTCTGCCAGCAAGTCTGTCTCCTGGTACCCTTAGCAATCCAGAGTGGTATTATTTTTTAAAGAAATAATAAACAACTTTTCTCATTTGATAGAGAAAATAGTACCTTATTTTGCTTTACACGTATTTGATTAGTAGCAGAATACATTTTTTGCATGTATATACTAGCCATTTTAAAATTTCTGTTTATGTCCGTTGAATATATTTCTCTCATGATATCAGAATTTTTTTAAGTGTTCTATGAAGGATAACAAACTTTAAAAAAAATATCTGTTGGAAATATTTTATTTCTGTTTTCTTCGCCTTTTAATTTTACTGCATTTTTAATATAGAAAGAAAGAAGTTAATTTAGCTAAATGTATTAATACAGTGTTCGGAACTTGTTCATTATTTAGGAAACCCTCCCCTGTCCTGAGAGCTGATATTTAAGTAGTTTTCTTTTCTAAACTTTTTTTCTTCTTGTTACTTTTTGTACATCTTCTGACTGATGTTTTGCACAAAGTACTGTTTATTTCCATCTACCAGTGATTTGACATCATTGTATTTGAGGGGTTCAGTTCTTGAGTTTGGGATGTGGGAGAGGATGATCCCAAATGTCAACCCAATGGGTCATCATTGCTTGTCCTCTTCTTAATATTCTGAAATCTTCTCCTGCACATGAAGCAGGTGTGAACAAGCCAACCAGTCCCTGAATTTTCCCTCTTTCTTTGCATTTATGTCCCTCGTTGCCTCTTCATCTTCCCCCAATTATCATGTGATGAATACAAAATCTATCTTCTGTCTCCTCCACTGGAAATGTGTGGAGACCTGGTCACAGAGAAGTCAAAGTTGGAAAAACGATTACTTTGCACATGGTATGCTTCTCTGACTGACAGAAATTGCTCACTTCTGTAGCTGTTTGAGATATTTCCCATTTAGCTCCACTTATTTTCCTGCGAGAGAGATTTTTTTTTCATGGAGTGGCTTAAGTTGTTTTTTTACATGCAAGCACGAGATGGTCAGAAGTGAAAGATTTTTAAAGCTGGAATGGTGCAGAGAGAAATGCAATTTCATCTTTTGAGATTAATTGATAGTCTTTCCAGGAGTCATCTATATTTCTGAAGAGTATTTTAGTTTCATTAGCTTCATCCGTCTACAATCTATATCAGAAAGATAGGATTTTTGCAGATGGCAGTGGGCCATGCTTCATTTCTGGTCAAATCACATCATAATGATACCACTTATTCATCCATAAAAGCTTGTGGAAGTGCACTGAACATCTGCACATAATGCAGCCATTCATGCAAAGAAAGCCGAGGACCCTGTTTATCACAAGGGATCTGTGAGCTCTCTCTTCCTGCTCAGTCTGTCTCAGGAGTTTGAACGGTCCTAGGAGAGAAGTGCCAACAGCCCATTAGCCTGAGGAGCCAATCCATAGAAACATGCTCTCTTTGCCCTCGCAGATGCCTGGCCAGAGCTGGGGCACAGCCAACATGCATTTTGTTCTGGAGCCCATCGGCATCATCTTCCTCCTTTATCCCTTTACTACCAAAGCACTGCTTGGACACATGGCTTCCTATGGTAATGTTTACTGTTAACCACACCTTCTGTGTAAACTTAGCGAAAACAAAGTTGAAATTTTTGAAATTAGAGCAGTTCCTTAAATGGATGCTGTTACAGAAGTACTCATTCAGTGCAAAACATAACAATAGTTCTCTATCTGCTGTCACCGTTAATATGCTTTCATTTGTCCAGTTAGTAGATATTTATTGAGCAGGTACTGTGTAACCAGGGAATATGGATACCGCAGTGAGCAAGGAAGAAGTTGTTTTATATCCTTCAGTATAATTCAATACAACAGAGACTCTGGACAAATCCTTTGAGAGCTTTTCTCTACTTATTTTTTCTCCAGAGACCAATTCAACAGCTTTCACCTGTTTGTAATTACTGCATAATTTAGATTAGAGCCTGAGGAAAAATCTAGAAATCTGAGCAGTGTCCCTTCTGACAGTGTCTTGAACTCCTTCAACTTTAAATAGCTTTCTTGTTTTCTTACCAAAATTTATTTTATATTTACCCATGACACACTCCTCAATCCATGTTTGTTGTAAATAATGGTGATTCAGTGTGTGGGTACTTCCAGTCCCAGAATGAGTCCAAGTGTAAGTGTATTAGTTTTGTCTAAATGGAAGCATATTTGACATATTACAATATATTAATTTCAAGCATATAATGTATTCATTTCTGTTACTGCTGTAAGAAATTGCAACACATTTGGTGGCTTAAAACCAACACAGATATGTTCTTTCACACCTCTGTGGGTTAGAAGTCTAAGTAAACTTGGCTGGTTTCTCTGCACTGGGTTTCGTGAGGCAAAAATTAAGGCGTCAGCCAACCTGATCTCTTGTCTGGAGGCACTGGCTCATTCTGATTGTTGGCAGAATTCGGTGTCTGTGGTTGTAGGATTGAGGTCCCAGTTTCCTTTCTGACTGCAAGCTGGGAGTCTCTTTCAGCTCTCAAAGGCCACCTGCCTCCCTTGTCATGTTTCCTGCTTCCATCTTCAAATCTTCAAATCTTCAAATCTTGCATCTCTTGCAACTTTACACTTTGAGTCTCTCAGACTTTCCCTTCTGCTGCATCTCTCTGATTCTGGCCAAAGTTCTCTTAAAGACTCATGTGGTTTGATTGGTTCCACCTGGACAATCCAGGATAATCTCCCAATTTCAAGATCTGTAACCTTAATTTCATCTAGAAAGTCCCCTTTGTCATGTAATGCAACATATTCATGGATTCTAGGGATTAGGATATGGACATATTTATGGAGCCGTTTTGCCTTCCACAGCTTGCAAGGACGCCTGGAAAGAGCTCTTTCTGACTGTTCAGATCCTCCTTTCTTTCTTTTTTTTTTTTTTCCAGATCCTCCTTTCTGACTGTTCAGATCCTCACCACATGCCACGAAATGGGTGCTATATAGCCCAGTTTTACAAGTGAGGAAGCTGAAGTTGAGAGAGGGTAGGGTACTTGCTCAAAGCCTTGCAACTATTAATGTTGCCATTGGAATTTGAACTCCATCTCCAAAGCTACTGCATTTCATCTATGAAAACAATAGTATAAAATATTATTGATTGATCGGATACTTGTCTGTTGATGTAATTAAATAATTTGATACAGTAAAACTTTATCAGAATGTTTAGGACTCTCCCAAAAGCTAAGATGGATGAGACTCCATATGCATCTTCTTGAACAATTTCTGCATCAGACATTTATATTCTTTGTTTTTTTTTTCAATTTTCAGGCAAACCAATTAATATGACTTAAAACATTATTATGGAATGAATACCAATGTCTTGTCATTGTTGTATTTGTCTTCTCAGTGTGTAAGTCAAATTTGATAACATCAGCACTCTTTGAACTAACACTAACACTTTGAATTAGCACACTTTGAATATAGCACCCCCGACATCTCACCTCATGTGGGAGTCTGCGAGGCGGTATTTCCAACTCTCCAGCCTCCCTCATCCAACTTGAGATTCCTTTCATGACTAGAATACTAACAGCGTCATAGAGTTTGCTACTTTTTTTCAAGGTAGTCCTCCTTACCAGTGGATCGCTTTTTTAGTCATTTCTTCTCTCATGAAATAAAAATCTTGCTTCAGCCACTTTCCACCACTGATCTTTATTATGAAGTTTAGGAAAAATTTCCAAGATAGTTCCCATTAGGAAGAAAATTAGACAAATATATCCAAATGTTTTGCTATATTAGACAAATATATCCAAAGGCCCTAAGTGGGGGCCTTTGGGAATTTCACTCAAATTCAGTTCAGTGAAAACAGGGGTGTTGTCTTGTATATCCAGTGCCTAGGGCTTGACTCATGGCAATAAATAAATATTTATTGAATGAATGAATGAAGGGATAGATGGATGATGATTTTCATTTTCTTTCTTTCTTTCTTTCTTTCTTTCTTTCTTTCTTTCTTTCTTTCTTTCTTTCTTTCTTTCTTTCTTTCTTTCTTTCTTATTTCACGGCGGGAGAGAGATCACAAGGAGGCAGAGAGGCAGGCAGAGAGAGAGGGGGGAAGCAGGCTCCCTGCTGAGCAGAGAGCCCGATGCGGGCCTCGATCCCAGGACCCTGAGATCATGACCTGAGCCGAAAGCAGAGGCTTTAACCCACTGAGCCACCCAGGCGCCCTTTCATTTTCCATATATACCAAGGGGAAACATATTTAAGCTCTGTTTAAGAAATGAACAAATGAATACCTTTTATTTGGACATTCTGATAGATTGGATGGATTGTATTGTATAGAAAGTATATGTAAATTTCATTTTTCACAAAAGGAGATAAATTGTTGAACAAATTTTAAGAGAAATAAAACATCAGTATGGGGGATTCCTTAACACTATGCCCCATATATGGTGAAACAAGTGTCCTCTGTGGCCGAGGGAATGTTACAAAGACTAGCATGGACATTTATAATGTGACGATAATTGTTCAATGTGATTTTTTTCTGAAATCCTCACTTTAAAATATGAAAACTCTACACTTATATTTTTTAAATGAAAAGTTCAAAGAAAACATTTCAGTGTTAAGACTCTGCAATGATTTTAGGACAGATTTTTAAAACCCAGTGGCATTAGAGTAGCGCTGAAGCCAACATTTGCACGATTGTGCTAAATAAGAAAAATTTCTTTTTTTTTTCCAGTTTAAATAATGGCTTTTCCAGCTCTTATTAGACCATATCTCAGGGGACAATTTGGTATGAGAGACAATGTCTGGACATATGCAGAAACTTAACCTTTTTCATGATGTGAGAATTTCCAAATTGTCTGGAAGGAAAGTCATTAAGTGATAAGAAAAATGTAGCATCAGGAGTAAGATGCTCAGGAAAAAAAAAAGAAGGAGAAGGAGAGGAAGAGGGAGAGGGAGAGGGAGGGGGAGAAGAAGAAGAAGAAGAAAGATGCTCAAAATTATTTTTGACGACTTCAAATAAATTTGGCAGCCATTCCTAGAACTTTAGACATGCTATTATTAGATCAGCTTTATATTTTCCAGTGATGTGTGCGTTTTGGGGTTGCTTCCTCTCTTTGCACTGTAGCTGCGAAGCCAGGCTTAAGCATTGTTGACATGTCTGCACACAATATCCGGATTCTGCCTAGAAATCAACTAGCAGATAACCTGCACACGAATTTGCTTAGGATGCCGAACCATGGTGAGCTGCAATGAGGTTGTCTGCAGTTAGGTTTAGTATAAAATTATCAGTGGAATTTCAGTGTAAAATAGAGTAGGATATATGGATGGTCTTTCCAGGCTCTGCCACATCAAGATTTCTTTTGCTATGGGATGAGTGAGTCACCGTGTGTGTGTGTGTGTGTGTGTGTGTGTGTGTGTGTGTGTGTGTGTACCCTTAGGCCTGTCTGAAGATATTAAGATAGCTCTTCCAATAAACCCAGAAAAATGGGAAACCCCCAAAATAATGAAAAGAGGATGATTTCTGAGATTCCATAGACTTAGTTAATTCTGCAGTCATCCCGATAACGTCATGGAATGCCCAGGCCCGGTGTAGGAGGTTCTGGTTGGTTCTGGACCTGGCTCCCATGGCAACATCCAGGCTGGGGCGTCTGGACAGGTTTCATCCTTGACGGTGGGTGACTCAGGTGGGTTGTCCTTCACGTAGTTCTGTCCTGGTTCGAGGTCTGGGCCCTGGGTATAAGCTAAGGGCATGCTGTTCAGATGGTGAGACAGAATCAAAGAGAAAGAAAACCTAAACAACTCAGTTTTCTCATCTGTAAAATGGAGATAATCTCAGTGCCTCTTCCATGAAGATTAAATGAACTAATACATGTGAAACCCTGAAGTTATGCTTCATGCCTAACTTTATGTTAATGATTTTGCATTCTTCATATTATTATACATTATATTATATAGTATATATACTATATTAATGATTTTACATTGGAGAAGGCACTCCAAATTATATAAAGCTTCGGGTCCCACAGAATCTGAATCTGCCCTGCCTGGTGGGCATAAGTGAAAAGAACAAAGTCGCTGTTCCCATAAATGAGGAGAGGGCCAGGACTCGTTCAGCTTCAGAATCTTCATTCATAAAATGAGGATAATGACATCTTGGCTACCTCACAGGGATATTGTCAGGCTCCAATAAAGAATGTATGTGAAAGCAACTTAAAAATGTAAATTACCAAGCTATTATTATTATTATTATTATTATTATTTACAGCCTTTGTATGCAAGTCCAGTATTTTGCAAACACAGTAGGCAATCTGGATATATGTGTGCCAGGTCACCTTCTATTTGTTACATTTTTGCTAAGCATTTGTTTCTTTTTGAAAGATGATGATTGCACAGGATAATTTAGGTGTCTGGAGAGTGTTATTTTGAAGTTTTTATTTTGTTCATTTCAAATCCTGAAATTGAGTGATCCTTCTAACTGCTCTTGTGGAGATAATATCAGCAGAAATTTTTAGAGTTCCGTGTAGCATCCAGAGTTTCTATTTTATCACAGAGAGTTTTAGCAGTGATTCAAAGTGCTTAGTTAAATTGTGACTATTTTGTTGATTGTCTGAAACTTAAATCCTTAGGACATATGCTAAGCATTTGGAACACAAAGTTCTAATCATACTCGAGTCTGTCCTTCCAATCACCAGAAATTCAGATCAACTCAATTCAAAATTCATTCAACAAATTTTATTGAGTGTCTGCCATGTCTCAGGGATAGTTCCAGTTGCTGTGTATATAAAATCAAATAATGTATAGTGCTCGCTCTCAGGGAGCTCTCAGTCTAGGGTGTAGAAACAGACAAGCACGTAACAATCAAGCAACTTGGTGGATGTTGTGACAGAGGTCTTTATTCACAGGTGTTAGAGTAGAACAAAAGAAGAGTCATCTGACTTAGACTGGTGGGTCTGAGAAGGGTTTCCAGAGGAGACACAGAGAGACATTTGAAGTCTGAGCAGAAGCCAGTGAGACTGAGAAGGGGTGGAAAGGCACGGAGCAGTGGAAGGGCCCCCTGTGTTCAGAGGACTGCCCGTAGCATGGTCCAGGGTGTGCATGCCTGCTCATGTGCCTGAGGGTGTGCAGCGTAGAGAAAGCAGGCCTCAGAAGGAGGCTGAAGCAAGCTTCAGTGGAATGCTTCAGAATTTGACTGTTATTCTAGAAATCGTGGGAGTCACGGAAAGGTGTCTTCCCTATCCCTGTCAACGAAACCACTTTTCCCCCTAGTCACATCGATTTAAAACCACAATGTCTTTACTTCCTCTTTCTCTGCTCTTCTACAAACCATTTAATAACTCTGCTTTTAATCTGTCCTCCACGGAGTCTCTAGACATTCCCAGTCTTGCCATTTTGCCCTATTTTTGGCTCTTCTTCCCTGTGGGGGACTGCTTCTGGGTGGCCCTGAAGGCTCTCCCCGCTGCCCCGATTTCTTCTCCAGCCTGTTCAATATCCCTACCCCTGACAAGTTAATCTACTTAAAGCACTCTGGCTACAGAATCCTTTAGCAGTTTTCTGTAACTCATGCTATCCCTCCAAATACAATAAATAAATATTGACTTGGATTGGAATGAACTAAAAACTTCCTCGCTCGGGCTGCCAAGTCCACGACGCAGCGCCAGCCGGCCATCATCCACCCTTGACTCGACTGCCCCTTCTCTGCCATTCGCACCCCCTGATCCAGCCAGCTTGGCTTCCCCGTTCCTCCCACCTCTGCCACCGAGCTGCCCCTGGGCCTCCCTCCCTACGGATCATTTCTTCCTCTCAATTTCGCTTGCTGCCTCGGCCACGCACAGCCCAGCACATCTCGGCTCATACGTGCTGCCTACAAGTGTTAATTATTACTGTAACTTATTATTTTATAAGTATATTGGATTTCTTCAAATAAATTTCAAACTCCTTGAGGGGAAAATTTGGAAGGTGATCCGTCAAGCACTTAGCACAACACATGGCACAGCATCGACTCAATAGATTATAATTCTTATTCTTACTATCATTTTGGGGGCTTGTTTTTAGGATATTCCTTTTTTGCATCCCTAGAACAACTAGTAAAAGAGGCCCTCGACGAGATGTGCTATCCCAGCTGAGAAACTTGCTCATCACTATAAACGTCTGGCAAGTTGTTGAGAGTTACAATGAAAGGGTTTTCCTCTTGCAGTTTGAAATTTTTTAAAGTGTCTGATTCCAGGCATGCTCTTAGACAGAACATTTTTATTTTTATTTTTATTGTTAGAGTGTATCTTTTATTATTAAAAATTTGATACTCATTGCAAAAATTCCCAAAGATGTGAAGTACACATAATAGAAAGCAAATATTCTTCTGTACCCGCCCCCTGAATTCAGTCCCAGAGGGAACTCCTGAAATGAGCAGTTCTTTAACCACTCTGTTATGCGTATGGTACACGATAGTAACTTTTCTTTTTTTAAAAAAAGACTTATTTGTTTATTTTAGACACACAGAGAGAGAGAGAGCACAGGTGCATGAGTGCGGGGAGGGGCCGAGGGAGAGGGAGACTCCCAAGCAGATTCCCTGGAGACCATGGAGCCCGACACAGGGACCCTGAGATCGTGACCTGAGCCTAAATCAAGAGTGGGATGCCAACCAACTGTCCCGGTACATGGTAGTAACTTCCAAGGCGCTGCAGATTTATGAAGTGTATACTCAGTCATCAAATAAATATGTTCAGTATTTTCTTAATTCTTAAGGCAGCATTTTATTCGTTAATGAATAAGCTTATTTATTCAATATTTCTTAATTCAACAACACTGTTTATTGACCACCTACTCTCTGCCGGATATGTGCTAGGCAGTGGCAAACATGTGCTCTGCCCCCTAGCTAAAATTCCCACGGGTGTCGTGACATAGTAACTCCATTCATTATCTGATGGCTGTGTTCCCATGCCAGGTGTAACTCTGAGTGTTAAAGGACAGCTCAACCATTGTAGCCTGGAGCCCATCCCTTCTCATTATGAATACTGAATTTAACTTCTGCAGCACTCTGCCCATTCACATGATTTCATAATCTGCTCATGATCCTTTCCTCTTTGTATTAGCTTGCTATCCGTGTATAACAAATGACTGCGAAATCTGTGACTTAAAGCAGCACCCATTTTTATCTCACATTTCCGTGGGTCAGGAGTCCAGACAGGGTTTCACTGGGTCCTCTGTTCAGAAGCTCACTAGGTCAGGCTGCCGTTCTCAACTGGAGCTGAAGGTCCTCTTCTCAGCTTACACTGGGGAATTCAGTTCCTTGTGGTTTTTGGATTGATGTCCCTGTTCTCTCTTGCCAGTTGTTGGCCAGGGGCCCCTTCGGCAGTGGGGAAACCCACCGCAGCTCCTATAGTCTCCATAGGCCTTTTCACGACAGAGATGGTTTCTGTCTTTCAGGGTAGCAGGAGTGCCTCTCCCTGACTTCCACTCCTGGTGGGTCTGTTGACAGTCATAACCACAATGGAGTAAGGTGATGACTATCCCATCGTATTTGCAGGCTCCACCTGCACTCAAGGGAAGAGAAGAGGATTATGGGGTGCATGCACATTGGGGAGCTGGAACTCGAGGGGGCATTTTAGAATTCTGCCTCCCACACCCACGTATGACATCAATATGTTGGTGTCAATATTTAACTGAATCGTGGGTTTGACATTTAAAAAGAAAGCAGAGGCTGGGCCATGAGGACGTTTACTACCAGAGGTAGAGTGTGTGGCCGCCTGCCTCACTTGGCACTCATGGGTGTTTGTTGCGAGCTGAATCAGCAGTCTGATCTTATGGGAGCCTTTTAATGCTTTTGCTGAAATAGCCCAAGGATGGAAACTTAGCTCACTATTCAGAAAAGGGTAAGAGAACCTTTTCTGGAATTTACTTAGAGGAGCAGAATTTAAACTTATATTCAATGCTAGCAATAGACCAGATTAGACCTAAGCAGATGGCCAGTGACAAGTACAGACGGCAGCAGCCTCAGTTTGAAAAGTCTGTCTATTGCTGCGGGGAATAACAATCTTTAATATTGCTCTTCCACCCTCCAAATTCCCTCGGGAGTTGCTTTCTTTGTACTTTTCCTCAGACTCTGGCTCTTCTGCTCACGTTTTCATTTCTGTTAGGAGAACTAAAGACCTAGCTGAAGAATTTCAGATGGCAGTATTATAATTACTGAACATGCCACTTCGGAGAACTTGAAATACTGATAGCCCTTAAAAATCTGTGTTGTCACGACACTTATGTGCTGCTCTGAGTGCCATTTATCATTTCCTGTGTGTGTTGTCAGTTCACGACCGACCAACGAATCAAGTGAAAGATATGCGGCATTGGATCTGATGCACAGAAATATTTCTTTATTCTACAGATATTTTCTGAGTGCCTGCCGTGGGCCAGGCTCTGTGCTATGCTCGGGGTACGGCCAAGACTTGGACAGACCTGGCTCCTACCTTCAAGGGGAAGGGATAGAGAAATTAGGCAGGCTAAAGAGAGCCGCCTAAAGCTCCTTGTGTTCTTTTATTCTCTAAAATTAGACATTTTGCTTCAGTGTTACAGATGGTAAAGTGAGAGTGTATCAAGGAATCCAGGTTACTTGTGGGGAGCTAATGGGCAGAGTCCAATCAGTAGGGAAATTCCATCTCTCCATTTTTAAATCTAAGGAAAACTCAGAGGAACTGTTTTGAAAAAATAAAATAGGTATGAAGAATATGGAAATCACTGATCTGCTCTCCTTTTTCATTTGCATGCCCCGCACTAATGCGATTAGATAATTTTGCCCAGGTTCACAGAGCTAATTAGAGGCAAGACAGCAGTTTGGCTCCTCCAAGTCCAATCATCTTTTGACTACAGCTCCATAAAATACTTTAACATCCTGTGTTCTTTCTTCTTTGCCATTTTCTGGAGCACTTACAATTATTCACTCTGTAAAAGTACTTTTGAAATAACCTCAGTTCCTCAATATAAATTTTATTCTCGTTTTCTTTAAAGATATGTCATCCAAATTGGTCCAACCTTATTTTCTGATACTTTCTCTTAGATTTGTGTTCCACCTTTGTCTACTCAAGGGTAAATTGTCCTAGTCTCGGGCATCCAGCTGCCAGACAAAGGAATTTTGTTGTTTTATTTAGAAGGAAATTTGCATGCTGGGGGAGTGAACTTTTGGAAATTTATTAACTGTGTATTTCACAGTTGACCTCTGAAGATAGAAACCGTTACTGAAGGAAACCTAAGATGATGTCGCTTCAAAGGCCAATACTCAAGAGACTAGTGTGGACCAGAAAGGAATATAAGCTTTATTCAGGAGGCCCGCCACCCTAGGAGAAGGAAGATTCTTGTCCAAGGGCCAACTCCAGAGGTTTCTGCCTGGCCCAGGGGTTTTTAAAGGGATTTAATCAGTTAAGAGAGGGCAGTGGTTTGTGACATTTCCTGATCACGTGCAGACTTGATGCCAGCTACAGAGATGTTATCTTGGTGCTCAGAGGTTGTGCAAAAAGGTCTGGTTCCTTGGTACCCACAGGCTGTGCAAGAGTACTCGGATCTTTCTGGCAAGGCGGGCAAAGTCTACAGATGTGCAAAGGGAGGTCAGTGGAGTCATTTGTGTGACCTTGAAAAAGAAAAACCTTTGCTAAAAGATCGCAGGGCTAATCAGAAAGATAAGGGGGCTTCAAATAGACTTGCTGGCCCCTGTGGCCTGGGAACATTCTGTTCCTTCATTCCCCAAGTCTAGTGGTCTGCAAATCTTAAAGAAAGTAAATTAGTTCTGTTGCTGATCAAGGGCTTTAAGTCAGCAAGTGAGGAGTGTGTCCACTGGAAGCAGGTTAACCCTTAGGACCAGCTGGCTTGTTGTTACAAAACTGCATAGGTATCTGATGCTTATGCTCTTATTTGGGATTCTTTTAAAAATATGATACACTTTTTGTAGGTGGTAATTGTCTAAAAAAATCCTTTCTAACTAAATTTAATTTTGATAGAGCATAGAAGAAGTGTTTAGAGTGCTAATTCCAGAATCAGACATGGCAGATTTTTCTCTGTGGCCCAAGAATGTCTCTGTATCTTGGACCTACATATAAATTGATGTTTATTGATGTTTTGCTATAAAAATCTTCTATTTAAGACCCTCTTCTTAGTTTGCATTATTTCAGAATAGCAATGCCACTTGTCTTTACATCTACCTCCTCAGTAAGAGATGACAGTTATTCCTTCAGTATTAATGCACTGCAAGGATTAATTAGTTGTTTGTAAAGTGCTCTTTTTTTAATTTAATAAAGTTTTATTTTCCAAAATGTGCAGTTGATGGGTCTTGTTCATGCATTTTCACCATCAGTTGGGGCATCTCCACCCTTGGTGTTTCTGGTGTAAATTAGTTGAGCTCTGTGTTCTGAAACCAGTTTAATAAGGAGCTCCTGAAGGGCTGTCCTGGCCAGGGAACCTCGAATCTTCAGTCTCTCAGAGACAACAGCTGGAGTTAGAAGCTGATAGTTGGGAACTTCTTTACAGAGTTTGTCATGTGTCGCTTTGTCAAACAAGACCAAATTATTGAGCTCATCTCCAACTTTGCCTTCGGACCGCTTCTTCTTTTTGGCCTTGCCCCCCAGTGTGTTCACTGGATCTTTGTCTTTCTTGGCCGACTTTCCGGCATCTTCTTCTTGTCATCCTTGGGCGGCGAAGCGAAGCTGGGAGAGCACCGTCCACCACTACAGCCTCGCTAGGATGTCCTGTGAAATGCTCTTGAACATATTTCTAGAGCTGACTAGCTCCTTGTGGTAAAGGACAAGAGAATGTGAAAGTAGTTTCTAATATTTTGAGAATGAACTCTTATTTATAATAATTTGCTTTACCATTTTATTAAGCCATATCAATAAATAAATGCTAAAAAATGTTAGCTTGTTAACATATACAAAAGTTCGAAAATGCCTATGGTTCTGTTAGGTTCAGTCCCCTCATGTTGTGTAAAACATGTTACTCCTCGGTGCTTTTGTTATTGTTGTTTGGGTTTTATTTTTTCCTCTAAGAAACTCAAGATCCTTTAACTAATCTTGTGGTGTTCACGGCAATTCTCCCCAGACCAGTGTGAGGTGAGCAGATGTTATTAAAGAAAATAATCTCTCACCTCACTGATTCTCAGCTTCATCCCTGCCTCGAGGATGACACGTTAAAAAACTCAAAATCACTTCCTTTCTTCCCGAAGGCACTTAAACACATGGATGACCAAGCAGTATGATCTAGGGGAGTTCTTGTCTGGGGCTGATTTGCAACCCCCCCCCCCCAGAACATTTGGCAATGTCTGGAGACATTTCTGCTTATTAGAACTCAGGAGAAGGAATTGCCATTGGCTTCTAGTAGGTGGAGGCCGGGGATGTGGCAAACATCTTACAACGCACAGGACGGCCTGCTCAACATAGAATTATCTGGCCCCAAATGTCAATAGTGCCATGTTTGAGAAACCCTGATATAGACCGAAAGCACTGAGCCAAGAGACAAGAGATATCAGATATCTCTATTTGTCTCTGCTTTTTATAAACCCATCAGAAAAAAGAAGAAAAAATCCTTTCGCATTTTCAGAGCGAACACTTTTTGCATATCATAAAGTTTTAAAAAATGATGTTAATATTTGTAATGTTAACACAGTTGATAAGATGCGTGGACTTTTAAGTAAAAATAATGATCTGGAAGGAAAGGATTTCCATAATATTATGTCTTAATATTAACAAAAGTGATATCCTATTACTTCCACCATCCGTGATCGAGATGGAGAGGAAAATGAAACAGGGACCAAAAAGAAAAGGAGAGGAAAACAGCAGGAAATGGATAGTTATTCATTTACTTAGTGAGACCTGTGATACCTTTTACCTTTTAATAAACTTGGCAACTGTCATTTCATCGATCTCCCTCCTGAACTTGAAGCCCTCACAGGAGACAGCATGCAGGGACAGGAACGGGGAGAAGGAAAACAAAGTTAAATAAATTGAAGAAAAGACCCTCTGGATGCATGACTGTGAGAGTCTTCGTGGTGACCGTGGCAGGAAGGATTAGCAAACCGTTGGCCGACCTTTCCCAGTTTTGTCCTAATCGGGCAAACCTTAGCTGAGATGCCATGCTTGGTGTGTGGGCTCAGTGCTATTGAAGGATCCCCCTGCTTCTGTCCTTATTTATACTGGCTAACTTGCTAAGTGGTTCCAGGCAAATCGCTTAACCTCCCCCTACAAGTGAGACCATGCTTCACTCCATTTACCTGTCTGTAATTGCACGGGAATGGTAAGATACAGCGAGAACTCGGAATTCAGAGCGAAGGTGCCATTTTACAGGTGTTTTTACTTAATACCATCATTCATTAATAACATGTCCAACCGCCACAGTGGAAATGAGTGCTCCTATTGCAAACTGTTAAGCACTCTACTTAGATGCAGAATCTTTTACGTTGTTCACTATAGAAGCACATTTTGTAAGCAACATCTTTTGCCAAAACCAGCCTTTTCTGGTGGTTACTTAGAATTTGGATGGATGTGGTCTTTTTTTTTTTTTTAATTTTTGAGCAGTGAGTTCATTTAGTGCCACAATAATCATGAAAATAGGTCAGACCCTTCTTGGAGTTGGGTTCTTAACCCCCCACCCCACCGCCGGAGAACAGCACTTAAATATTAATAACATCACTGGGAAAGCATGGCAGCTATTTCCCTGTTTTCTGCAGCTCAATGAAGAGCTGTTCAGTGCGGACCCCAGTGCTCTCTCCTCATGAATGGAGGTGATTGTGAAGAAACCATCTCCTACTAAGCCAAGACGTGACACTGTGAACAAAGGGTGATTTTTAGCCTGATGTGATGAGCTCACCCCACTGCCCATGTGGGGACTTTGAAGCTCATCCAGGTGCCAGCTTTCTGTGTATATGACATTCTTGGGGGAGTTTTGGAGAACGGGCAGCAGGCCTTGGAACACTGATCTGCAGTGTATGCATTACAAGGTCAGACGGGGTAAGATGGAATAATTTCTATTTAGGCTGAATTTCCCTGAGAGGAGACATACTTCCTGTATCTGGAGTGAAGGGAAACCACAATATTTTCAGTTCAGTCAAATCAAGAAAATGGCAAGATGTTTAAAAGGGTAAGTTTGTGTAATTATTTTTCCGGGGTGGATGTGTCTCTAAATAGGAAAGTGCATTTCTCCTTTTCAATATATGCCACAGCTTCTGAGAGGCTGTGCTGATCACAGGGAGAGATACAACCGGGACACTAGGTTCCACACAGCCGGTTGAAACTCTCATGGAATCCGTTTGGATTCATGCCGTGGCTTAGAACAACATTGATTGCCGTTTTTCTCATTGAATTGACTGATTCTGTTGTTTTATTGTCTTGTCACACCTGACTGTACTGGCTCTATGTGAATCTGTCCAACTGTTTGTGCATCAGAGTAAAATTCTATGGCATTCGTTGTTTCCTCCACTTATACAGGGATTTTCTAGTCACGCTATATAGTATGTGCAAAATTAGTCCATCAGGCACCCACAATATACCTAACACTGTACTGAATAACAGACAAACTCAGAACAACAGGAATTTATAGTCAAGATTTACAGGACTATAGAATCATCTAAGACTGCTTTTGCTGCCTCGTGGGGGAAAATACCAGCCTTTGGTTCACCCTGAAGTTTGAATCAGTATCTACTAGCTGAATTATCTTAGTTAACTGATCTCTCAGTTTCATTTCCCTCACTTGTGAAATGGGTGTAGCATGACATAACTTGTAGGCACATAATCCAGATAAAACAAAGCATTGTGTATAACACACCAGAACCAAGTAGACGCTCAGTGTATGTTACCCACCATTACGAAGATTTCAAAACATGCCTTACAATTTGAGGGATATCAGGACTCGTGGAAGGGTGTCCTCTTTTTTGGACTGGAGTAGTCTGGGAGGATTTCACTGGTGTATACCTAACACTGGGCTCTGAATGGCCTATGAGAAATGCTGGGCCCTAAATGTACAAGAAATCCACAGGATGCTAGGATATATTAACCATGATAATGTTTTGAAAACAAGAATTGGTAAACACAGAAATTGTATACTGGGAATAATTGTGACCTTCATGTTTTGAAACCCAAACTCACACTTGTCACTTCTCATGTAATCCCCTTAAAATCCAGTGGTCACGAGACATCTCCCTGGGCGGGGGTGGTCAGGCCAGGAAGCCTCGTTGGCTTTCTCTTGAGGCTGGGGCTGTGAAGGGCGGTGGGAGCAGAAGTTGAGGCCAACTGAAAGCTGAAGGAGCTGCTATGTTCATCTCAGGGAGAGTGAGAGGGACACTGAATTTGAAGGAAGCAAAAGTGGAGATGTGGTCATATGTCCTAGAGCAAGTGTTCAGACTCACAAACAGGGTAAAAATGGACTAAGAACAAGCGAGAGGGCATCTTGGTTGCCTTAGGCACCAGTCTCCCTCTGAAGCCCTTCTGTATGGGCTAGAGGACCTATGATAATCAGGTAAGAGCTTAAAGAGCAAGTAGTAGGACAGACACTTGCCTAGAAATTCTGGCACTAAAACTGGAGACTTTCCTTGTCCTAGTTGATCCACAGGCTGACTTTCTCCACTTTTAATTCTCCCTGCTTCTTTTCATCCATTCACACCAGCTGAGCTTGTGTTCTCAATGTTCTCTATAAACATCATTTCCTAAATTCTATTCTTTATATCCAACCTCAGTTCCCAGGGGTCTGCTTAAATGAAAAGTCCTTGTTTCCCCAGCAGGAAATAATCACATCCCACCTCTCAAATCCTTTAAGACAGGGTGCCTCCCCATTCCCACACCTCTCAATTAGACCAAAGCTCCTCAAGGGCAAGGACTCTAGTAGTACATTTTGGTCTATGGTGAGGGTTTCAGATAGAGCTGATGGCTCTCAGAGAGCCCTAAACAGCTAGGCAATCCAGCTACTTGCCAAAGAATTCTGTACGTCCTTTGTTGGAAGGTGATTTACAAAATTAATCTAATTCCCTGAAGATGGCTTTTATTAAGGAAATTGCCACACGCCTGGTCATACCTGCCCTTTGAGATCTAACTGACTTCTAAAATGTGCACCCATTCTCCGGTTTCCTATCCAGTGAGTTCTGCTGTCGAGAATCTAGTTCTTCCCTTGCTCTTTCCCACACCTTAGTCTTAGAGCCGGTTGGCTGTATTTCCTAGGAGCCCTTCTGGAACCCCAACATTCATGGTTCCTCCCTTGGGATGTTTACGTCAGCCTCAGGGCACCAGGCCTCCAGTCCCCTGAGTCTGGAGTGAGTGTTTTTATAGCTGCGGCCGTCACCATTCATGGTTCTTTCATGTTATTTCAATCCTTGGGGGAAACGGCGTGCCTAATATTTACTGTTTCATGCTGAACACAAGGAAAAAAGGAAAAAAAAAGTCATTCATCATGTAATATTATTTTCCACAGAAATACTGTTTTTTTTTTGTTTTTTTTTTGTTTTTTTTGTTTTTTTTTTTCTTTTTTTTTAATTTTATTTTTATTATTTGCCCAAGGGGTACAGGTCTGTGAATCATCAGGCTTACATCTTTCACAGCCCTCACCAAAGCACAAACCCTCCCCAATGTCCATAACCCATCCACCCTATCCCTACCCTCCCACCCCCCAGTAACCCTCAGTTTGTTTTATGAGATTAGAAGTCTCTTATGGTTTGTCTCCTTCCCCATCCCATCTTGTTTCATTATTTTTCCCTCCCTACCCCCCACAACCCCCCACCCTGCCCCTCAAGTTCCTCATATCAGAGAGATCATATGATAATTGTCTTTCTCTGATTGACTTATTTCGCTCAGCATAATACCCTCCAGTTCCATCCATGTCGTTGCGAATGGCAAGATTTCGTTTCTTTTGATAGCTGCATAGTATTCCATTGTATATATATACCACATCTTCTTTATCCATTCATCTGTTGATGGACATCTAGGTTCTTTCCATAGTTTGGCTATTGTGGACATTGCTGCTATAAACATTCGGGTGCACGTGCCCCTGAGGAACACTACCTTTGTGTCTTTAGGATAAATACCCAGTAGTGCGATTGCTGGGTCGTAGGGTAGCTCCATTTTCAACTTTTTGAGGAATCTCCATACTGTTTTCCAGAGTGGCTGCACCAGTTTGCATTCCCACCAACAGTGTAGGAGGGTTCCCCTTTCTCCGCAACCTCGCCAACATCTGTCATTTCCTGACTTGTTGATTTTAGCCATTCTGACTGGTGTAAGGTGGTATCTCGCTGTGGTTTTGATTTGTATTTCTCTGATGCCGAGTGATGTTGAGCACTTTCTCATGTGTCTGTTGGCCATTTGGATGTCTTCTTTGGAGAAATGTCTGTTCATGTCTTCTGCCCATTTCTTGACTGGGTTATTTGTTTTATGGGTGTTGAGTTTGAGAAGCTCTTTATAGATTTTGGATACTAGCCCTTTATCTGATATGTCATTTGCAAATATCTTCTCCCATTCTGTCAGTTGTCTTTTGGTTTTGTTGACTGTTTCCTTTGCTGTGCAAAAGCTTTTAATCTTGATGAAGTCCCAATAGTTCATTTTTGCCCTTGCTTCCCTTGCCTTTGGTGAGGTTCCTAGGAAGAAGTTGCTGCGGTTGAGGTCGAAGAGGTTGCTGCCTGTGTTCTCCTCGAGGATTTTGATGGATTCCTTTCTCACATTGAGGTCTTTTATCCATTTTGAGTCTATTTTTGTGTGTGGTGTCAGGAAATGATCCAGTTTCATTGTTCTGCATGTGGCTGACCAGTTTTCCCAACACCATTTGTTGAAGAGACTGTCTTTTTCCCACTGGACATTCTTTCCTGCTTTGTCGAAGATTAGTTGACCATAGAGTTGAGGGTCCATTTTTGGGTTCTCTATTCTGTTCCACTGGTCTATGGGTCTGTTTTTGTGCCAGTACCATACTGTCTTGATGATGACGGCTTTGTAATAGAGCTTGAAATCTGGAATTGTGATGCCGCCAACTGTAAAGGCTGAAGAAATGGAATTCTGTAAGCCCTTTACATATTTAAAACCATTATTTTGTCCAGTCTAGTTTATCAGAAAGGGTGGGAGAGTGAAGTAGCATAATTTATGTCCTGTTCCTTTTAAATTGAGTAGAATTCATTTCTTAAATCAACATTTTAGGGTTAAACTGCAAATATTCTTTCTTCAAGAACTTCTGTTTTTATAGAATGACACTGGTTCCAAGCCCCTGTGTGACAGTGATTGGTGGAGTCAGTGCCTGCACCGTGTGGTGGTTAATATTTGCTTAGAGCTTGAATTAATCAGCATTGGATTCTTTGCTGGTGTCCTGGGTTTTCATCCAAGAGATTTTTTTTTTTGAAGACTTACAATAGTGCTTTCAAGGTTAAAAGGCATGGCTTCTAATGAATATTTTCAAAAAGAAAAGGCTCCAAACCGTCCCTGCCCTCTCCACTATCCCCCACCTCACAATTTCTACCATTACCGTTATTAACAGCAAATAAGTCCCTCACCCAAACCACTCTTGTGGTGAAGTTGCAAGGTTGTTTTTAAGCATGAAGCAGCCTCCAGATACCCATAAGCTGACTTTGTCCCTTCACCCCTCATTAGAAGCACACAGGCTTGCTTAGAGAATAGAATCTGTGCAATACTTCCCTCACTTCCCCGGTCTTTCCTTCCTTGGAATATTTCTGGAAAAATTGGAGTAGCTAGCTTTAAGACCTCATCTAGAAGAGAGAACATAGACTCAATGCCGTGCTTAGTTTGGCTCACTCTAGAACTGACAAACTAATTGTTAGTGCTCCGAATGTTGTCTCATGAGGGCAAGACCGCATCCAATGGCCACTGCAGATGAGTCCCCGGGGCCTTTCCTGAGCCTGGAGCAAAACTGTAAGCAGGATGTGATCTAGGGTGTGGACAAAGGGCAGGCAAGTCCATACTTGACTGGGTGCCTCTGTCTTGGTGCTCGATTTCCCAAGAAAGGAACAATTCTTATTCTTTGTGTGTGTGTGTGTGTGTGTGTGTGTGTGTGTGTGTGTGTGTGTGTGTCACACTGCAGCGTCAAAAGCAGCCTAGAGTAGGAATGTGGCTTCTCACCAGGGAACCTCTCAGCCATGCTCCCCAGGAATTCATAGCAGTTTCATCTGTTCTTGGGCTGCCATTCTTCACTTTCTGGTGACTGTGATATTCAGTGAGTAGCAAAAGCTCAACTTGAAGTAGAGAGTGCTCTTCTAAATAATAGCAACTTGGCAACTGCCTGAGCTCGTACTAATTATGTTTCTGTCACTCATCTGTGGTAGATCTTTTGTGGCTCTTGTATAAAATAGCTCCAGGGTATTATTTCTGCACACTTATGTAAGCTCTGCTCATTAAATAAAGTGCTTGAAGTTAAGTTCCCTTTTCATTTTGTTTTCTAAGATCATCACAATAAGAGAGGGACCGGACTGTAGTGAGCCCTTCTTGTGGAGTAGTTAATGGCAACTTGATATAAGATCAATTTTTAAAAATGCATAAAGAAGTCAGTGGGCCTTATCATTGCTTTACACTTTGCTTTTAAAGTCCTCCAGCCTTAGCCCAAAGAGCCACAGCCGCCGTTCCTATGGTGCCTCCTAAGTGGTCATTATCAGAATCTAGATTCTTTAAGTGGAAGGAGTATTAGAGTTGTAATCAAAGGACAGACTTTATCATTTACTTGCTGCATAATCCTTCAATTTCTCTGGGCTTCTCTTTATCATTTGAAACTGGGCATAATAGTTTTTACCTTACAGGGTTATTCTGAGATCAAATGAGTCTTTCTGTAGGTGTCGATTCCTTTGTGTCTGTCCAGAGCACTTTGTCAGATTGGCAAATTATACACATCTTTGTTGTTGTTGTTAATGCCAAACTGCTTTAGATAAGGATATTTTAAACATGCCTTTCTATGTAAACTAAGGTCTTCGTGCATTGGGATGTATATGTAGGGTTTTACAGGAACCTTTGACTATTTCTCTTAATAAGAATAATGATGAGCAATACTGTGTAGCAGAATCTCCAGAAAATCTCATGCTCTCTTACTGACCCCATGGAGCTAGCTGGTAATATGTGGCTAATTGGACTGGTTGCAACTGCATGGTGTCCAAATGTGTATTGTTAAGTTATGCTACGCACATCCTCATTTTATTGACCTCTAGTGACTCTTCCTCAACGTGGGCAGTTTTGAGGACATTCCAGTTCACACGCCATGACAGAGAATTCCAATTTGCTTTGTAACAATAGCGCTTGATGAGGACTGTCACAGCAGACATAAAATCATTTAAAACAGTTTCAGCTCTTTAAGTGGAATGTGTCTGATCAAATGAAACCAGTGGAGCTGCTGCCTCCACCTATCTTTTTTTCTTAGCCTGAAAGACCGTGGTTTTAATCTTTTGCATGTATAAATTTATAACATGGCTTCCATAATGTGAAACTGACCAAGAGTTAGTACTCCCCAGCAGTGGATGTGAATGAATGTAGTATTGATATTAGAATAGATACACTGAAATATGTGGTGCATTTGGTATTTTACATTGTCAATACATCATTTTATCTACATGTACATGTATTTTTTATATAGTAGGTAAATAAATCCTTAGCTGATATTTTCAGTGTCAAAAATAATGAAACATGTTTGTGGTGTGACCATTTCAATACATCTTCTGTATAAGTGTTAATAAAGAGTAATAAGATATAAGTATAGAAATTGATAGTTGAAGAAGTTAGAAGATTTCTGTTTACTCTCTTTTCGTGTTTTAATTTTATTTATTTGACAGAGAGAAACATAGCGAGAGAAGGAATACAAGCAGGGGAAGTGGGAGAGAGAGAAGCAGGCTTCCTGCTAAGGAGGGAGCCCAATGTGGGGCTCGATCCCAGGACCCTGGGATCATGACCTGAGCCGAAGGCAGATGCTTAACAACTGAGCCACACAGGCGCCCCTCTGTTTACTCTTAATAGTTGTATTCAGTTAGTATCATTGGGAGATAATTAGCACCTACCATGTGTTGAAACATTCATATATATATATATATATATATATATATATATATATATATACATATATATATATGTATATATATATATTTATAATGGATTGGGGAAGAAGGAGAAGGGAGAGAAAGTTCTGAAAATTAATATTGTTTTTAGGCACAAATTACTCTTGTACATCTTTGCCATATCTCTGTACTTCCTGATTCATATTCTGTAATGCACAGAATAATATATTATCCTAAGTGACTCTAACC
This sequence comes from Ailurus styani, assembly GCA_002007465.1. Taxonomy (NCBI): domain Eukaryota; kingdom Metazoa; phylum Chordata; class Mammalia; order Carnivora; family Ailuridae; genus Ailurus; species Ailurus styani. Next base: position 1,075,706 of record LNAC01000060.1, read on the forward strand.
TCATCCGTTTTAAGTCCCTTATTTCAGATTGAATGCCCTGGGCAACACTAGTGGCGAAAATGTTGGTATATTTTTATGTAACAGTTGGATGGTGGTGATACTGTTTGATTTGGTTGCTATTTGTCTTCAGTGAAGAATCATTTGAACAAAACAGTCATCCTGTTTGTATTACACCCTTTATCATGATGGATCTAACTCACCATAATGTCTTTTTCCTCAATGGAGAGTGTTTTTAAAATGTTAGACAAGTATCACAGCATTTGAAATAATATCAGAGACTGGCCTCTGGCACATTTGAAGATTCAATGAAAACAGACCTGATATTTCTTCGCCTTTTAAACTAGCCAAAATGAGGATGCCGGGGTGGCTCAGTGGGTTAAAGCCTCTGCCTTTGGCTCAGGTCATGATCTCAGGGTCCTGGGATCGAGTCCCACATCGGGCTCCCTGCTCAGTGGAGAGCCTGCTTCCTCCTCTCTGCCTGCCTCTCTGCTTACTTGTGATCTCTCTCTCTCTGTCAAATAAATAAATAAAATCTTTATAAATAAATAAATAAACAAACAAACTAGCCAAAATGAGTCCTTATACTGTCTCCATTTTTGGTCCCTTTCTCAGAGGCATCATGTTTTAGGGTATATCATGCTATAATTATTATAATGAACTAAAACTGAAAAACTAAAACTAAACCAGTTGCCTCCTATCAGCTGCAGACTCTGTGTGGTATCTGCCACTAGTTTGCAAGTTGGACTCTTCTGATGGCTGGTTATGTGCCATGTGCCATAAGGTTACCTGATCAAGATATGACATGTGCCCAACTCCCAAAAATACACCAGATGATTGCAAAGTAAAGGGAAGTGATCACAAAGGAAATATTTAGAAAATAAATGCTTGACCAGAGTGGAGGAGGTCAAGCCCAGGGAAAAAGGTCTGGATCTGGATTACAGTTTTGAAAGAATTACTGAATTTTCAAATGTGCCAGCTAGAAGTTTCAATCCCCTGAGTACAGATGCAGAAACTGAAGTCATTCTTCAGGCTATAAACGACTACTTTGGGTCTCTAGAGCAAGAATTAACGTTATGTCTCTAATTTAGGGTCCAGGAGTTACGGAAGTAGAACTTGAATTGTAAAATTAGTAGAACTCAACAAGTAGAGGGCAAAGCGTAGATGAACTTGTGTCCATAACCAACAGAGGGCAGGGGGATACAGCTGAGCACTTTCTGTGTAGCTGAGAAAATTGAACTAGTAGGGTGAAGAGGGTGTACACAAAGGGATACTCCAGGTTTCTACCATTGTTGGAAAGTTGAGTATTCCTATGAAGCCTTTCCTGAGATGAAATGGCATAAAGTTAGGAAGCAATTACTATTAATTTATATGGAAAAAAATTTGAGCATTCCCAGGCCCCTCAAAATAACCTGTCTTAGGTTTTTCTGATACCTTGGGACACATCTTGCTGATAGCTGCACAAAATAAATCAAGATGAAGCACAGATGCTCACAGACATAGTTCAAAGCTAAGGCACTTTGATGCTGAGACAGAGTGTAGTTCAAGGAGAATGAGCTTGGCGGTGGCCACTCTGGCTGCTCATGGTACGCATGGCCTCTCTAAGGGCTTGCTGCATAACGAATGCCGAACGATATTTTCGCCTTTCGACTCTTTTCGTAAAAGCAGAAGTCCTCCTTGGATATCTTTCGTCATGAAAATAGGTACTAATGTAGTTCTTCCAAAAAGTGAAGTGGTGTAACCCGTACAAAAAGTGGCAGACTCCGATCTAGGAAATAAATTTGGGTAGGCTTGTGGGAAGGAATTACAGGGACCCTTGAAAGTGAAATAGAAAGTATTGACTTCATGAAATGGAACATAGGTGATGATTACAGACTTTTGTTTGTGTGAGAAATAATAGGAGACTTGTTAAGAAAATCAGTCTGTGTGCTATACTTAAAATGTTTGGAGGGCACAAGGGTAGAGACTGGGGACTAGCTGAGGAATTGCTGCTGCAATTTAGTTAGGGACCTAGACTCGGGAGGTAGAGGCACTGGGGATTGGGGTGAAAGGACAAATCTGAGATTTGCTTTTGAAACAAGCAGTGATTGGATTGTAGAGAAATTGAATATGGAGGATAAAGTAGAGGAAAGATCAAAGATAACTCACAGTGTCCTACTTCAGGATGCTATAGATGGGATGTCGAAGAGAGAGAACCATTTTAGAATCTGAGAGCAAGTAAAACCTTCTACTATCACAAAGAAAGGAATTTCTCCAGCAGCCAGCATGGAGTCCTGAGTAACGTCAGAAACCTGCATACCCCTATGAGCTCTAGAGGCTGAGTTCAGAACTCCCACAGTATCGTACTTCAGCCACATTCTGTTGGCCAAAGCAAGTCATAAGCCTGGCCCAGAATTGGGGTCGGGGAAGGAGCAGACTTCCCCTCTTGAGGGAAGGGGAGGATTGACAAAACTATTGCAAAAAGGCATCCATATAGGAGTGGCAAGAATTTGTGGCATTTTTGTCTTCCATGCATTATAGAACATGACCAGATTTTTAAAATAAAGTCTTTATGACTACAGCATGAAAATGCATTTGATGATCAGGAAGAAAACTTAGACTGGAAACATGGAGGCCAATCAGGATGTTACTGTGGTAAACCAAGAGAGTAGTTATGGGTGTATTAATTAAAGAATGGCAGAGGGGATGGACAAACATGAATAGATTCAAATAAATATTAAGATGGCAACAGTTGGAAATGAGTTTGGTGTGGAGGAGCGTCAAGGATGAGGACCACATTTCTTGTTTGGACAATGAAAAGAAAGTGATGACTGTCACTGTATGAGCAGCAGGCTAGAAGGGGAAGGTGAGAGAAGCCTGGAGGACATCTATGAAAAAACAGGCAAATGTCTCACCTGAGGATGAGAGGGAAAACGAATAGGGTTTTAAGGAAACTAGTGAAAATGCTACTGTTGAAAATGGAAGGGCAGAGGAAATATGGGATTGTGAGCAGCGTTGGGCAGAAAATCGAAAACCTGAATGTGAGTGTCTCGAGGCTACCACATTGGACAATTTTTTCTAGTAATGCTCAGCCATTTTCATACAGGCATATTCCTATAGGAAATTCTGTGGATTTGATCATGATATCCAGTAGATGAGTGGTTAAATGTCTTCACTCAATGTGAGGGAAAGAGGTGAAGATAAGAATTTCTGAAGATCCAAATGAGAGCTCTTAAAAACAATGGTCTACATAATTTGCTAGACGCAATGCAAAATGAGAATGTGGAGCCCATTGTTCAAAAATTATGAAGTTCAAACAGTGACAAGAAAGCCATAAGCCAACCTGGGGGCCCTTCTGAGTGTGTCGTCCTGTGTGACTGCACATGTCACATGCTCATGAAGCTGGCCTGGCGATGAGGGGAACCCAGAGACTATCTAGAGATGGAGGAAGACATAATCACTGAGTAAAAATTTGAATATTTCTCTGTGAACATCTTTTTTCTTCCTCTTCTTTTGTCAAACACATAAATAGTTAAGGTAATAAAAGTGATGGATGCAAGGGAAGTGGTGGGCATAGAAGGAAGTTGGTGGCATAATATATCCCAAGGGCTGACCCTCACTGTTCATCTGTGCCTGTTTAAATGGAAAAGCTGATCTCTGTGGTCTCAAGTGCTATGTCACAGTGTCTGGTCTGTGATAGCCTTGGTGAGTTCTCAAGCAATATTATTTTTTTATTTTTTTTATTTTTTTTTTATTTTTTAAAGATTTTATTTATTTATTTGACACAGAGAGAGAGATTACAAGTAGGCAGAGAGGCAGGCAGAGAGACAGGGAGAGGAGGAAGCAGGCTCCCTGCTGAGCAGAGAGCCCGATGTGGGCCTCGATCCCAGGACCCTGGGATCATGACCTGAGCCGAAAGCAGAGGCTTTAACCCACTGAGCCACCCAGGCGCCCTCAAGCAATATTAATATTAAGGTTATCATCTGAAGCACAGTTTTCCTACAATTCTGTCTTCTCTGAAACGTAGGGAAGCTTTGCCCTCTCTCCTTTTTCCTTCTCTTTGAGTCTGTTTGAATTCTGGCATCATCGTGCTGTGGGGAGGCTACTCTCTAGTTCTGAAAGACTCTTCCCAGAGGCAAGGGAGCAGGAAACAAATTTCGAAATCAAAGTTGAGTAAGAGGTGCTGGCCCCAGTGCATTTTCTCTTGGACAGCACAATTTCTGGCTCAGAGATAGAAACTCCCATCCTTATTTCCATGAATTTCAAAGTCTGCCCTTGAGGGGCTGTGGGGTTACTGGGGAATCACGCTCGCCATACTTATTTGAAAGGCCAATTGTGAAATTAATACTCAGACTTCAGGTTTGTTTTTTTTTTTAATAGCTAGAGTGAGTTGAGAGATAGATGATTGTGAATTATAATCTTTTCATTTTATAAATGAGGAATCTGAGGCCCAGAGCTGTGACTGGCTCCAGGTCAGTCCGTGAGGAGATGACCTGAGAGGTGGTAGAGGATCACTCGTAGGGCAACTGAACTCGCAGGGCTCCCCTGTCTTCCTTCCTAAAAAAAACAACCAGCCAAACAAACAACCCTTTCCCAGTCCTTTTGACCACACTCTCTCTAATACAGATATAATTTATTCAAGGAAGCTCATTAAGATAGAAACGGGAAAAAAAAGCTTATAATTTTAGCAATGGAAAATGCCTGAGGTCTTACCAGTATCAAATTTCTGTTCCGTTTATTTTGGAAAGAGAGTTGTGAAAATTAAGAACATCATTTTTTTATTCTAATAGCCAACTATAGTGTCCCTTAATTCAGAATGGGGAAAGATAAAAGAGAAAACAATCATTTCCTCAAGTGGAATTTGTTTTTGATAAAGCTGACCACAGGGTGAATTTCTGTAAATAAAGTCATACATTTTTAGTGGCTTTCAATATAAAGTTATACTACTTCCTGGTGAACTTAACGTAAAGGAAATCATATGCAATAAGTTTAAAATGATGCATGTAAAGACAACAATCTTTGAGTAAATATTAAAACTACTAACTTAATTTGCATTTGGAAACTTCATCTGCATCTCTTCCCCTGAGCTGAAACATGTCCAGGAATGTGTTTCTCTGTAGGGCTAATCTCCTGTGATATAACTTAACTCTTTATTGCCTAGAAATGTTTCTTGTTTTCAGGATAACTTTAACATATGAAATTTGTGTATTGAAAAAATAAATAAACTTCTAACTTGAGACAGTTTTAGCTTCACAGAGGAATTACAAAGACGGTGCAGGGTTCCCATTTGCTCCACATCCAGATTCCCCTATGGTTGACATCCTACATTAGTATATTATAATTAATGAACCAATAATTATGCATCATTGTGAATTGAACTCTATCCTTTATTCGGATATTCTTGGTTTTCCTTAATGTCCATTTTCTGTTCCAGACTCGTGTCCAGAATAGCATCTAACTGTGGTTGTCATGTCTCCTCAGACTCCTCTAGGTGGTGGCAGTTTCTTAGACTTTAGTACTTATTTTTGATGATCTTGACAGTTTTGAGGAGCATTGGTTAGGTATCTAGTAGAAGGTTTTTTACTTTGATTTGTCTAATATTTTTCTAAAGGTTATGTGTTTTGGAGAGAAAAGTGCCATTCTCATCATATTATTACATTAAAAGGTACATACTGTCAATATGACTTGTCATCCTTGATCTTACTCTTCATCCATTGGCTGAGGTGGTGTCAGATTTCTCCCTCTCCATTTCCACACAGTACTCTTGAGAAGGAAGTCACACTGCGCAGCCCACACTTAGGGATGGGAATTATGTTCTATCTCCTTGAAAGTGGAGTATCTATAGAAATTATTTGGACTTTGCTTGCATGGGAGATCATCTGTTGTCTTCCATTTATTTACTCGATTGTATAATTTTGGGTCAGTATGGACTCGATATTTATTTTATATTTTTGGTTATAATCCCTACCACTTTATTTATTTTGTTGCTCAAAGTGTTTTAGCTTTGGCCTTTGGGAATTTCAGTTGAATATGTGTATGTTTTACCTAATAGTTTTCAAACAAGTATGATATGCTTTTAAAAGACACCAGAATATATCTTCTATTTACAGTGATACCTTGAAATAAATTAGAGGTCAGTAAAATTTTCAAATGGGCCATTTTTCTGTGATTGCACCAAATTTTCTATGATAACACCAGATAAAGTCTAAATTTAATTTTTCTGTCATTCAACATATGTTCATTGGATACCTGTTTTTTCGAGGCACTGTGCTTGGCGCTGTGGGAGGTGTGAGTATGACTCACACATGCTTCAGCCTCTAGCTGGCTTGCAAGGCAATAGGTGAATTATGTCAGTACCCATATAAATATAGTACAGAAATTCAGAAGGTTAAGAGAGAGGCAGATAAAGGACGATGGCAGTTTATGAAAGGCAGAGAACACTTTCAGTCCTGAGGATGTTTGAAAGGATCCTGAACTTCCTAGTGTCTGAGATGGACCTTCAAGGACAGAAAGGATTCCGATTTCAGAGGTGATGAGATGGGGAGGACGGCACAACCTGTGCACAGAACACAGGGAGGAGGACACGGAGGCGGAAAAAAACCACCCTGGGGCCAGGCAAGTGGTTCAGTTTGACTGGAACTGCTAATTTCATGTGGCTTTATAGATAGTATATTTAGTAAAAGTGGGTGGCTATACTTCTTTTATAGATGGAGTTCAATTTCAGCTTATGAGTGGTTTTTTTTTTTTTAAGGAAAAAATCATTCTGGCTTTAGGGTGTATTAATAAGAATATCGACATCATTGGTGACCCTGCTCAATTTCTTGTTTTGTTAACAACCTCTTTGTGGATCCCAGAGTTGTTGAAATTTTGCCGTGTAAGTTTTTACTCCTCTTTTGTTTGTAGCAGGAAACCTTCAGACTCAGTCTTAACCTTGTTTTTATTATTTGCAAGATTTAAAAGTGTGTCATTAAACTGATGCTGAGAAATTATGAAGATGGTTGGGGAGAGAAATTAACAAGGAGATTGGGATATGGAAAAGAAAATATTTGGTTTCTCTTTTCTGGTTTTTTTAAAAAGTCTTGATTTCTTTAAAGTTAGGTTTATTTGAGGTATAATTTATGTGCAAGAAAATTCACCCTTTTTAGGTATGAAGTTTAATGAATTTTGATAAATGCACTTAGTTTTGTAACCATCACCAGAGTTGGGAGAGATAGTACATTTGATCACTCCAGAAAGTTTTCTGGTGCCCTTTTATAGTCAGTCCTTTTTCCTACCACCATCCCCTGGCCACTACTGATTTGATTTCTGTCTTTGCTTTTTCTAGAATGAAATAAATAGAATATACATAGCATCATACAGTATGTAGCCTTTTGAGTCTGGCTTGTCTTAGCTGAATGGTTGGAGATTCATCCTTGCTGACTCATGTATCAGTTCATTCCTTTTTATCCCAGAAGTTTTTATTCTCTTGTTTACCCATTCACCAGTTGATGGACATTTGTGTGTTTCCAGCTTTCGGCAGTTGTGTGGAAGCTACTATAAACATTCTTGTGTGGGCCTTTGCACAAGAATTATTATCTTTCATCTGTGGTAAATGCTAGGGATGGGATTGCTGTGTCATATGGTAAATGTTTGTTTAACTTGGTAAGAAATGGCCACACTGTTTTATGGTGGCAATAATCTTTTGTGTTCACCAGCAGCGTGGGAGAGTTCTAGTACCTCCATATTTCACCAAGTAGGGCGCCTGGGTGGCTCAGTGGGTTAAAGCCTCTGCCTTCAGCTCAGGTCATGATCTCAGGGTCCTGGGATTGAGCCCTGCATTGGGCTCCCTGCTCTGCGGGGAGCCTGCTTCCTCCTCTCTCTCTGCCTGCCTCTCTGCCTACTTGTAATCTCTCTCTCTCTGTCAAATAAATAAATAAAATCTTTAAAAAAACAACAACACATATTTCACCAAGTACTCTTGGTGTGGTCAGTCTTTCTAATTTTCGCCTTTCTTATAGGTGTGCCGTGGTAGCTCATCGTAGTTTTACTTTGCTTTTCTTTAACAAGTTAATCACATTAAACATCTTTGCCTTGTCTTATTGACCATCTCTATCTCTTCTTGGCAAAGTGGTGAATATTTTGCCCTCCCTTTTTTTACAATGAAAATTGGTCTATTTATTTTCTTATCGATTGGACTGTAAGAGATTTTCATCTATGCTGATACAAGCTCTTTATCACGTGTGTGTTTTGCATTATTTCTTCCCAGTCTGTGGCTTGTCTTTTTATTCTCTTAACAATGTCTTTCAAAGAACAAAAGCTTTTTGATTTGACAAAGTCCAATTTATATTTTTCTTTTATGGTTCACAGCCTGTATCTGTTCGAAGAATACTCTGCCTGACCCACACATATCACAAAGATTTTCTCTTATGTTTTCTTCTGGAAGTTTTATTTTTAGGTTTAGAATTTACGTTTAGGAAAAAAAAAGAATTTATATTTAGTTCTGTGGTTCATTTTGAATTAATTTTGTTTACTGTGGTGCCAAGTTATGGTTTTATTAGAACATTTTTTTAATTCTTAAATTTTCTATTCAAATGCAAAATCCAAAATATGTCCTGGAATTTTTAATTTTCTTGTATACAATAGCTGTTTGTATCGTGTTAATGCATATAATAGAGTTTGACTGTAATATACCAACTGGGACACAAAACTCCTTAAGAGATAAGTGCCTCTGTTTCCCCTGTGTTCTGTATGCTGTTTCTTTTTCCCAACTATAATCAACATCAATGAGACTCTCTTGGTAAAATTGTTTCTATTTTTCATTCTCAGTCTTTTCCAAAAGACTGGGAAACTCTGGAGAGAGTCTAGTGAGATCAGTGGAAACAAGTCAATGGAGAGATAGCAGGGGGTCTGTGGCAAACTGAAGGACGTGGAGATGATTCACACAGTGGAGTAAGCAGGTAGATGCAGGAGTAAAGCCTGTACCTTGGAACATCCGGCTTGGGTACATGGGGCAGATGAGGAAGGAGGAACGATTGCTAGCAGAGCTACTACCCTGATGCAGGGAGTTGGTCCTGTTCTTTTTATATTCCACAGGTGGAAGAAAAGAAGGGGCCTAAGGGATGAGAAGGGGCCCAGAGAACAAAGTGACTACCTGAGACAATGCGCAAAGGATGAGAACGCTAAGGGATGAGGGAGAGGGAGGATGTAGAGGGAAAAAAGAAAAAGCAGATGTGAGGGATAAATTCCAACATTAAAAGTCTGGTGGACAGGGAAAAATGGTGTGTCTAGTGGCAGAAATAAAGAAGTTTGGGATGAAAGTACAGTTTAAGACCTGAGGATGTGGGTTTTTTTTTTAAAGCTATACTCTTTTGCAAAAGGTAATGATGGACTGTATCTAAGATGATCTTTGGAAATATAGTTCAGTGTTTAGGTTAGAGTCTTGAGGATAATTACAAAAGTGAAACTTAAAAATGTAAGATGGTGGGGGGCACCTGGGTGGCTCAGTGGGTTAAAGCCTCTGCTTTCAGCTCAGGTCATGATCTCAGGGTCCTAGGATTGAGCCCCGCATCAGGCTCTCTGCTCAGCAGGGAGCCTGCTTCCTCCTCTCTCTCTGCCTACTTGTGATCTCTCTCCCTCTGTGTAAAAAAAAAAAAAAAAAACTTTAAAAAAAAAAAAAAAAAAAGCTTTTGCCCAGCAAAGGACACAGTCGACAAAACTAAAAGG
>LNAC01000060.1:1085392-1155596 GCA_002007465.1 Ailurus styani
AAAAAAAAAAAAAAAAAAAAAAAAGATGGTGGCTCAGTAGGTTAAGTGTCGAACCCTTGATTTCAGCACAGGTCATCGTCCCAAGGTCCTAGGATAAAACCCTGTGTTGGGTTCCTCGCTCAGTGGGGAATCTGCTGGAGATTCTCTCTCTCCCTCTTCCTCAGGCCCTCCTCTCACCCCACCCCTGCATGTACCCATTCTCTCTCTCTCATATATAAATTAATCAATCTTAAAAAAGAAGAAAATATAAGGTCAGCCTTTTCAATGAGAAGAAAACTGAAAGAAAAATAAGACAAGAACTTAAGAAGGTGCATTTCATTAAAAATTATAGGACAGATAGGAAACAACTGAGGGAACTAGGAATGTTCAGAGAACTAGCAGAAGGAACAAAATAGGTGGTAGGTAAGCAGATGGAGATGCTTCAGGAAGTACTTAGATATATGGGTAGAGATCAAGCAGAATGAGGGTCCACAAAGGGCAGTTATATTTGTTTATGACTTTGGTGACCTTGAAGAATCGCGGGGATGAAGGAAAAAGAATACAGGAGAAAGGCAACAGGGTCGTTATCTTTCAGTGTGCCCCAGCTTGTATGTTCTGACAGCTATTAATAAATGCTACGAGAGTAAATGTTATGTTTACAAAAGTTAAAGTTAAAAATACTACCTTACTGAAAAAGTTTAAAATGCCTCTTTTTTATGATACTTGTCAGTCTCCACACGCTAATGCAAATTACTCAGTCATCAGACAGGATGAATACTTACCATTTACATCAGCATGAATGGAACTAGAGGAGATTATCCTGAGCGAAATAAGTCCATCAGAGAAAGACAATTATCATATGGTTTCACTCATAAGTGGAATGTAAGAAACAGCGCAGAGGATCATGGGGGAAGGGAGGGAAAACTGAATGGGAAGAAATCGGAGAGGGAGGCAAACCAGGAGAGACTCTTAATATGGGACACAAACTGAGGGTTGCTGGAGGGGAAGTGGGCGGGGGGGGTAATTGGGTGAGGGGCATTAAGGAGGGCACGTGATGTGATGAGCACTGGGAGTGATACGCAACTGATGAATTATTTTTTTTTTCAACCGATGAATTATTGAACACTACATTTGAAACTAATGATGTACTGTATGTTGGCTAATTGAATTTAAATTTTAAAAAAAGAAAGGAATTATAATATGCAGCTGTTCCTACACACTGGGCTTTGTATCCCTCTTCCTTTCTTGCCTTCTAGTGAGGGAAGAGAGAAAGTAGGTAAGTTTGTAACATACATTAAGTATGATGTACTATGGATACAAGTAAAGAAAGGGGATAAATGTGTTCAGAGGTCAATTGGCAGGGTGTTCAGGGGAAGATAACGTATTGAAGATTAGAAAGAGGTAAGGCCGCAAAAGCATGCTGCCCTCCCAGGGACTCACGTTCTGAAGGCCAAGCGCCAGGGGCTTGAGCAGCCTTGCATGTTTGTTGAAGGACAGTCAGGTGAGAAGGGAACAGTGGTGGGACATGCGGTAAGAGGCGTATGTCGGGGACCTTTCTGGCAGTGCTTCGGCAGAGTGCAGTGACTGGGACTGACACGCTGAGCTGCGTGGTCCAGTGGGGGTTTCCGGTTCTGTGTTTCCTGTCAGCGTCGACGAGTCGGCATCCCCCACTGCTCCTCCTCCTGATTCCGGCCAGCGGTCCATTGCCACTGGAAGAGCCTTGGCCAGAGTGCTTTCTGCTCTGACCCATTCTGGAAGAGCAGAACATCACCTTTGTGGCTTCGGAGAAGCAAATAGAAGCCGAGGAGAGCGTGCCGTAGTTTGGCTAAGGACGCCCCAAACAGGAGAGAACCGTTGAGGTGCATAGAGGAGTCTGAGAGGAGTAAAGGAAGACTGTGAAGATCTTTGGGGATAGGAGAGGGATGGGAAAAACAACCATCCCCTCTATTTAGGAGTTACACACCAAACAATCAGCCTAGTCGCTTGAGGTTTTCCCAACTAGGGTTTATAAAATTGGAGATCCCTGGTGATATATTGCTGCTCGCCATTTGAGACTTTCTTCATATCTGTATTTTAAGAAACAGTCCGTTATCTTTAATAATAGTGTCATTCCCTGTCTCACTCTTGGAAAATGAATGTCCTTTAAGTAGGTCTAAAAATTTTTTTCATGATAGCATGTAAAACATTCGAGTCCTTAGAATTTATTTACTTACTTTCTTAATCTCTTTTTTTTTAGAGCAGTTTTAGGTTCACTACAAACCAAACAGAAAATCCAGAGTGTTCCCATAGAACCCCCTGTTCCCCACACACTCACAACTTTTCCCACTATTAGCCTAGAGTGGTACATTCAATGTGGAGTTTATTTTTAAATTGAGTGAAATGAGAAGTGTAAAGTTAGTATGTTTTTGAGGCAGGTGTGATTCAGAATGCACCTGTTCACACATCAGGTTTTTTTTTTTTTTTTTGAAAGCTTGGTTTCTTTTTCCCTGCATCTAACCCTTAGTAGTAATTTTTAAGTAAATATATGTCTTGAACTAGAAGTTATTTTTGCAAAAATTTTACTTTCTAGGCCAGGTATGAGGTCTACTATAATGTCAGCTAATTTACAGATTATTACTTTTAGCAGAGGATTCATACAGCTTTGAGGTAGAGGGGATTCCAGGCTCCCAGTTGTTTAGATGGACCTGCTGGGAGGTTCTGCTGGAGCAAAGAATTATTATAGCAATTGGTTAGTCTGAGGCTGCTTCAAATGAGTACATGATGAATGAATATGCTAAAATCTTATAAATAAAGCATGGTTGGAGTTCTTATCTAAATAGCTATTTGGGAGGAAGTATTTGAGTGTGTGTGTGTGTGTGTATGTGTGTTTGTGTGTGTAAACTGTTTCACAGTGTATTAAAATTGGATGCTTAATTTAGCCCAATAAACCCAGAGACATTTTGTTTCTTTCATTATTCATCTTTGCAGTGATGAAAAAAAAAAGTTCTTATTCATGTTGTAAGGTCTGATTTCTATAATCATTGAATTTTTAACATAGAAAAGAAATGAGAAAAGAAGACAGAAGGAGGGTGACAACTGGGTCATTTTACAGCTGTAATGACCAGAGCAAAGTGTAGATTTGTCCATTTTTCATTAATTTAATCATTGTATTTATTTCAGAAGCCTGGATTAATGATCTCTAAATGTCACAGATTGTACTTGTGGCTGGACACAGGAGGGTGTCACAATCTCCGTGCTCAAGAAAGTGGAGTGAGAATAGATTCCTCAGCTTCAAACATTTCTACCCTTGCTGTCCCTCCTGCCGTCTTTCTTTTCTCTTCCTCTCTTTGGCTCCAGAAGTAAGAATAGGAATCAAACTTTAAATAACTTATATGGAGTGGGGGTTGTTTCTCTCCCAGCCTGATTTAACTGTTACAAGTGATTCCAATGTAGTAAAAATGATTGTTAGGAAGGTTGCTGCTGGTATTGTTTAAAAAAGCTATTTGATATTATTCAGTCTACTTCTTTTCCCTAGACTGTCATTTGTCATCATGCTCTCCTATAACCCAGAAAAACTATTGGCTTTAAAGGTCTTGACTTACTAAATACCTTTCATGAGCCAACTCAGTTAGTTTCTTGACCTTGAGTCCTTCAATCTATATTTTAGGTAATTTTAAATCCTTCTCTTCAATTGAGTTCTTGCGTCTTAACAATCATTCCTGTTTGGCTTTTCTCACCTTTCTCAAATGTGTCCACTTCTCTTGGGAACTGGGGCTTGCAAGTGATACACCATCAGTCTTTCTCTTTTCTTTTTGGTGACATCGCCGCAACTCAAGTCACTCTGATTATTTTGGTCACCAGGTCACTTTATGAACATCATTAACTTATTCAGCACTCTCATGTACATGTTCCCTCTATTGGGTCTTCCCTCCTGCAAATTTTTTTTATCTGATGAAATAAATAATTGATTCCAACCACTTTATCCAGAAAATATCCTCAGTTGCATTTTGTTGAATAACATTGTATTTTCTACCCTTATTAAGTGCTGCCCTCAACTCCTTTTGAAAATCTCTCTTATACCCTCTGGATTTAGAACCCAAATAATTATCAGTGGCTAAGTAAATGTTAGCTAATGCTTTTTAACACATTAAGCTGCATATCCTTTGGATTTGGAGATTTTTATATTAACTTGAAAATAGGTAGTTATTTTTGGATACATTAACAAAACCGCCTAGGCATTATCTTTCCCTGCTATTCAACTGTGTTCATTTTATTTTAAATATCAGATTTAAAGAGTTTCAATTTGAGAGAAGGATTAACAATTTTAAAACCTCCAACTGAGGAAGACACAAGACTGCAATAAAATCTTATATTTTCGTCCTATACATTCACATTAATTTTTTCATCTTTTATCATGAAGTGTGTTAGTATCTCTGTATTAGAATGGCGAGAGGGGCGCCTGGGTGGCTCAGTCATTAAGCGTCTGCCTTCGGCTCAGGTCATGACCGCAGGGTTCTGGGATCGAGCCCCGAGCCCCACATTGAGCTCCTGTTCCATGGGAAGCCTGCTTCTCCCTCTCCCCCTGCCTGTATTCCCTCTCTCGATGTCTCTCTCTCTCTCTGTCAAATAAATAAATAAAATCTTAAAAAAAAAAAAAAAGAATGGCGAAAATCCTCAGGTCCAGAGGAACATAGAATCCAGGGCAGAGTTTAAAGTAAAAAGCAGAAAGATGGGGCAGGTGTGCTGGGCTGACATAATCACTGTTAACCACAGCGCTTTGGTAAAACCACAATAGAATCATTGAGTCATTCATTGAGTAAACATTGAAATCTCTTTTGTAGAACCCGTGGGCTCACTGAGGGCTAGGTTGCCTATCTTGTACATCATTATATTGCAGATATAATGGTAAAGTGACTCATATATATTAGGGCTCACCAATATACTTATTGAATGACTGAATGAATCAGGAGCTAAGCGAAGGGTAGAGAACAAGAGGACTGGCATATGTCCTGGTCTCTGAGCATTTTGCATACCCACTCCTTCTGAGAGTGGAATCATGCAATTGTTTATTGTCATAAACCTGTTACTCTAACAAGGATAGAAAACTTTTTTTTTTTTTGCAAAGGCCAAACAGTGAATATTTTAGGCCTTGCAGACCACACATAGATGCTGTTACTTCTTTTCTTCTCTCTCTCTTTTTTTAAAGATTTTATTTATTATGACAGAGAGAGATAGAGAGGGAATACAAGCACTGGGGACCTGGAGAAGGAGAAGCAGGCTCCCTGTTGAGCAGGCAGCCCAATGCAGGCCTCCATCCCAGGACCCTGGGATCATGACCTGAGCCTAAGACAGATGTTTAATGACTGAGCCACCCAGGCGCCCCTGTTACTTCTTTTTTTAACAACATTTTTAAAATGTAAAAACTGTTCCTTTGCCTGAAGGCAATACAAAAACAGGGCTGAGCTGGATTTGACCTGTGGGCTGTAGTTTCTCTGCTACAGAACAAAATGATTAGATAATTATCTAGAGAGTATGTTGATACTATGTGTTTTTACCTGAGGCTGTTTTATAATCGGGTCCTTCGAGGCCTTTCTGTAGCTAAATTCCTCTGTATGGTCCAAGACTTTGTCACAAGGGTACATAGTAATAGGACTCCAGTTTTTTATTTTAATTTTACAACTTCATTGAGATAGAATTTATTATTTTCTTACTCAGATTTTGTAGTAGGATATACTGGCATTTTAAAAAGAGTTGATCAGTATCTCATATTCCTATTTTGTGAAAAAGTTTGTGTAAGGTTGGCATTATTTCTTCCCTGAATGTTGCTTAGAATTTGTTGTTAAAACCACTTGGGCCTGAAGTTCTCTTTGGGGAACAATTTGTGATAAGGAATTCAATTTCTTTAATAGATTCAAAGCTATTCAGTTTCTGTTTCTTCTTGTGCCTGCTTTGCTGAGTTGTAACTTTCAAGAAATCTGTCCGTTTCATCTGAGCTGTAAAATTGGTTGGCATAAAATTGTTCTTAGTATTCTCTCATCATCTTATAATGTCTGTAAGATGTGTGTTGACACATCTTTCCCATTTTCTGTTCTTTCTCCTTTTTCTTATTCAGTGCAGTTAGAAATTTGTCAGTTTTGTTGACTTTTTCAAAGAGCCAACTCTTGGCTTTGTTAATTTTCTCTATTGTTTCCCTGTTTTCTATTACATTTATTTCTGCTGTTACCTTTGTTATTTCCTTATTTTGAATTTATTTTGCTCTTATTTCTCTAGCTTCTTAAGGTAGAATCTTAGGTTGTTTATTTTTTCGTCTTTTCTAGTATCAGCATCTAAATTTTCCTACAAGGACAACTTGAGCTGTATCCCACAAATTTTGATATATTATGGGTCTTTTTTTCATATAGTTAAAATATTCTATGATTTCCCTTGTGATGTTTATCTATCACTTAGAAATACAGTTTAATTTCTAGATATTTGGGGTTTTCTTAGGTATCATAATAATACTGATATCTATTTAATTTGGTTGTGGTCAGAGAACATATTTTGTATGATTTTTATCCTTTCAAATTTCTTCAGACTTATTTTAAATCTCAGTCTGTGGTCTATCTTGGTAAGTGCATGTATGCATTTGAAAAAAAGGGTATGTATACTCTACTATTTTAGAATGTAGTAGTCTATAAACATCAATTAAGTCAAGATAGTGTTGTTCAGGTCTTTTATGTCTTAGCTGATCTTCTTTTGTCTGGTTGTTCTACCACTTGCTGGGAAGGGGTGATAGACTTCTGTCTATGATTTTGGAATGGCCTGATTCTCATTTTAATTGTTACTTTTTGTTTTATGTATTATGAAGCTCTATTATCAAGTACTTACATATTTATAATTATTGTTTTCTGATGAATTTTGCCTATATCATTATGTGTGTGTGATACATTTTGTCTCGAAGTCTATTTTATCTGATATTAATATAGCACCTTCAGCCTTCATATAATTAATCTTTAAATATTATATATTTTTCCATCCATTATTGTTCAGTCTTTATGTGTTTTAATATTTAAAGTATATCTCTTTTAGGAGTATATACTTGTCTTGCTTTTTATCTACTCTGTTAGTCTCTGCCTTTTAACTGGAGAATTTAGACCATTAACACTGAACATAATCTTAGAGAGTTTTAGGGATATTGCCTTACCTTTTACCATTTTTTTTCTCTGTGTGTTCCACTCCTTGTTACTCCTTTGTTCTTCCTTTCCTGCCTTCTTTTGGATTATTTAAATATGCTTTGGTATTTGGTTTTAATTATTTAATGGCTTTTGGATATATGTCTTTTTTTTTTTAAGATTTTATTTATTTATTTGACAGAGAGAGAGAGCACAGGTAGGCAGAACAGCAGGCAGAGGGAGAGGGAGAAGCAGGCTCTCCGCCGAGCAGTGAGCCTAATCTGGGACTCGATCCCAGGACCCTGGGATCATGACCTGAGCCAAAGGCAGCCACTTAACTGACTGAGCCACCCAGGTGCCCTGGATATATGTCTTTGAATTTTTTTCAGTCTACTTAGAGTGAATATTGTACCACTTTTGGTAAAATAGGGAAATTTGTAGACAAATAGATTCCATCACCATGTCCTCCTGCTATTTTTTCATATTGTGGTTGCTATATATATTCTATCTATATACATCGAAAGCCTACTGGAAAATGTTACTTTTTTTTTAAATTAAAGCAGTTAGACCATTTTAAAGAATTTAAGTGGGAAGTCTGTAGTCTTTTATATGTTTGTAGATATTTCCCATTTCTGATATTTTTTTCTTTATTGAAGAACCAAATTTCTCTCTAATATTATTTCTCTTCTGCTTGAATAACTTTTTTTAGTATTTCTTGTAAAGCAGGACTCAGGGCAAAAATTTCCTTAGTTTTCCTTTATCTGAAAATGTCTTTATTTTGATCAAGATTGTTTTAATCTCTAGACAAACTTGAAGAGTACTGCAGTTAATATTATTAAGTCATACAATCAAAGAGCATGGGATGTCTTTACATTTATTTAGGTCTTTTTAAATTTCTTTCAAAAATGCTTTGTAGTTTTCAGTCTACATGTATTTTCTTTTGTTAAATTTGGTCCTAAATATTGTATTCTTTTTGAATCTATTATAAATGGAATTGTTTTCTTGATTTCATTTTTGAATTATTTTTAGTGTATAGAAAAATTTGTCATGTATTGATGTTGTATCCTGCAACCTTGCTGAACTAATTAGCTGTAATAGATTTTTAAAATTTGTTTAGATTCTTTAGGTTTTCTAGAAAATTATTTTCTTTGCCTTTATTCCTGAATGATATGTTGTATATGGATTTTTGACTTGACAGCTTTTTTATTTCAGCACTTTAAAGATGTTCTACTGTCTTCTGACCTCCACAGTTTCTGATGGAAATTCCATGGCTATTCAAACATTTATTCCCTGTATATAATGTGTAAATTTTCTCCAGCTCATTTCAAGATTTTTTTCTTTAGTTTTCAGCAGCTTAATTATGATGTATCTAAGCATAGTATCTTTTAATCTATTTTGTTTGTTCACTGAGTTTCATGAATCTATAAGTCTATGTGTTGTACTTAATTTGAGACGTTTTCAGTCATTTTTCCTGCCTCAATATCCTTCCCCTCTATTTCTCCAATTAAAAATATCTTAGATCTTTCATACTGTCTCAAATGTCTTTGAGATTTTGTTCATGATTTCTTTTTTCATTCCACGTTCTCTCTGTTCTTCAGATGGGATGATTTCTGTTGATCCATTTTCAAGTTCTCTGCCTTTTTCCTCTGCTATTAAATCTATCAGTAATTTAAAAACTTTTTCAGATTTTGTATTTTTAAATTTAAAAATATCTAGTTTGTTCTTTTTATAGTTTTTTTTTTAAAGATTTTCTTTATTTGACACAGAGAGAGAGAGAGAGATCACAAGTAGGCAGAGAGGCAGAGAGAGAGGAGGAAGCAGGCTCCCTGCCAAGCAGAGAGCCCGATATGGGCCTCGATCCCAGGACCCTGAGATCATGACCTGAGCCGAAAGCAGAGGCTTTAACCCACTGAGCCACCCAGGCGCCCCTTTTTATAGTTTTTATTTCTCTGTTGAGATTTTCTTTTTTTCCCCCATTTATTTCAAGTTTATTTTCCTTTTTCTTTATGTAGCAGAATTATAGTACCTATTTTAGTGTCTTTGATATGGTATCTGAGTCATCTCAGGATTGGTTTCTGTCGATTGCCTTTTCTGTTCAGACTGGGTTACATATTCCTCCTTCTTTGTACGTCAAGTAATTACTGATTGGACCATACACATTGTGAATTTTACCTTGTAGAGACTGAAGGTTTGTTTTAATCCTCTGAAGAATGTTTTGATTTCAGTAGGCAATTTGATTACTTCTGTCTTGCTTGTTGTCTTCCGTGGTTCAAATCTCAGTTCAGTTCTCTAAGTCTTTGCTATGCTGCTTTGGGTCTATACCTGTGTGGTCTAACATAGAATTAGGGGTTTCCTTCTCTGTCTTTTTGCCCTCTGGGATTCCTTCCCCACTCTCTGATCACTGGGGCTTCTTTCCCTGCATCTCTAACTAGAAAGGTGGCAGAGTTTCTATTAAAGTTTTAGCTGCCTATACTGAGCAGTTGCTCTGTGACTGCAGTTCACACTTAGGGCAAAGTTGGAAAAGAAAAATATACTTGGGAAGCTAATCTGCATGGTAATTGTTTCTCCAAGTTTTAGCCACTCTTCCTGATCTTCCTTCTCTTATTTACTTTTCAGAATTCTCAGATTGGGTTGTTGCTGTCGTGGCTTTTCCAGAGTTATAGGCATAATCAATGTAGAGGTATTGATTGTAAAGAAATTACACTGCCATGGCAGATCTGGAAATTTTCTGGCATACTCTAATTAATAAAGAAAAAGTTACTTCTATAAAGAACAAAGCAGTGATAGGGCAGTATGAGTACCAGCCATAGTTCTAGAAGCATTTAAATATTTTTTATCATGACAGTAGACAATGTTTCTGTAGTCAAAGGCATCAGCACAGGATAAAATCTTAGAAATTTGGGGCTGAGGACATTAAAGATTATTAATCTAAGCTCATCATTTTGCATATTTGCTCCAAAGTGAAGTGTATGGCCTAAATTAATTCAGTCCACCTTTCAGATTAATCATATAGTTGCTTGACAGAAGTCTTTGTGTCTGTGTCCTGAGTGTGGATGTTGCATTTCCATAAGCCCCAAATCTGAAAATTAGACAACATTATCTGACAGAGGGAATCTAAGCTATTATGAGTATAATTTTTTTTTTTTACTAAGTTTAAACAGCTAGGTCTGTTTTAAATTCCACTTATTTTGTTTCAGGGGCATAAATACAAGTTGCATTTAGTTGCTCTTCTGACTTTTTCTGGTGGTATGAAAATATGATAAGGCCTTAAATGAGTATGCTCTGCTCTTATTTTTTTAAGATTTTATTTTTTTTAAAGTAATCTCTGCACCCAGCGTGGGCTCACACATACAACCCTGAGGTCAAGTGTCACATGCTCCCCTGAATGAGCTAGCCAGGCACCCCTGCTCTGTGCTTTTATAAGAATATTACAATACTAGGTGCCTGGGTGGCTCGGTTGGTTGAGTGGCTGCCTTCAGGTCAGGTCATGATCCTGGAGTCCCAGGATCCAGTCCCACGGTAGGCTCCCTGCACAGCAGGGGGTCTACTTCTCCCTCTGACCTTTCCCCTTTCATGCTTGCTCTCTCTCATTCTCTCTCTTAAATAAATAAAATCTTAAAAAAAAAAGAATATCAGAATACTATCTAAATTAAAAAAATGAGTGGTGCCATTAATTTAGAATCTGCAAAACTTGATGATGGTTGTAGTGGTGGAAGTAACTGAATTAACTTCAACAAAAATCAAGTAAATAAATAAATACAAATTTCTAAGAGTGATGACCAGTATGAAGGAATAAAGCAGAGGTTTCTAATAGAGAGCATGAGCCTAAAGCCCATTGGAACCAGGGACAGAGAAAGGCCTCTTTGAGTAGATTGTATTTTACCTTAACACTAACTGCCCTTTGAGGATCTTGCAAGCAAAGGAAACAGCAATGGAAAAAGGCCTCAAGGCAGAAATGAGGTTGGTGTTTCAGAGAGATAACTAAGGCAGAGTGGGTGAAGTAGAGTCGGGATTGGGAAATCACAGAGTTAGAGAAGTGGTCATATATGAATAATTGGTACCTTATTGGCTGTGACAAAGTCTTCAGATTTTATTCATGGTCATTTGCTCCAACCAAACAGACTTTCTGCTGTTTTCTTTGTTTTGTTTTGTTTTTTAAATCAGTTTTACTTAAAGTGTGAGCTCTTGGTCACATAGTTATTCCCACATGGATACTCTCTCTCTCATTTCTTCTTCTTATCCAACTCTTATCCCATTTCAAAAGTGAAGCTCAAACCCAATATCCTCTATGAGGTCTTTCTTGACTACTCTTTTTTTTTTTTAAAGATTTTATTTATTTATTTGACAGAGAGAAACACAGTGAGAGAGGGACACACAAGCAGGGGCAGTGGGAGAGGGAGAAGTGGGCCTCCCGCAGAACAGGGAGCCCGATGTGGGGCTCGATCCCAGAATCCTGGGATCATGACCTGAGCTGAAGGCAGATGCTTAATGACTGAGCCACCCAGCTGCCCCTCTTGACTACTCTTTTGGGGTGTACTTTTTTCCCTTTTCTATCCATCATCCATTCATTCTTTTCCTTGAGTACTCATTATGTACCAGGCACTGTGCTATGCCCTAGGAATACAAAGATAAATAAGACATTGTCTCTCTCTAAAAAGCCCACTATTTGGTGAAGAAGATAGCCATATGAACAGAAAATTATGATTAAGCATGTTGAATGCTATATCCAATGAAAAATGAAGCATTTGGTTGAGTGCAGAGAAGAAACAACTATCTCTACATGAATAGACTTTCAAAGGATGAGTAGGGGTATGCTCTGTGGGGAAGTTGAGGAAGACTATTTCAGACCTTGTGTCTGAGTATGCAAAGACCTCAAGACATGAGTAAGCATTGCAAGTCTGAGTAATGGTGAAGGGTCTGGGATGATTATCAAACACCTGGGCATTAAGTTACAGGAGGTTATATCTAGCCTTCCATGTCTTCCCAAGGAGTTTGGGCTTTATATGGACAACAAGGAAAAGAAATTTAGAATGTTACTTGGTGGCAGTATGGAGGATGACATTAGATAGGGATGAAAAGAAGATAGGAGGTCTGCTGAAATAGTCTAGATGAATGATAATGAAGACCTGAATTTAGTCAATGACAGAGTGAATGAAGAGCAGGGGCTAGATGTAAAGAATAGATCTGCTTAGAAACTACCAGTGTAGGTGACCAATTGAATGGAGACCATATGGGAAAAGCAGAGCTTTGAAAGAGCTGGTTTCAGTGAAAATTGCCACCATTTACTGAAAAAGTAAGCAGGAGAGGAGGAGCATGGTTAAAGGAGGAGCATGGTTAAAGGAGAAATAATCAGTTCCATTTTGAATAGGTTATACTGAAAGTTACTACAGCACACCCAAGATACCCATTTCCCCTTATTGAGTTTATAACTCAGTTGGCAGCTGTTGCTGTGTATCCTGTGTGGCTAGTATTCTGTTTTAAAAGGATGTCTTACCTCACTAGGTAGAATGTTGGCCATAGAAGAACAGAATCATGGACTTCATTTTTCCAAATGCTTCTTAGCAGTACCCACATGATCTGTTCCTAACAGGTGTTCAATAAATATATATTAAAGTATAAATAAATAGAATTGAAACATTGATGATTCTTTTTTAACAAGTTGCTTGATTATTCTTTTGGGCCCCTGTGCACTAACAGAACATTAAGTAAGCTCATTGGTTAGGTGCCAGCCTGGCTTTCTATATGGGTTTGCCTTCATCTTTAAGTTAGGATGAATGGGTAGGTCTTACCAGCAACTATCTCACAGAGGAGAGTTTTTTTTTTTTCAAAGATTTTATTTATTTATTTGACAGAGAGAGAGATATCAGATCACAAGTAGGCAGAGAGGCAGGCAGAGAAAGAGGAGGAAGCAGGCTCCCTGCTGAGCAGGGAGCCCGATGGGGGCCTCGATCCCAGGACCCTGAGATCATGACCTGAGCCGAAAGCAGAGGCTTTAACCCACTGAGCCACCCAGGTGCCCCAGAGGAGAGTTTTGAATTGGCCTTTAGATTTTCCTTAAACAGACTCTTCACGCAGTTTACATAGTAGAAGGTAATGGCACTTTGTGGCACTGAAGTGATGCCTCTTCAAAGATTTCAGGTAGAAAAAGGAGGAATCTCCTTATCTTATTTTCAATTGTTTACCAGGTATCTAGAGCTGTGATAAGTACATAGTAAAATGTCAATAAGTATTTAACAGATGAGTTAACAAATGTAGATTTCCCCATGGTCTTCTATTTAATTGGGTATTTCTATACAAATCTGGGATTGAGGGTGCTAGACATACTCCCTCACACTAAGTCTTTCTATTCTAAAATGTATTGTACACCTACGTATCTTTAGAAAATTTAACTTTCTGAACTTTGTCAGCTTTACCAGGTAGGCGTGAAGAAGAATCCTAAAATCCTTTGCTCAGGTCTGCAGAAAAGAAATTGTTTTTCTCTCTGCCACTGCTTTCAGAATTGCTTTTACATCAGGCTTTTTAGGGGAATTTGATTTTCTCTATTGTCTGTCCGGAATATGACCCGTTCCCCTTGGTTTTGACAAGTCAAGGGTGATTACTGATGGAGGAGGGCAGAGAGAACTGTCAGTGGATCTCTTGATTGACCCAAGTGTGGTGAACTGGCCTGCACTGCCTGAAGCCAGGATGCCCCCCTGCGGGGTGCAGGCCAGCACCTGCAGGGATGTGAAAGAAAAGTGCTTGGCAGCCACAAAGCAGATGCCCCCTTCAGTTCAGTCTAGAAGCTTCAGGCATACATGGCTAACGTGGGTGCTCGCTTTGTCTGTCATTCGTAGGCCTTAGAGATTGGTTAGAGTTTCTGTCAAGGGCATTCTCTCCTCAACCTTATGCCCTTTCTTACCACCTGATCTTCTCTTCTTTTCCCTGTGCCTAAACAATTCTTTTCTCTCTCTTTGTTTTTCTTTCTTTCTCTGAACAATTTACATCCATGATACCAGCTCAAAATCCCTCTCTAGGGCTTTTCCCTTTGGCTCTGGGGAGGTGTTCCTTGAGTTGCCACCAGCTGAGCGGCTCTGTGGGGAGGGCTGGCAGCATTTTGTTTCTCTCCACATGTATCTTCATCAGTGTACCTGGTTCAGCCTCACGGGGGCAGTGTCTCTGGATGCACAGCTGAACAGCCAAACTAATGACCAGTTAATGGCCAAAAGAACTGAGAATCAGGCCTTTAGAAGTGTTTTGAAGGTAAAAAATACGTAGCTCACAGCTGCATTTATAAAATCCCCTGTCTCCTCCTGTTCACTGTCCTCACAGCTCAAACTCTTCTTCCTGATCCAGTCACACACCTTTTACTCCTCAGTCTCCCCATTTTCTTCTTTAGCACTTTATCCGGTAGCAGAATTGATCTCTCTCCACAAGATGTAATCCTTCTGATTTAGGAAGGAGAAGGGATTAGATACTATGGGGGAAAAGAAGTTTGTGAACATTATTCATGTGATAATTTTTGTACTATTATGTTACATAGAACAAAAATCTGTTTTAAATAAATACTTCAAGATGAACTCTTGCGTGTATCAGCTGTGAGGAGAGTTTTTCAAGGAAACAATTTAAAATTATTTTATCATGCCATTTTTTAAAAGCAAAATATGAACTCTCAGGGAATGAGCTCCTTGTTAGACAAATTTACCTTTAAATGGTTCATTTTGTGATATCAGAATTAGTGAAATTTCACATTCTGGGATTGTGTTGTCTATTAAAGGCTGCATTACTTGTAGTGGAGAGATTTTGAAGTAAGGTATGCTTTGCTACCAGAAAGGAAAAACAATACAAGAAAGTGTTCCTAGGCTGCTAGGAACATAACAATTTGTCAGTTGTTTCAGTTAAGAAAGTATAAGATCAAGTTCACTAGATTGGCCGTTTGTGGGGAGGGATGTCTCAAGGGCACACACAGATCCTGGCCTATAGGAAGCTCTTGATGGATGTTGCATGAACTGAACTGATATTAGAAGCTTTGAGGTCCAGAAATTTACTTTTGGGCATTTACTTCCCATGGCTATTTGTCTTAATTTCTGAAGCTGACTGTTATATTCCTCTTTCACTTCCTAATCACATGTGCACAAAAGTCCTCCCACCAGACTCCCATGTCTTTGGAATTTACTGGGTATTTACTGACTGTGAGTGTGTAAGATCATGAGCTTCTAGAAGGAGGTAGAAGGGACAGTGTCTAAGTGCAGCTTAGATGTGTGTTTTTAGATGATGTTGATGACTTTATTCTAGTAAGACTTCTACTGGGTAGATGGGAGAAGGATACTAGAGTATTCTTACATGATTTTTCTCCTTCTCTTGACATTGTCATCATTTGTTCATTTCTCCAGATACTGGTTATCTCTGGGGTTGACTTTGAGACCAGATAACTGATGAGGAAAGTAGGTGAACAGGCAGAATATATTTTTTCATGGAGCTGTGACTCAACCACCAGATGGTTATAAACCTTTTCTATTCCTATTCTATTCTATTCTATTCTATTCCATTCTATAGTACTTCAGTTACTTGAAGCCAAATACTTAAAATATACAGGAATTTAAAAGAACCTGTTAATTCTTTCCTAAAGTAATGCAGGGATCCACAGACACTTGTCCTTTTGGAAAGTGAATTAGCTTTGTAAGCAAAGTCTGACATCTTTAACACTAGACTAACTTAATACCTTTTAATATAACATTCATTACAAAGTAAAATTTGGCTTGCCTCAGATCTGACCCTACTCAAAATTCAGTAATGACCATGGCATATCACCATTAAAGCTGTGATAGTGGCCAAAAGTTCACGGTACCATGAAGCCAATATTCGCTCTATTAATGAGGCTCCTTTACATTCCTGTCTATCCTGACTTTCTGGAAATAAGAAATTAATTAGATGATGCTTCACATGTGAAGTTCATAATGTTAGAACTTAATACAAAGTGACTTTTCAAAGAGTAGCAGAGAGATTTGGGCATAGGCTATGATGTTTAACGGCTTGGGTTTGGAGTTCAGGTACAAGATCTCACAGCTGTGTGAATGTAGGTACATAGGTGCTAAGTCTTTCTAGCTTCAGTTTTCTTATCTGAAAAATGAGAGTAATGGCAACCAGTCTCAAAGTTGTGAGAATTACATTAGAAAATATATGTAGAGATAGATTTTTGAGATAGGAAAGAAATCATATTTTGTTTTCTAATTTCATTGCAAAGAATTTCTATGCCTATTCCTTCCTCTCTTCTCCTCTAGATTCCGGGAGCTTCATCTCATCTTTCACTGCCAAGTGCCTCAGGGGCTGACCAGCTGACCCTTCTCTTTTCTTCTGTCATAATCAGGGGCATCCCCTCTGGGAATGTAAGGGGTGGGGACCTGTTTGTATGTGCTAAATAGACAACTCCTTCTTGCCTGTGTCTTAGTTAGTTAATACTCTCTTTCAAGCTTCATCCACTTGAAATCCAAATGAAGAAGAGGACACTGGAATGGATGAAGACAAGAAAATAGGTGGGAGCATCAGCCTAAGGAAATCCTGTGACAGGTGGAGTCTACCTGTGGCATCTTGGAATCGGGATTAGGAACCATAAGGGGCCATAAAAGTTGTGGGCTCTAGCCCAGGTCCAAGTTCAATCTAATCAGGCAAGTCATTGTTTCTGCCCAGTGGCTTCCTTCATAAAATTAAGAGGGTTGATCTGGCTCTTGGAGTCTAAGTTCAGAAATCTGACATATCATTTGAATGGACACTGTGGGCCAAGGGAAAGTGCTTATGCAGATGTGATTTAAGTGGTGAGGTCCATGGGGAGTTGGAGAGCTGCAAATATTTAGTTCCAGGTGTTGATGACCCTGGGGGAGGGGCCGATGATCTGTCCAAAATCCTATCCTGAGATAGGAATTTGAGTATAGGTAGTTTATTTGGGAGTGGGTCCCAGAAAGCATGGTGAGGGAAAGGGGAAGCGAGACCAGGAAGGGATGAGAGCCAGTGGACGGTATATCAACACAAGAGTTTTAGGGCAGTGAGACTTCTCCAATGATGCTATAACAGTAGACAGATGTTGTTAAACATTTGTTCAAACCCAAAGAGTGTACAACATTGAGAGTGAATCCTAGTGTACACTGTGGACTCTGGGTGATTATAATGTGTCAGTGTAGATTCGGTTATAATAAATGTACCCCTGTGGTGAGGGGTGTCAAATATAGGGAGACTGTTCATGTTTGGGGACAGGGGGTTATGAGAACTATCTGCCTTGAACCTTAAACTGTTGTTTTTTTTTTAAGATTTTATTTATTTATTTCACAGAGGGAGAGAGATCACAAGGAGGCAGAGAGGCAGGCAGAGAGAGAGGGGGAAACAGGCTCCCTGCTGAGCAGGAAGCCCGACGTGGGCCTCGATCCCAGGACCCTGAGATCATGACCTGGGCTGAAAGCAGAGGCTTTAACCCACTGAGCCACCCAGGCGCCCAAACTGTTGTTTAATATAGGCTTTTTTTTTTTTTTTTAAAGGAGATTCATTGATGAGTGTGGGCAACTGAGGTCAAATCACCTTTGAGAGTCTCCTGAGAGACTTTTTAGAGAACATGCCCCAGATTCATGTTTCTGAGGACCTGGGAAATTGGCAGTGGTAGCTAGGAAAAGAAATTGCTTGAGGTAGGGAGCTTTGGGTTCATAAGGTCCTTCCACACCGTGGGAGGGCACAGTGGGAATGTGAATGGACATCAGCTAACCATATCCATTACCTAACCTCTTGCTTTCTCTAGAAGTCAGAAATCTTACTTTCTATGGGAACCTTCCCAACTTTGAAATTGCCAACTAAATCATTTTTTTTTATAAATCTGAAAAGATTAAACAAAAGATGTTTGTGGGCCACATCTGGTCCATTGATCAGCTGGGCTAGACACAATGCTGAGTGTTTTACTTGCAGTTCATTTCTCAAAGGTACAAAAAGGAGTTGAGTGCCATTGTGATCCACATCTTATGTATGAGGATACCGAAACACACAGAAGCTGTGACGTAGCCACAGCCAAATAGCAGCTAAGTGGTTGACCTAGAATGTAAATCTAAGTGGCTGCCTGTGAGCCACTAGCTTATTGCCCTGGGTTTCACTGATTTTATCCAACCTAAAGTGCATGGGGAAGGACAAACCCAAATCCTACTAGCAGCTTACTTTGCCCCATCGAAAATTAAACTTAAGCTTTAGATCACTTAAATTTCTGGCTCTTCAATGAAATGGTTGCTGAAATAAAATTTTAGACACGGAACAACACTTTTTTCCTGATACCATTTTTAGTTTTAAGGGATTTCATTCATGTGAGAGCAGCTGGTACCTAGGGAGGAGTCATTTATTCAACTAGGACTGGAGACTTGAAAGTATTTCCGTAAGGAAGCTTTGAAAAAAAACCCAGGAAAAGATATTCTCTCAGAGATTCCAATAATTATTACACACATATATTTTTTTTCAGCCGAACAGAGGAAGACGAGAAGCTTTGAAAAAAAAATGTTCTATTTTAGCTACTGAAACTCTCTGCTGTTTTGCTATCCCATCAATTCAGACTGATGGGTAGTTCTGTTGTAGACATGTCAAGGTGGGATGTGGCAATTTTTCTTCTATTGTTCTTACCTTTACAAATGATAGGTACAAAGAATTTATAACACCCTCTCCAAATTCAAAGGGGAATTATGTTTGTAGACATAAAATCTAGTGCATTCATCTCACAAATTTGGTGCTCTCTGTATAGCTTTGAGGCCTTAGAGGATGACTGCAATTACTAAGTATTTCTAGGGTATTAGGTTTTCTGTGAAGCATTTGAGCAATTTTTAGTAGATATGAACTTTGTGTAGTTGGCTTTATGCTATGATGGATAAAAAATAAAGTTGGCTGAGCAAACTTTATAAAGCATTTCTACAAAGACTGAGCTGAGCCTCTTTGAAAACAAATGTTTCTCTTTTCCCTAGACTTGATTAACAAATACACATGATGTCTTCCACTATAATATCCATCTTTGCAACGAATGGAGCTTACCTACTTTAGGGTCCTTATCTGTGGACAGTTTACAGCTGGCACTGGAAATAATAGCAACAAACAAGATGGCACCTGTCCTCAAGGAATTCATGACTTCATGGAGGGATTAAGACAAACCAAACCAAACCAAACCAAAACCTGACAATTGTATTACAGTGCAGTACATGCAGTGGTAGAGGTCCTGAGACAATGACGGCCTAAAAGAGGAGCAGCTAACCCGGGCTGTGGGCAAAAGACACAGGACCAGAGAATTCTTGATGTGATGGTTGAGGAAGAACACAGATTATCCAGGCAAAGGAAGAAAGGTGAGGAAGAGTGTTTTAGACAGAAGGAACAATACATTTAAAGGACTGGGGAAAAGTAAGCCTAAGGCTTGAGGAACTGAAAGAAATTCTCTCTTGAACACTAGGTGGGAGAGAGGTTAGGGAGCAGAATCTGAAGAAGGTGGGGACAGACCAGGCCAAGGTTTTGTTGTAGACTGTTTTGGGAGCTGAGCTCTCATCCTAAGAAGAGTAGGTAGGCATTAAAGTAAAGATACTGTAGGCAGAGCATGGTTTCTATCATTCCTGGTTGACCTTGACTGGAGAGACACAAGAGAGAACACAATGAGTGGAGGACTCCTGGCAGCTGTAGAGAAAACATCTTGAACTAATAAAACCTCTGGGAAATAGGTGTCCCTCTGCATAGAAGCAACTCATAAAGATGAGTATACTGACATCTAGAAGATTTTTCCCTTCTACTATCAAAGTTATAGAAAATTGTACATGTTTCATTAAAGGACTTTTAATGTTACTTTGTGCATTCTAGAGTAAAAATCTACTCTCAAATCCGTTTCTTAGTTATCTGGTTTGTCAACTTCTCACCATTTGTGAAGTCTTACCTATTTAAAAATCGTGCCTATTTAATTATCATTCTAAATCCATTTCTCTCAGAAATATGTTATTAATTTTCCAAAAAAGAAGCTTCAAGTGTATTTCTTTTTATTCCTCTGTTCAATATGCATCAATTCGTAACAAGTATCACTTGTGGAGCCGGCCCTGTTGACAGCTTTGTGCTTGAGTATTGCTCAGTGCCTCACTGAATAATTGAGTAAATTTCTGATTATACATGTAATGAGTGCAATGCTTTTGTGTTTTTTTGAAAAAAGATAAATAAGAGAAATTCTCAGCTGTGGTAGTTAGAAGGGAAATAAATTATTGAAAAGTAAAAATTTGTCATTCATCCACTGCACAGCCATCACCGTGTATTTTTGGAGGATGGCTACGAAAATATAAAATACATAATACTCCCTTGCAATTCACAATATCGGTGAGGAACCAGATCATAAATAAAAACGAAAGGGGAGTGGGGGAATAATGCAAGGCAAATATTGTCAAGAGCTCAGAGTTATGGTTGAAAGGACAAAGTGCAATAGGGGTGCAGAGGGGGGATCTCAGTAAGCCAGCATAATAAAGTGAAGTGTACAGGAGAGATGCCAGAGCCGGACTGGCAAGATCGTTTTGGATGTTAATGGCTTGAGTCACTGCAGAAGGTTTTATGGGTGAAAATAATCTTGATGCTTACCATGGTGCCAGGGAGAAAGAGAGTGCTCATAACCAAGAACTGCATGGCTTCGGTGTCCTTCCTCCACAGGACCAAGACCTAATGTTATTGGTTTGCCATCATTTGGTTCCAAACTATCTTCCTAGTCTTATTGAGATCCCATCACTACCAGGCTTGTCTCCAGTCTGCCATACTCATGTGCCCAGGAAACACATCCTGCCTTCTCTCATCTCACATCTCCTTAAGCCATTTGTCTAGTAGAAAATGCTCTTTCTAGTCTAGTCTCTCTCTTTATATATATGATAGAAATGACAACTTCTTGCAGCCAACTTCCTTCATCTTCACCCCCTTTACCTAAAGCCATTAGGTGACAAAACATTACCTGTAAACAACCCATTACACACAAAGTGATGTTAGCTCCCCTAGATGTTGTTCACATACAATCTTGAACCACTAAAAGAATTAAACAGAATTTAATTAAAAAGAATTAAAACAGAATTCCCTAAATAGTAATAGGAACCTAAGGAAATTAAGCAAAGTGTCTGATCTGAACATCTAAACTTTTCCTACCCTTTAGACTCTGCCTCAAAGAAAAGAAAAGAAAAGAAAAAGAAAAGGCTCTGCCTCACTTCCTGTGGTATAAATAAGTTACTGGTTACAAAACCTAGTTACTATTGCATAAGGATGCTCTTAGACAAAGTGAGTTGTAGATAGGAGTACTTGGAAAAGCCAATTTAAAAGAAGCCTTAAAAATATAAAATGTAAGTGAAAACAAGTAGAGAGTTTTAATATGCACTTTTAGCTAGCATTTTCAGATATTATCACCTTCTTTTCAAATCACTTTCAGATGTAACCAGTGAGAAAAGCAAAAATGAAGTTTAAGGGAAACGTTTGTCATTATCAATTAGATATATTAATTTCTATACATTATTGTTTCTAATTTAAGAAAGAAGATATTTAGTTGTAAAAAAATGGAGGACTTAATGTAACATTCTTTTTTTTTTTTTAAGATTTTATTTATTTATTTGACAGAGAGAGAGAGAGATCACAAGTAGGCTGAGAGGCAGGGAGAGAGAAAGGAGGAAGCAGGCTCCTTGCCAAGCAGGGAGCCAGATGCGGGCCTCAGTCCCAGGAGCCTGAGATCATGACCTGAGCCGAAGGCAGAGGCTTTAACTCACTGAGCCACCCAGGCGCCCTATAAGGCTATTTTCATCATGGAATAAGAATTCAGATTTTATGAGAAAATAGTTAATGTTGGATTAACACAGAATATCAGTGAACATATTTTCTGGAAAATGTAGAGATTCCTTTCCTATTACATATTTGTTGCGAGGAGAACATTTAAATAATGTTTTCCACAAATTCTCTGTTATGTTCAAAGATTGTCCTTCTCTCAAAGCACCTTGTCTAATTCAATGGTGTACAAAAATAATTACCATTAACTTTGCTACAGCAGTCTGGATTGATCAGGCGATATAAAGGATTTGTTTCAATATTGTGAAGAAACTTCACTTTGCAAAGGATATTTACCTGGTAAGGAAGCTTACTCAAAGAAAATTTCATTTTAGGACTCCAAACAAGCTGAAATATTGCTAATACTAGATTTTTAAAGAACTAGCAATGCAGTTTATGAAATTCTGGTGCTCTTTGGCATTCCTAAGAGAGAACGCATTACTTGCTACTTTTTAGACATGATGAGATTGAAGAGGGGTAAGAAATCTACATTATTGTCTAAAAACGAGGGCATGTAATGATGCTATAGGGAGCTGGGCCAGTGCTCACAGGAGCACAGAGATGAACAAAATACAGCCCTGGGCTTTAAAACAATAACTGAAATGTCTGAGGAGAAAAATATCTTTGGCGTCTCCGAAAACCTCATTTTAAATTGTAAAAGTAATATTATGACAATATTAAACTTACGGTCATTAAGTAAATCCTCCCTAATCCTATTATACTAACACATTTATTATATTTAAAAATATTTCTTTTTTATCCCTGTCCACATGTATATTTCATCAATTATAATCATAGTGAGTAGATAACTTAATATTTGTTTTCACCCAATAGTATATGGTTAATATTTTCATGTTGTTTTTATGGTGTCCATTTTTGTAATTTTTAATGGTTGTATGATAGACTGTTGAGCCAAAGAATCATCATTTACTTAAACATTCCCCTATTTTTAATGTCTTTATTTATCATATTATGGGCACTTATGTAATAAACATCTTCATGCATATATTATTTTTATACTTGAGAGTTTTTTGGGATGAGTTTTAAAATTCCTGGGTCAAAGAGCAAGATCGCTTTTATGATTCTGGATATACATATTACTGTATTACATTCCAAAAGAGTAGAATTAAGTTAATACATCATTATTAGCAATGTATTTGTGTTATACCACATCGATAGCACTGAGAATTTTCATTATATTTTCTAATTTAATATGTGCAGAATGATAGTTTATTGTGTTTTAATGTACATTTCTTTAATAATTAGTAAGGCTGAAAATTATTCCATATGTTTGTTGAGTATTTGTCCTTCCTTGTCTTTGGAGACTTGACTTCCTTTCATTCATTTCTCTTTTGGAGTCTTGATTTCTTTCTTGCCGTCATCATAACTTTTTGCAATTGGTTAGCAATGAGCAAGGCTTTTTGGGCAGAAGAAGCGCTTTCTAGACAATGAGGCATTCAGAGAGAGGGAGCCCTGGGAACAGAATTTATTTGGCTGGGGGAAGATGGCATGGTAATAGAGTTCTTTCCTATAAATGTCTGTCCATTGTATGAATGGAAATAAAAAGGATACTGTTTTAGTCACATATCATACTGCAATTTCAGAATCCTTAAAGAATGTTTTTTGACTGCGTGATTGAAATGTTTTACTTAGGGACAACTTATAAAGATTCTTTTTCAACTAGGACTATAATTCCCTGCTCTTGGCACAATTACAACCTGAGCTTAGAGAGAGGACATCAATTTTTAGAGTCTTGCAGTCTCTGGATGCTGTTTTGGTACTAAAGGTGATGTGAATTCGCACGAGTTGTTCCCCCATGTACCTCTGGTATTTCACATTACTTGTCACCTCTTTCCCTTTCTGGAACTAATTCACCCTATTCTGTTAAAGCTGATGGGTGGCAGATTTGACACTCCAGCGAGCTCCATTGTCCCAACTCTCTGAGAAAAGCCTGCTGCTGGGTTGATTGTATGAGGCAATCTCTCATTCTTTTCAGTGGATGAATGTGGGTTCGAAAGGATGTTTAGATATTGACATCCAGAATGGAATATTGGTAGAGGTTACTTTTTCCATGTTTGAAGATTTATTTGTTGTCAGATTCTACTTTAAATTTTGAATGGGTGGAAACATTTTTGAGGATGTCATATTTAATGACATATTTAATGAGGTATGAAGCCCCTTAATGTAGTTCTGCCTGGTTTATCAGTGGCTTTTTGCTGATTAAATATTCACAATATAAGCATTGTGTTTCATTATCAGTGACTTTTTTTTATGGATACAGATACTGATTTAAGGTACCTGGCTTTGATAGCATAGTGAATATTTGAAAGAAAAGTCTCTTGGATATTGGATGTCTTCGAAAGTCATTGGCATTGGCTGCCCATGTGTACTACTCAGAGAAAGAGGAATTTTTCATTTTAGGAAGGGACCAATTATTAAAATGACTAGTTATTTTAATTTTTTTTCAAATTAATTTGGAAATCACAGCATGAATAATAATAATGCTTAGTTATCTTGTAAAAGTGTTGGGAGATATCTTCAGTAAGTTATTCCTGGAAACATGCTTTTAATCTGGGTGATAAAGCATCGGGTTATCAGATCACTGAGCCAGAACTGCAGATTGTGAGGGCATGATAGAAATGAGATGCACAGGAAAAGTTAGGGGTAAATTATGGACAAGTCTTGAGCCAAAAAATATTTGGGCAAGAAGGCCTCTGGAGAGAGCAGTTCCTCGGTCATTGATTGGCACCCATGACTAAACCAGGTAGGCTGAGGAATGGGCCCAAGCAAGGGTCAAGTTTGTCTTTGCATCCATGACAGGCTGGACTTTGGTTCATACTCAGAAGTCAGGGCCACTTTTGTGACTTCTGGAGAAAGAAGAATTGTGTGGTATTATCCTCTGTCATGGCTCTGCTTCTCTCCATCAGCCTTGTCTCTGGGGTTATCCTTGACATTAAAGCTCTTGGAGTGAGTCCTTATCCCCTGGGTGTGTAGCTCGGTCCTCAGTTATCACAGGCCTTTTCTTTTCTGTCTGAGGTTTTTTTTTTTTTTTTCCAAATGGGAAGGAGCTTAGACAATGCATGAGTAGGAACAAGGACGGGACATACCTCTCTTATTCCATAAAATCTGCAAAGTGAGGAGGTGGGAGATCAGGAAGCTCGTCCAGGGCAAAGCCCACCAAGAGCCTTAGCCGATATAACTGAAGTGCCAATCAGGAGGGCGGAAGCTGGGTGGGACATCTACAGATATTCCATTCACCAAAACAGGACAAGAGTAGCTGGAACATCCAAAGGCAGGTAGAGACTGAAGAAAATTCCTAAGGTGTTGACTTAAGGACACATTCAAAAGGGTGGCTGAGGTTGCTCTTTTGGTTGGGCAGCAAGATATTAAGGGTTTTCAGTCAATTCAGATAATGTAATGTATTGTTGATATTACATCTTTTATCTTTAGTATATACAATGATCTTTAGGCTTATTTTATTATTAAAATGCTCTGGCTTAACTACAGTTTAAATATACAATTTGAAATTTGATGTCCTTCTTAAAAATAATTTTGTTAATTTTATCTCCTTCTAAACTATAACATCACTCCCTTATTTTCTTTAAAAATTAATACCATTTCTTCTAAGAAGTAAATCCTGACTCAGTATGGACAGATTGATACACATCTCAAAAGCAATGCTAGCCTCATAACATCTACTTAGTATTTCAGATTAAGGAAACATAAAAGAAGACGTTTTGATACTTCAGTTCAATTGATCACAAGTTCCCAGAGGAAGGCAGTCCTCTTTCACATTCTGGATAGTGCTCTGAATCTATGAATATTCAGCCAACACTAAATCAGTCTATAAAGGCTTGACAGAGGCTAGTTTTGCAACTCAAATCTGGTTGTACTCTCAGGCGGACAAAATAACCACAGCCAACTCTATCACAATAAATGGTGAAGTTGATTCCTTGTATTCTAGTTCAGTGAACCTAAGAAGAGTGTGTGTATTCAAGTGTAGAGGAGCGAAATGGTTTGTGTTTATACGAAGACGTTTTATGGGGATTTCCTTGAGCTTGATAATCACTATCTTGATATAATGCCCTGGGGTAGTAGAGAATTGGTCTTTATAATGTATCACATTGCATTTAGGAAAACTGAAAACAAAAACAAATGATTTGTCCTTGTTTTTTCTTATTAGACCATGTTGTTTGACAGCACTGACTATATTCTTTTTACCTTGTCAGCGATCGCTGTTTAAAAAGAACAAGCAAACAAGGATAGTAAGAAATTAAAGGTGAAAAGTGTGCCAGTCTTAATTTAGTTCTCCACATATAGATTTGGTGGTAATGAGATGATTGCATTTGGGAGTGATTACCTCTGCCTCATGTAAATTTAAACTCCAGAGTCTACGAGAAGGCTGCCTTTAAGGTTGCCACATCACACGAGCCATTTAGCAGGGGCAAATGAAATTAAGCACTGAATTAGTTTGATTAGTGTTTACTGCAGTGTTGTACCAATCTCATGCTAGAGACTTTACAACTTGCCATTCAAATTCCTTAATATGGGCTTTAATAGCGAAATTATTGCATGGGCCTGAGAGCTACCTGGACGGATATACACCTGGGCCAGTCTCAAAGAATACTTCTGAAGGCAGCAGTGACCTTGACAGCCTGGAGCTGGAGGAGGCAATGCTGTGGGATTCTAACTCTGAATGCTGTGGGAGTTTTGCAGATGAGTTCTACAGCAGAAAGTTACAGACATAATGTAAACTAACCATCTAAGACAGTATAGTTAAAAAAAACAATTTATCTTCTTAATTTGGTAGGAGATTAACCTGCCAAAAACTTACCGCCTTAATCTTTGACTTCTATGTTTTGTCAATTAAGGTTTTGAAATTCAGTGAGACGTTGCTATGGTAGGAGTAAAATACTGGGAAAATTCTGATTTCAAAGGTTGTGGGAAAAATGAAGAGCAGAAGAGGTCTGGTGGTTGCGTCCAGTATCTTGTGTTGGTAGAACAAGTTAATGATTCTTCACAGGAAAATCGTTGCGAAGGGGAGACAGTTGGGTACTAGAGCAGGAAGAGACAGACATCTGAGGTTTGGGTTTCTATTGTTTACCAGGGAAGCAACTTGTAGAAGAAAACCTTCTCTGCCCAGTGTGTGGAAGCATTCAGGTCAAAAGCAGGCAAAGTTGCTTGGGGTGAGTGAGGGAAGAGCTCTTCATCAGCAGGCAAAGCTAGGAAAGCGTCAGTGTGGTTGCTTTCCACACTGGTGGAGTGGAATAGGGAAAATGATTCCCTGGGGCATGGGAACAATCTATTACAACTTTGATCTTTTTCATGTATTTTTAATATACCTAGTATATTGGCACAGATTTATACACATATAAATGCATGAGTAGATACACAGATGTCCTAGGGGTCCATTTCCATTTTTTTTCTTTTTTACTAGTGTGGTAAAGAATGTCAAAATTTGGAGGTCTAGAATCAGGTCTTTTTTCTTGCAGTAATTTAGCCTGACTTCTCCAAAGACACTCCTAAACCAGAGACCCAAGGAATTGGTTTGTTTTCATTACATAGGTTTTGTGCATATTAGAAATAGTTGTTTTAACTTACAGACTGATCTGATCTCTATCTTATTTCCAGACATTTGTATTTCATAGACCCATGTTCCTCATTTCTTTTTTAAATCCCATTGATCTGTACACATTCTTTCAGGTCACCTTGAGATTTTTATGGAACAAGGTGGAGAATATATAAATAAAAATGAAAGTACTTAGAGAATTGGCTATTAGGACTTTCCAAAGCAACTTCACAGTTAAGTGGATATTTCTATTGTGGGATCCCTAAGTAGCTTGAAAGAGTCAACTTATTAAAAGTGCTATTTGTCTCAATAATCATATTTTTCTTTCTAATAAATCGTTACTTTGGTCTTTTTCTATTGGCCTCTGGTATTACAATAAGCTGGAATTGGAAGAATCATTCTTAAAATAGAATGCAATTCTTTTTCTATAATAAGATCAGCTTTAATTTAGTTTCAGTGCAATGAAAATATAATGAAAACCTCAACTTCAGAACATAGAATCTGGAGAAATGTGCTGTCAGTACTAAAAGCTATTCATAACCTTTTCAAGATATTACACTATTTCATTTCTCACTGAAATTGTTTGTGGGGGCTTTAAAAATATTCTTCTGATAATAAAAGATGTCACAAAGTTAACCTCAGTGAGATGATTTTATGGCAATTCATAGTTATAAGAATAATTTAATTAGCAATTCAGGATGTGAGAAGGCATATACCATAATATTAAATCACTAAGCCCAGTAAAAATGCATTTCACACATTTGAGTTACCTCTGATATTCTCTGTGACAGTTCAGAGAATGCACCTTAGCTAGTACTTTTGTCAACCTTGGATTCTCTTATAACAAAAATAAATATCAGATCTGCTATTTAGTACATTGAGGCCACTTAGGAGAATGGCTTCTGTTGTCAGCTGAAACTTCGCACTCTTACCCAGTTCATGCCTTGGTAGCACTAAAGGGAAAATGGCTGAAGAATGCAGTTTAAGGGAGACGAAGTCTAATTTTATGGGCTATCACCTTGTAAATTGTTATAAAATGCTAGAGTAAAGTTTCTTTCCTTTATTGTCTTCAAGTTGACCTTTATATTGTTAAATTGGGATCTTAAGGTAAATGCCGTATTGATTAGATTTTAAGATGCTCTATCGGTCATACAAACTAGGCTATGTTGTGTTAACAAACCAACTCCAAAATTTCAGTGGCTTACAATAACCAAGTTTGTATTTTGCTCACTCAGCGTATCCATTGCAAGTCACCATCATCGTTACTCAGAAACCCAGCCATGGAAGTCCATCTCCACTCTTGGTTTCATAGTTGGCAAGACTATGGGGAAAGAGAACATGGGGACTCATATGCTGGTATTGAAATCATTATTTCCACTTATGGCCACACTGCTTTTGAGCAAGCAGAGGATTCCAAAATTCTACCCCATACCCAGAGGAGACCCAGAATTT
The DNA here is from genome assembly GCA_002007465.1 of Ailurus styani. NCBI lineage: Eukaryota > Metazoa > Chordata > Mammalia > Carnivora > Ailuridae > Ailurus > Ailurus styani. The sequence continues at coordinate 1,114,316 of LNAC01000060.1, forward strand.
ATAAACAGCCTTAATAAGCAATCGCAGAGGCCGTTGAATGAAAGATGTACTACCAATCTGATGGTATGTTTAGAGAGGTGGGGGAAAAAACACTGTGTAATGTACTTGTAAGGCTTATAAAATATGCTTTAGGGCTGCATATTAAAAATAAACATTGTTAATACCTGATATTCTGAAAGGGGGAGTAAGGATATGATTAAATGAGACTAGATAATGATATCTAGTTAGAGGGAAATATCATAAATTGTAAGGATAAGAGCCACACAACAAATAAGGAAAAACAGGTGCTTTAGCACTAGACTAGAGCTTAGAAACTGTATGATTCAACCTCTCCATGTCTGTACACAGGGAACCATATCTGTACTCTTAGGTTATTGTGAGAATTAGTAAGATGGCAGATATAAAGTGCCTGCCACATAGTAGGCACTTGATCGATGATAATTATTATTAGAACACTTCTGTGTACAAAATATTATGCTTTGACATAGTATACGTGTAGCCAGGCATTTACCAAATGAGTTTATTCAAATGTGCTGTTTTCATTCCTACTAAATATATCTGAGTGAAGAGAACTGAGTCTACTTCTGATACAGTTTTCTTTTAACAGATCAATGATAATGTATTTTTAAAAATGATTTTAAAATTGTCCCTTTATCAGTGCACAAAGGATACCCACTCTCCTACTGTGTTTACTATTCTACAGTGGCTAGTGTTAGTTATTATCTAGACTCATCCTAAAACATTCAGAAGCCTTGAGTGGTTGGCTCACTAGATGAGATTTGGTCACATTCTTAAGTAAAAGATGCTCAAACTAAAATCAGACCATCGAAGTGGATGGATGAATGACTGAAAAAGACCAACATTTTTTTGAAGTAAGATACAATTCTGTATCATTTTGCCAGCTTGAATTGCGGATATGTATTAAAACGGAGACAAGAGCTAACGCACGTTAACACATTTGATCCTCACAACAAGACAGGTGCTGCTCTTCTCTGCATTTCACAGATGTGGACACTGAAGTAAACAATTTATCCATGGTTGCACAGAGAATAAGAGGTTGAGCCAGGGTTGAAACCGGACCATGTGGTCCTCAAGCCCAAGTTCAAGCACCATATCTTCATTCATTCATTTGTTCATTCATTCATTTTCCTTCTCTCTCTCTTTAGTAAAATCATTTGCGTCTCACAATTCCAAATATATTCTGAGTCCTCTTGGTAAACTTACGGACAAGTTCAGGCCCAGTGACAGTCACAGGATGGACAGTCATTAGTAATCTCACCTGCCTTCCATACTAAGGAGAACATAAAAAAGGAGCAGAATGGACCATCTACTCCCCAGAGAGGCTGGAGGCCGCCATCGTGGACTTGAAATTGCTTTTTACATGCATCAGTTGAAATGGCCTCCACATAGCAATTAGATTTAATGAAGGGAAGCTGCTGATAACTAAGACAGGCTGCCAGGCCTTCTGTTGGTTATTTTTAGAGGAAATAGATTATACAACCTGTTTGGCCCCAATTCCTATCCCTCTAAAATTGCTTTTTCTTGATGGGTTTTTGCTTCTTTTTCTGAATTCAAAATCAAGAATGAACTAAAGATAGGTTAGTTGATAGCATCAAACCAATGCTGTCATTAAAAAACTGGACACATGTAGATGCTTATAGACATGTATATAAAGATATAAAGATTTAGACATATTATATATGTACAAACATATATATTACATTTCTTTATACACAGTTGACCCTTGAACAACATGAGTTTGAACTGTGTGGTCCACTTTAGATGTGGATTTTTTTTTATATGTACAGTTTTATGAATGTATTTTGTCTTAATGATTTTCTTAATAACATGTCCTTTTCTCTAGCGTCCTTTATTATAAGAATACATTATGCAGGGATGCCTGGGTGGCTCAGTCATAAGCATCTGCCTCTTGATTTCAGCTCATGTCATAATCTCAGGGTCCTGGTGCTGAGCCCTGCATTGGGCTCCTCACTCAGCAGGGAGTCTTCTTGTCTCCCTCTCCTTGCTTGCTCTCTCTCTGTGTCTTTGTTTCTCAAATAAATAAATAAATTTTTAAAAAAATACAGTATACAACACATACAATGTGCAAGCTATGAGTCAGTCGAGTTTACCTTATCGATAAGAGTTCTGCTCAGCAGTAAGCTAGTAGTAGTTAAGTTTTTGGGGAGTCAGAAGTTACACTTCGATTTTCGACTGTGTGGGATTTGGTGCCTCTAACCCTCATTGCTGTGCAAGGGTCAACTCTACATGTGTTTGGTGTCTTCTTTGATGTTATTTAACTGTATGCATAACATAGGACCTTTCCCCATAGTTTAAATCATAGTTAAACTGCAGTTTTATCCATTTTCCACTGAATTCCACCAAATTTCCACTTTATTTTTTCCTTATTTTTAGAAAAAGTAACTAGAAGTAAAGAACCCATGTATCATCTTAGGGGGTTTTTTGATGACTGAATTTCCTACCAATGATTAAATGTTACAGAATATGTCACATTAAGAAGGTGGACAAATGGGGCACCTGGGTGGCTCAGTAGGTTAAAGCCTCTGCCTTCAGCTCAGGTCATGATCTCAGGGTCCTGGGCTCACTGCTCAGCGGAGAGCCTGCTTCCTCCTCTCTCTCTGCCTGCCTCTCTGCCTACTTGTAATCTCTCTCTCTCTGTCAAATAAATAGATAAAATCTTTAAAACAAACAAACAAACAAAAAGAAGGTGGACAAACTTCAGTTAAAAGAACTTTAAAGGGACCCCTGGGTGGCTCAGTCAGTTAGTTATGTGTCTGCCTTCGCCTTAGGTCACAATCTCAGGGTCCTGGGATCTAGCCTGCATTGGGCTCCTTGCTCAGCAGGAGCTTGCTTTTCCTTCTGCCTGCTGCTCCCCCAGTTTATGTGCTAGCTCTCTCTCTCTCTCCCTTTCTCTCGCTCTGATAAACAAATAAATAAACTCTTTAAAAAGAAGACCTTTAGGGCGCCTGGGTGGCTCAGTGGGTTAAAGCCTCTGCCTTCGGCTCAGGTCATGATCTCAGGGTCCTGGGATCAAGGCCCGCATCGGGCTCTCTGCTCAACAGGGAGCCTGCTTCCTCCTCTTTCTCTCTGCCTGCCTCTCTGCCTACTTGTGATCTCTCTCTGTGTGTCAAATGAATAAATAAAATCTTTAAAAAAAAAAGACCTTTAAAGTTTATTATTATTATCATTTGTCCCAGGAGTACAGGTCTGTAAATCATCAGGCTTACACATTTCACAGCACTCACCATAGCTCAAACCCTCCCCAATGTCCATAACCCAGCCACCCTATCTCCACCCTCCCACCCCCCAGGAACCCTCAGTTTGTTTCGTGAGATTAAGAGTCTCTTACGGTTTGTCTCCTTCCCGATCCCATCTGGTTTCATTTCTTCCCGAGACCTTTAAAGATTTAAGAAAGCAAATCTACTGTCAATGTTAACAGAGCACTGAATGGCTATTATTTTCTGAGGCCACATGTACTCAGAATGCGATCTAAAAGAGACACATTTAAATGGGATTGTAAGATGCCTGTTACTTGTGTCAATATCATGTTATTGCCCTAGTGGTATGGAAAACAAACAAACAAACAAACAAACAAACAAACATCAGACTGGTGAGAAATCAAGCAACACTTGGAGAAGAAGGAGAACTCGGGTTTATTTTACTCTGGTGGACACAGATGAGCTTGCACTCGAAATTCTGGGCTCCAGGTCGAGGTTACAGAGCTTTTATAGGGCAGTACGGAAGGTCAGGTTCCAAGGGCTGTGCCGACTGCTGGTAGGTGGGTTTTAATTGGGGGCGGGGGGGGCGGTGTTGCTTTAGACGGGAACAGGGGTTAGGGCAGCAGTTAGGGAAGCTCTCGGTGGGAAGCCTGTCTACAGAAGCAGAAACGGCTCGTTATCTCTTGCTCAAGTGGGGCTTCTGGTTATCTCTTAGGAATAACAGTAACTTTCCATCTTCTGGGGCCTGCCGGCCTGGGCCTGCTCTGGGTAATTTTCCTCTTCACTAGCAGAATATTAAATTGACGGTTCTAAGCTGAACAAAATGTGTCTTTTTAAAAATAATGGCAGTAGAGCCTTTGAACTCTTAAGGAAGATACTTTTTTATTTTTCTAATAAGAAAATCAGAATGAGATTTTTAAAAATATATATATTTTAATCCTGAGAAATATATGCCTTTAAAATGAAACAGTCGTTCTAAATGAAAATACCTTATTAGACACTGAAAGAGAAACCTCACCTTATAAAAAAATCGTATTAGAGATGTTCTGATTTTAATTAAGGAAGAAGTTGATTGCTCATGATGGTCAAATAATTGGATAACAAGTGAAAAAGAAAACAAACTCCTAAAGCTGCATGACATAATATTATTTGGTATTCTCCTTAATTTGTCATTATTTTTAGGGAGCATGAAGATGTGTTTTTTAAAGACATTTTATTTATCTCCTAATACATGGATTTTGGGGGTATGATATATCATGTGATTCTAATGTATCTCATATTTCTATTATAGAAAAAAGCAGCTAAGTTTTAATTTCATGTTGTCATATGGTCACCAGAAGATTGGAGAGCCACAGTCTATAATCAGGAGAGAAGGAAACAGAATCCCCTTGGGGTGAAACTTACCATTTCTTTGTCTTACACTTTCCCATAAATTTTCATATTTAATTTGTCACCAGATGTCCATGGAAATATTCTCAATTTTTTTCACTATAAATTTTCAATGAAGTAAGATTTATTACTCCATTATAGAAAAATTTGAAAACAAAGAAGAGGAAAAAAATTTTTTTTAAAAGATTTTATTTATTCATTTGAGAGAGAGAAAGAGAGAGCCCATACAGGGGAAAGGCAGAGGGAGAAGTAGACTCCCTGCTGAGCCAGGAGTCTGACGTGGGGCTCCATCCCAGGACCCGGAGATCATGACCTGAGCCAAAGGGAGATGCTTAACCATCTGAGCCAGCCAGGCACCCCAGAGAGAAAATCTTAATTAACAAAAAGATTTCATGTCTTTCCTTTTTATATATGCTATTTTCCTCATCCCAGTCTGATGCTCTCTCTGGACTCCTCTGTGGGTTAAAAACCTGACAAGAAGACAGATGTCTTTAAAAGAAATTAGGTAACGTGTGTGTATTTTTTCTCTGTGTTTTTATTGACTGACTTGAATATTCACTGTATAAAAGGCTGAATGTTTCTGAAATTCAGAAATGGATCACAAACATCCTCCATCACCCCCACACCCACCCCACCCGCCAAATCAAAGCTTTGAATACTGTTGGTGCAGCATCCTCACACAGTAAAAGACATTCTTCCTTCTCTTCAATAAACACTGAGGACTGACTGTTGTGAGTAAATGCTGCACGTAACCATGTACTTTTAAAATTGCACCCAAGAGGGGTGCCTGGGTGGCTCAGTCGGTTAAGCATCTGTCTTTGGCTGAGGTCATGATCCCAGGGTCTTAGAATCGAGCCCCGCATTGTGTCAGGATCCTTGCTCAGCAGGGAGTCTACTTCTCCCAACCCCTTTGCCTCTTTCCCTCTCCCCCTCTCCCCTGCTCATGCTCTTCCTCTCAGGTGCTCTCTCTCTCTGAAATAAATAAATAAAATCTTAAAAAAATAAAATAAATAAAATTGCACCCAAGAGAAAGAACTGTGATCTGGTGCTTCTAGTATTTTTGTCTCCACTTTGAAATCAGATGTTGTTTTAAACAAACATCTGAAAAGAAACTTGAGATGATTCAGGAATAATTTTACTGAAAACTTAGTATCAACTTAAAAAAGTTGCATCAAGCGTGTGATACATACACGCGAGTGGCATGATTAAATCATGTAAAGAAAGTGTCTTCCTAGACTGAAGAAAGCAAACTCATCAGCCAGCCCCTCTGCAGGCTTAATCATTTTAATTTAATGGCTCGTGCAGAGTTGGGGATTACCTTTGCATCATAGCCTGACACAGATTGTAAATCATGAGTCAAACCATAACACAACAACCATTGCCATTACAACTTGAATACGCCTTAGAATTGTCCAGGGTTCCCATGTATTTGGCAGCCCTGGTCTACTGTGCAGGTGACTGACGGACATCTGAAAGTCCAATGTGAGTAACCAAGCTGGACTTCGGCAGGTGAACGAATGCATCATCAATCCTTCTCTTAGGAAGTCTCAGATCTCCTTGGACTCTGCCAGACATCTGAGGTGCCTAGAAATTTCAGACCTCATTTCCATGGAATAATAAACAATAGAGTCAAATCCTGAACTTGTCTTCTGAACTTCGTCACAACTCTGAGGAATTTATCACTTTCCACATTATGCCACGTGCATCTTGGTTATCTGTTGTCATGCCTTTTCTCTGCTTCTGGCTGCTATGGGCTGCTGTCTTGTAAATATTTTCATCCCCCTCAGTGTCTTGTACTTATTGGCTACTTGATATAGATGTGCTGAATTGAATTACTCAAAGCACAGGAAGCCAATGAAAGCTTATACACCAATTGATGTATTAGGGAACAATCATCCAGCTAATCTAGATAATTTGGGGTGGAAGTGGTAAGGAAGGTCACCATATTCTATGAATTAACTGGATTTACTGTGGGAAAGAATCCTAAATTATTGTGTGGTCCTCCACTAGATGTTGATAATGGGATTGTGAAGATCTAGGAATGAAGTCCTGTGCCTGCAGCTTCTAGGTTAGTGCTATGCTTGCTGAATGTGATCATCACACAGACCTTCCCAGGGAGGCAGAGCAAAAATAACTAACTAAATAACTAAATAAATCTTGCTTTTGGATATTTTAGTGCAGGCCAGTAAACTAAGAACATGAATTTATATTCCAATAATCTGTCATGTGTCTTCTGCAAAAGCTAAGAGATTCTCAAAGGTAGACAGGGTTAGATTAATTTTTAACATGATTTTATAGAGTTTTTTCTTTCTGGTTGTGTTTGCTGGTTAATAGTTTTATATTGAGTTGTGTTGCATCACTCAGGCCATGCTCACATCAAAAATGCACTCTGAATATGAAATGGAAAACTATAAAAATTAAGGTATTGATGTTGAGCAAAGAAAAGGTTGAATTGGTTCCTTATTGGAAGATTTACATAAAAGTGGTTGAAATTTTTCAGCTAATTAAATTTTGTGGAGTTCTACTGTTACAATTCAGATTAATTTCATAAATATTAGGGTAATGATCTATCACCATGGAATGTTAGATTTGTAAAATACTGTTGATTTGAACTATTCATTGTTGCATAATTTTGAAAGTAAATAAATCATCACTAGTGTAACTAAAAGGTTTTTTCTCTTGCATGTAATTTTATTATATATATATTTTTAAAGATTTTATTTATTTACCTGACAAAGAGAGAGTGAAAGAGAGAGAGAGCATAAGCAGGGGGAGCAGGAGAGGGAGAAGCAGACTCTCCGCTGAGCAGGGACCTTACTTGTGGCTCAGTCCCAGGACCCCGGGATCATGACCCGAACCGAAAGCAGATGCTTAACCACTTGAGCCACCCAGGTGCCCCTCTTGCATGTAATTGTATATCTCTGTTCAAAGAGTTAGTTTACAACCTAAAATAAGACACCTAACTTAATGTATCACATTTCCTTGTGATGTATGACCGAGGGTACTGGCTTCCTACTGACCAGAGCCCGGAGCTTCCCTTCAGGTTCTAGAGTTCACCTGGAATTCTTTGCCAGTGAGAAAAAGAGGAAAGCAATAATAAAAAGAGGAAATTCTGTCTTTCTCCTTTAGATAAATGTTCTGCTGACATCAAATAATGGAGATTTTCTTTTGGAAGATATTATGAATCTATATTTCAGCTGAGTTCTGGCAGCAACCTAAAGGAGCTTGGAAATAGATCCTCCCTAGCTGAGCCTCCACATGAGAATGCAACTCAGCCAATACCTTAATTGCAGCCTTGAAAGACCCTGAGTAGTGAAGCCAGCCAGCCAAGCCATGTCTGGGCTTCCGACCCACAGAAAGTGTGAGGTTACATATGTGTGTGTTGCTTTAAGTCACTAAATTGGTGGTCACTCGTTTTGCAACAAAAGAAAGACTGATATAAAGGTCAAGGAATAGAGTTCAAGTTTGCAGTGAAAACTGACCTAAGGCGGTATAGTCCTTAAAATTTGGTAGCATTAAAAGCAACTAAGTTATTTGCTTAAAATGCAGATTCTCAGACCCCTGGCCCATTGACAGTCTGATTTAAGTGTGTCTAGGTTGGATTCCAGGAATTTTGACAAGTTCCATAAGTGACTCCTCCTGTTTGAAATTGACCTTTGAGAAACACTGAAGTAGGGCTTGTAGCCAGTGACAGAGGAAAAGGGATAAAAGGGATAAGGTTAAAGATATTTTTAAAATAGAATTGAAATGATTGGCAAGCCCTTGTTTGTGAAAGGTAGGGCTGAAAGAGGATCACAGACGACTGAGCAATGCAGTGGCTGATCAGGGCATAAGATGAGACTTGCAAGAGAAGGAGCAGGTTCGTTGGGGTAAATGTGGGCTGGGACAGGGCACACATTGAACCTGAGGCCCTCCTAGGAATACAGGTAGAGATGTAGAAGGCAATTGAAATTCAGGAATGGAGCACAGGAGAGGCTGGTGCTGGAGATAGAAAGTGGGAGTCATTAGGGTTTGGTTGAAGGATGACTTGAGAGTAGGTGAGATACCCAGGGAGAGGGAGCCGGTTGGAAAATAGGAGAGGGTGCAGAACACCGCCCAAGGACATCTCATGCGTGAGGTGTAGGTACAGGAAGAGCCACAGGAAGAAGTGAAGGTCGAGAGGTGAAGTGCGATGAAAGGAGACGGGTGGGAGATGTCTGGGAAGCCGTCTTTCCAAGTGAATTTGGAAACGGGATGGCACATCATTTCAAACGATGATTAAGGTTCAGATGAAATTAAGGCTAACGACATGCTTCTAAGAGGCAGTGAGGGGATTGCAGGAGCAGGTATAGTGGGTGGTGGAGGATTAATTCAGATTGTGGTAGAATGATAAAAGGGGGTGAGGAAGTGGAGGCAGGAATGTGTGCAGCCTTCAGCAGCAGAAGCACCTGGAAGGCTTGTTAAAGCACAGAGTACTGACTGAGCAGTGCTCCCAGGGCTTATAAATCAGGACCTCTAAGGCGTGGCCCCAAGACCTTTCATTTCTTACAAGTTCTTTATAGTTTTCTTTGTTTACGGAGCAAGAAATTACTGTAAACTTAGTGTTTTCAAACAACAGAAATTTAGTATCTAACATTTCTGAAGGCCCAAGGGGAGAATCTATTTCTTTGCCTTTCCAGCTTCTAGAGGCTCCCCACATTCCTTGCCTCATGACCCCCCCCATCTTCCATCTTTAAAGCCAGCGCCTTTGCCTCTCTTTGACCATTCTTCCATTGTCCCATCTCCTCTCTTCACCCTGAGAAGGGTTCTCTGATTTTAAGGATTCATGTGATTTGGTTGGGCCCACCTAGATAATCCGGGATATCTCAAAGTCCTTACCCTTAGCAAATCCTTCTTCATTTTAATCATTTTTCAAGGATTTAATCCTTTTCTGATCTTTGCCAGTCGAAAAAGTTTTGCTGGTAGTGCCTTTGTCACTTCTTAGAAGAAGGAAAGCTGAGGGAAATGAGATTTATTGAGGGAAACTTTCTTTTCATTATCTCCTTCAAGACGATTGGAGATAACCATATGCAAACAGAAAATGGTCTTTAGTTGGTAAATACCGGCTGTGTGTTAAGTATTCTTTGTATACTCTCTTATTCAAACCTGGTACCATTTTATGAGGAAAATGTCTTTGTTCCTTTTGTATACATCAGGAAACAGAGCCTCAGGAAAACTTGAGTTATGTTACGTTGTTGGTAAATCCTGGGGCTGGAGTTTAAACTCAGATTGGCTTAGCCTTAATTGCAAAGGTTACTCTTTTACCATACTATAGAGTTTGCAGAGGTGATCTGCAAATATCACTAAATAAAAAACAATTTCATTATTTTTCTCTTAGAACAAGACCTCAAGTATTTAAGTTTAAAAGTAAATCAATTAAAAAATATTCAATTAACAATAGATATATATTATATGGCAAGTCATAAATGTACTGGCATGACTAAACGTTAAATCTTCAGGAAATAGTTTTGACTCTCTGTGTCAAGTTGAAACAAGAGGATAAAAAGATGATATGAAATGGATTACCCTTAGCAAAGTTAGCCATGATTTCAAGTACATGAACATGAAGCTCTTACACTTACGTGTGGTCATTTCTCATGTATACTAGAGGCCATTTAATATTTGTGGATATTATGGAATGTTAATTATGTAATTATATATGCACCACACAACTCTTCCTTTGATTCCGCTCATTCTGTTTTTGACAATTTCCCTTTTGACAATTACATGTCAAGGTAACATTAGGTTCTCATTGCAGGACAGAGCCAATCTAAAGCCTTCACATCAAGTTTAGAACCCATTTTGAGGATGACCAAGGACATTGAGGAAGTTTTTTGTCTCTTCATCAGGGGAACAATCTTTCTTTGAATATGAGGTGGGGGAAGAGAAAGGAATCCGATTACTTATTCAGCTTTTTTTTTTTTTTTTCCCCAACCTCCTTCCCCCTGGAAGGTATGTATCTAGGCCCAAAGAAAGAAGATGGTTTTCATTAACATTTGCTTTCTCCTAAAATCTCCTAGGCTAATCAGTGTTATTTTCTCAAAGCTCTACCTTGCCACTCAGCTTTGACAGTATTATGAGACACATGTAAAAACAAAGCAGAAGATTGTCATAGCAATGATTAGCAAGCCTCATTGTTGATTTTTCTAGCTAATATCTAGCTATTTAACTTTTTATTGCACCAGGAATAATTATATTTACCAGGTCTGAGTGATCGTGGAGGTATAGTTTACCCAATGTAAAGCCCTTTGTGAACTATGTCCCTCTGTGTCTGAAAGATCAGAGATTCCCAGTGCTCAGCTGCTTACTCAAGATGAGATCATTTATGCAGGAATGTTCATTTAATTAAAGATAACTTAATTGGTGCATAGTATATTATGCAGTGAAAGCTAAGGAAACTTAAGACCAGGTGAAAAAGGCAAATTGCTTCTCTCTTCTCTCTTTGGATAGAGGTAGGGACTTAAATTTCAGAGAAACAGCAACCCGCACTAAATCTTATCAACAGAGTTTTATTTCCAACTGGCATTTATGTTTCTTCTGTGGCACAGTAGGTATGAGAATATAAATCTTGCATCAAGAAATTGAAGTCTACTTTAAGCAATGACAGTAAGTTCTACGCTCTTGGATAGGAGTTAAACACAGCAACTATACAATTCTCTTAGAAAGGAAGTATGCACATACATAATACATTCCTAAACACATGCATGTACATATTTTATGAATAGTATCAAGATTTTATAATTCTTCCTATTGCACCACATCCCACCCCACTGCCATCCAGTCCCACGTAATCTATTTTAAACTATTGTAGCTGCTTCTTTTGGTGGTTACCTTAGTTTCTCTAAATAATATGTCTTTTCTGCTATTTCCCTTTTTAAAAAATATTATACATTTAAGAATTTAGACATCTACTTCTTGTTATGATAGACGAGGACTTAGAATTTTTTTAACACGAGGCCGTCTTATATACCAATATAGTAATATTACTCTTTTTTTGTGTGTTGATCAGTAGTGCTTACGTAGTAGCAGTAGTGTGTTCAAAATAGCAATCTTGTGTAAATATTGTCCACACAGTGGAGTACTATGGTAACATTTCCTTTCCTGTACAACCTTTTGCTTTCCTGAAGTTTTTCATTACTCTTCTTTCTTTCCTGCTCTATTTTCCCATTATTGTATTCTTACTTTTTTTCAAAGCCTTTATCATATTAGGTATATTTTGAATCCTTTTTCCTTTTCTGGATCCCATCATCTTATAGCCCCAATCAGGCTGGTTCCTCTCTAGTCTCTGCTGCACAACATCATCCCAGAAATTGTGGATCTTATCTCTTTCCCTTCCCCTTCTATGGATCACTTTTTTTTTAGTTTTGTTTTTTTGGTGGGGGCACATTCTCAGATAGGAGGCAAATTTCCAGAACTCCTTCCATGGCTGAAAAATCTCTTTATTTCACCTTCAGGTTGATGAGTTTGGCTCTAGATAGTATTCCATGGTAATATCAAAATAGTTAATATTAAATAGTTAATATTAAAGTAACCATCCCCCTGGGAACTATATTTATGAATCTATATTCATAAATATAGATGTAACATGGGTCAGTCAGTTATAAATTCCAACATATTTAGTTACATAACCTAAAATCAAAATGAGGTTTATATGTGAGACTTTGTCTCATAATTGAACAGCTACATATCAGTGTTATTTTCAATGTCAATATGTGAAAAGAATTTCCTGCTATTATTATTTAAATAACAAGTAATATATATTTTTACTTGTAGCCTCATGTTGTATTTTAAAAACACCATTTACTACCTAATGATTTATCTAACATAAGGCAAATTAGTCTTTTGTTTGTTAAATTGGTCCACACATTTTAAATTGATTTGTAATTTAAGTGACACAAAAATCATTTATCATACTAAAATTTAAATAAAAAATATGACCCATTTTTAAATTTTTCTGATGTCAGCAAATCCAGGGAAAAAATATGCTTGTCAAAATTGAAAAATGTTTCCTGCTGATTATATAAATCCAATTACTTTAGCTTTTCTCCACAGAGTCTGTTTTTTCTTTTTCATTTATTGTAGCATGTTTTTATAATTATGCCCTGCAGTGGGGAAGAAGCATTGTGATATAAGTTGGCAAACATGGATTCTAGCCCGGCCTCTGTTGCAGAAAGCAAGTATATCCTTTCTGTTCCCTGAAATGTGTACAGCCTTATGTAAATGCAAGGCAGGGATGCTTCGTTCAAATTCATGACAATTGTCTACAGCTTGCACAGGATCTGTTCCTACCCGTAGGAAAGAAGTAGTGTAATGTGGATTGTACAGTGCATTGCTGCTGTGTTCCCAGCAAAGAGAATTGACTGACTTCCTCTTGTTTAGCCAGACTGTCAGATCCTTTCTTTCTTTTTTTTTTTAAAGATTTATTTATTTATTTATTTGACAGAGAGAGAGAGAGAGAGAGAGAGAGAGATCACAAGTAGGTAGAGAGAGAGAGGAGGAAGCAGGCTCCCCGCTGAGCAGGGAGCCCGATGTGGGCCTCTATCCCAGGACCCTGAGATCATGACCTGAGCCGAAGGCAGAGGCTTTAACCCACTGAGCCACCCAGGCGCCCTGTCAGATCCTTTCTATAAAAGTCTTTGTTTTTGGGCACGACTTCCTCAAAAGCACATCCTAAGCTTGACTTACCTGCTATGATTCATTCTCATTGATGGTAAGGATCATCCAGCATTCTCTTAGTCTCAGTTCCGGGTCTTCAGGATTGAAATGTAAGTTTGAGGTTCTGGTGGTTCGGCATGGTACAGAGAAGTGATTTGGTGACTATCCAGTTACTCTGAGATATATAGATTTAAGATGTAGATATTTGGCAGGTTATGGCCTTCTTCTTTGCTAAGTACCAAAGCTTTACTTTCTAACACATTGTTCACAAAGCCCTTTCTCCATGTGTGTTGTCTCAATGAATGACAATGATGCCATGGTCTGTTTTAGGACATGGTGCTTGTGTAGTGAGAATTTGGGATCTTCAAAAGTTCGGTTTAATCAGTCAGTTGAATTCTTGAACCTGCAGTCAGGATCTTATTTATGTTGGGCAGAATATAAATGGTCAGAAAATAAAGCCTTGGGACTCAGAACATTTCTCACTTCTAATTATAATTTAGAGGATTTTTAGTTTCTTCAGTGGTTTTGCATTAACTGTCACAGTATATTAATAGCAATGCAATAACAGCTTAAATCTGCATGATAAATGGAAACTAGTGTTATTTCCAAAAGAAAACCGGTTATTAATTTTATATTGGCATCTTTTTAGCATTACTAAGTAGTTTATCAGATTTTGTGATCACACATTCAGTGTTTTTTCTTCTAGAAGTATTTTATAACAGCAAACCAAGATGCACTGGCAGCCTAATGCAAAGATTAAGATGACAAATATTGTAATTAGATGCACAAATAGCTGTAAATCTCTAATATAATATTTAAAACTGCATTTGTATTTGTATAGGCACATTAGTCTTTGAGTTTTACAAATGCAATATTTTGGGTCTCTGATCACTGAAGTTTTGGAAACAGCCCGGTTGATGTCTGGAGCTGATTGTGGTTCTTAATGCATATAGACTTTAGAACATACATTTACTTTAGTTTACTCATAATAAACATGGAAAGCAGTAACCCGTATTCCACTTTAACAAAGCAATATATCTAAATGCTGGATGGCAGATTGAAGATTTAAGGTAGTTTTATTTCAAAGCTTTGTCAGCATATGGAGTGCAATGCAGAGTGTCTAGCTGCCTCTGGAGTTTCCCATGACAGGCGGAATCATCAGACTGAGAAATAAATTAACTACATTTAGTGGTAGGGGGAAAGAGTTCCCAGAAAACTCTGAAACAGCAAGAAATCACAGTCTAAAGACCTTCACATCCAACCATAAATGTATTACTTAGCCCATTTTTCACCTACTCTAGCTGTGTTTTAATTTTCTAGCTCACTAAGTTTTCTCAGTAGAGGGTTAAGTTGCCATTGGTAGTCAATTTAAGTTCTGCCTCTTGGGAATATAAAAAAAAAATGTGAGAAGGCAAGTGTCTCTCTTTAATTGATGTCCTGCACAGACTAAAGCGATGGAACCTGTTTTGTTTGTTTGTTTTAATGGCTTTTCATTTCACTGGTGTCGCCTCAAAGGCATGGCACAGTTGGTGGAGTATTTTTAAAATGATTTTAGTTGGTGGAGTATTTTTAAAATAATTTTTAAAATTCATGCATGAGAAAAATACTCAAAGCTCATTCTTTCTATAATTCTGTCCAAAGTCTATAGAAAAAAGTTTAAAGCAGACACTATGTATCCATGTAGAGATGGTTCAAGTTGAAGGTAGTGAACTCCGAAGGGGATGGAAAACCTAGGCCACTAATAAAAAGAAGAATGGGTAGCATTTTGATGCAGCAGGTCAGAAACAGGAACAAATTCACCTGTTTTATTTTTGTTGTGTAGTATTGTAAAAACATTTAAAAGAATATGTGCACTGGGAACTGTAAGAGAAAGACTTGGTAGCACATACTGTATCACTATCCACATTGAGAACCAAAGTACTCACATACCAGTTCTGCAGGAGACTGGAGCGTGCATAAAAAAGTAAATAAATAAAGTAAAAAATTTATGCAACTGACCTCATCCTGCCCTCTTAATGCTTTGTTCCCACGGTGGTGGATTACACTTTGCTTTTTACAGTTAATACAATCCCCATTAAAACTTTGTCACTTGGGGGTAATTAATCGATTCAGTGCAATCTACTGTTCGGAGATTTCTTCCTTCCCAGAAGAGTCTGTACCATTGCTTCATCTCAAGATGGTGTCAGGGCGCAAGAAGGAGCATTTGTGTCCTTTTAGCTTTCGCATAGCTGGGTGGGGACACGTCTGATGCCTCTCTGGCCCTTATGCTGTCTTTTGAGACTCCCCTGGCCTCGATGGAAATGTCCCTCAGCCAGCCTGCACACTGGGCATCTGGAGCCACAGCTGTTTGGGTTGGGTTTTGGCATGACTTGCAGGCACCCACTGTTGGAGTCCCTTTGAACACGGTGTAGCCTCCTGGTCCTAACGGTCCACTTAAAACTTTCTTTTATTGTGGTACGACATCCATAACAGTCAATTTGCATTTTAACTGTTTTGAGTGTATAATTCAGTGGTATTAAGTACATTCACAAAGTGTGTAACCCTGATACTGAATGATGTCAGGGAAGTATAAATCAAAACCAAAACGAGATACCATCTCACACCAGTCAGAATGGCTAAAATTAACAAGTCAGGAAACAACCAATGTTGGTGAGGATGTGGAGAAAGGGAATCCTTCTTATACTGCTGCCAGGAATGTGGCCACTGTGGAAAACAGTATGGAGGTTCCTCAGAAAGTTGAAAATAGAGATACCTTACAACCCAGCAATTGCACTACTAGGTATTTACCCAAAGGATACAAATATAGTGATCCAAAGGGGCACCTGCACCCCAATGTTTATAGCAGCAATGTCCACAATAGCCAAACTATAGAAAGAGACCAGATGTCTATCAACAGGTGAATGGATAAAGAAGGTGTGGTGTACATATATACAATGGAATATTACTCAGCCATCACAAAAATTAAATCTTTCCATTTACAACTATGTGGATGGAACTAGAGCATGTAATGCTAAGTGAAATAAGTCAATCATAGAAAGACAAGTATATGATTTCACTCATGTGGAATTTAAGAAACAACAGAGGATCATAGGGGAGAAGAGGGAAAGATAAAGTAAGATGAAATCAAAGAGGGAGACAAACTATGAGAGACTCTTAACTCTAGGAAGCGAACTGAGGGTTGCTGGAGGGGAGCTGAGTGGGAAGATGGGGTAACTGGGCAATGGTCATTAGGAGGGCACTTGATGTAATGAGAACTGGGCGTTATATGCAACTGATGAATCACTAAACTCTACCTCTGAAACTAATAATGTATCCTATGTTAATTAATTGAATTTAAATTTTAGAAAGTAAAAAAAAAAATGTGTGCAACCATTACCGTATTCATTTTCAGAATTTTTTCATCATCCCAAACATGGATTCTATACCCATAAGACAATAAGTCCCCATGCTTGCCTTCCCACTACCTCCTGGTAACTTGTCCTATTTTCTGTCTAAATGAATTTGCTTATCCTAGGTACCTCATATAAGTGAGATCATATAATATTTGTCCTTTTGTGACTGACTTATTTCATTTAGCATAATGTCTTCAGAGTTCATCCATGTTGTATCATGTGTCAGAATTTCACTGATTTGAGGGCACTTGGGTGGCTCAGTCAGTTAAGCATCTGCCTTTGGCTGGGGTAATGATCCCAGGGTCCTGGGATTGGGCTCTCTGCTCAGCAGGGAGCCTGCTTTTCCCTCTCCCTCTGCTTGCCACTCTGCCTGCTTTTGCTCTCTCTCTCTCTCTCTCTGTGTCAAATAAATTAAAATCTTAAACAAACAAAAAAAGAATTTCACTGCTTCTTATGACTGAATATTATTCCCTTGTATATAGATGTATATGTATTATGCATTTTATTTATCCGTTCTTCTGTTGATGGACACTTGGGTTGTTTCTACCATTTAGCTATTATGAATAATGCTGCTACAAACATGGGTGTGAGGGTATCTCAGTCTTTGCTTTCAGTTCTTATGCATATATGCCTCACTGAGTGGAATTGCTGGAGAGAGGTCCACTTTTCATCTTAGAGATTTTTTGGTATCCGCTGGAGATCTGATAGCTTTCAGCTGCTTACTCCATACTTTGCTGAGGTGTGTGAGGCTGTTCTCAAGTCTATTTGCCTAGACATTTTCCTCATCCTTTTTTTGTTGTACTGCTCTGGTGCTGGCTGAGTGTGGGGACTTAAATGTTGCTGAGCATTCCCTGGACAAAGGAACATCTTCCCCTTCTCTCTGATTCCCTTGAACCCCTGTGGTTTGAGGTTTCAGCCCTGAGAGACAGGAGCCAGGACCCCTACATCGGATCACGTGACCTCCACATTCTCTCCTTTGTCTTGTGCACCAGTAACAGGACTTTCTACTTCCCCTTCTTGTTGTCAAGAATTTTCCCCGCTCTATATCCTCTTGCCTTCTATGATAAGGCTTATAGTTAAGCATGCTCATCTCCTAAATTTCCCTTTTAATATGTAAAGCAACTCTTTTGGAATATCAAAAGCCTCTTATTTTCAACAAAGCCAGTCTTTCAAAACTGTTATCTCACTCTGAACATTAAAACATTTAGCTTGAAACTCAGGTTTCTTTCTTCCTAGATGGTATCCACCAAATCCTGAAGTAATAAATATCATCAATTTGAGAAATGGGGGAATGGCAGGGTAAGAAAAAATACGTCAGTGAAATGTATCAAAACTACTATCACCATTACATTAGCAACACCATTTATTCTGCCAATTTCTGGTCAGCTTCTCTTCTTTGCTCTGCTCCTGTGTCCTACCACCTCAGCTCTGATTTTGATGAAGCCAAACTGCTGTGTGTGGTGAGTGGGATCCCATTTGGTGGCTTGATGAGTTCTGGAAGGAGGCTTTCAGTGTCTTTTTATTAGCCTATGCACGTAGGGTCTCTTTTCAGATATCGTGAATATTGTCAGATTATAACACACCCTAGTAAAAGCTTTAATACACGTATCTTAAAATAATATGAAAAGGTGAAGAATGACAAAGTGGCATCGTTGTAAAGAGAAGTGCAGAAGTTCAGACTACTATTTCATATGATTATTGATTTCTAATGGCTTGGCTGTGACCTTAATTGGGCTATTAGAGGCTACCCAGGTTTGAGATAAAATGAAAGTGCTTACAGCATGTGCAGGGGCTCTTCTAGATTGATTGAAACAGTGACTGGGAAGACCGTGGGAGTCCTTACTGATGTGCTTGGGCTCCCAGTGGCTCCAGAGCTAAAATGCATCACATCACCTTCCAGGGAAACAGTGAGCTGTCCTTTGCAGCATTCCTACTCCCTTCAACCTAAAAGTAAGGCAGAAAAGGCTGATGAACAGTCAATGAGAGAAAACGCTAATGAAGAAATCAACAATGAACCTAATACCACATCAGTACCATTCTACTTATTTTGCCAGTGTCTGCCTAGGAATAGTAACTCCTAGCCCCTTTGACCTTATTGTGTATGCTGGTTTTCTTTATGAGAAGTTCCCTTGTCTCAACCTAAGAAGCTGGTGAGCCAAGGTCCTCTTCCTCTTCTTTGTGGCTGATTTCAGAAGCTCGGAGCTTCAGATGAAAGCTTCTCTGTAATCCTCTTTTACCTTCATTTACTTCCATTTGGTCTAGGGAGTACTCACTGAACTTTTCAGTAATAGAAGGACAAATTCCTCCTGTAAATAGCACTTTATATTTAGGACCTACCTTGTAGAGGTGTTGGAGCAAGACTTGTGCACACTCACAAATGCACACAGAGAAAAGACCGGAACGGTGAACCTATAGTTGTAAATGTTTATAGGCTTTTAGTTTATTTTTTCTTTAAAATGAGCTGATCTGTTTTTGTTTTGTGGATGGTATGACTTGGCCCATTCTTTCCACCTGGTTTGTCCGTGCTGAACACATGTCATTGTGCAAATAAATGCTGGTGAGTACAAAGCCTTTCAAATCTCATGAATTTTCAGCTTGTGTTTATCCCTCCAAAGGCTCTTTGCGCATGTCTGCAAAATGGCTGTGAACATAGATTCACTGAGGGTGCCTTGGCCCCTCATTAAATCCAGGAGTTCATAAGTCTTAGTGGCCATCAAAATCACCTGGGGAGTCATTTACATTTCTAAAAGATCCATTGAATCAAAATCTCTAAGAATTTATCTTAAGTATCTATGTTTTCAAAGACTGATCCATGATTTTGCTCATTAAGCAGATTTAGGACCCCATTGACCTAATCCATTTCTCTTCTTTAAAGGTACCTGCCAGGCGCCTGGGTGGCTCAGTGGGTTAAAGCCTCTGCTTTCGGCTCAGGTCATGATCTCAGGGTCCTGGGATCGAGGCCCGCATCGGGCTCTCTGCTCGGCGGGGAGCCTGCTTCCTCCTCTCTCTCTGCCTCTCTGCCTACTTGTGATCTCTCTCTCTCTGTGTCAAATAAAGAAATAAAAAAAAAAATTAAAAAAAAAAAATAAAGGTACCTGCCTAGAATAGTTACAGGTGATTCCAAAGCCAGGATACAATTATAAAACACAAAGTTTTTAAAAATACATTTCAGGGTTCCAAACTCTGAAATTCAGTGATAACTCATTGAGATTGGGATTTTAGGCAATTGTAATTCTTTTAAAAATGGAATAGGTAATTCTAGTTTACATCCCAATACCAGGTAACACTCACTGATCTCAACCATTCTATACAGTTAACACTCACTGATCTCAACCATTCTATACAGATAAGAAACGTTCTATACAGATAAGAACAAAGCCTGGTTTTAAAGATGTCCAAAGGAGATGTGCTGATTTAAATTATATATATGTCTTTATTATAATATGCTGGTGGCTAGTGATAGAGGTAATTGAAATTTGAAGGGCTTGGGGAAGAATTTTAGAAAAGAATAGAAAAAAATGACCTGGAGTTTATTCCTGATAGAAGACAAGGATTTAGGAAATTAAAGTAGCACTGATTATCAGCTAAAACTATCATGCCTATCCTCTCCTTAAACAATTGTAATCAGGTCTCTTTTATTTACACATAGAAGAAACTCTAAAGAGCAAAAAAGAGATTTTTTTTTCGATTAAGGAGAGTTGAGAAATTGGGACTTCAGGTGCAGCTAGATCCAGAAACTCAAAAAACAAAAAACAAAAAAAAATATAGAAGAGCTCTGTTTCTATCTTTCAGCTCTGTTTTTCTCTTTGTGTTAGCTTCATTATCAAGCAAGCACTTTCCAAATGGCAAGAAAAGAAATGGCCACTGATAGTCCCAAACTTATTCCCTTACATAATCCAAAAGGGAAGAGTCCCTCTCCTATATAGTGTCCATAGTCCAAATCTCAAGGAAGGCTCTGATTGGCCTTGCCTGAACCACCTGCCTATCCCTGTATTTGTTGCAATAGCCTGAGGAAAAAGGACTCTGAATGGTCAGCCTATGGGACACATCCCTGCTTTGAAGTTGGGGATATTAGCATATCCCCCAGGACCTCTGAAGGTAGAGTAGAATAACTCCCCAAGAAGCAAAGGGAAAGAACTGCTAGACGGGAAAAAGCAACCTGTCTTCTGAAACACAAATTGAATGATTTTGCTTTGTCTGTCCAAAACTCTAGTATTCATTAAACTTTGTAATCTGTGGGGAGTCATACATCAGACACTTCTAGAGCATTGAAAATAAGTTTCTTCTCTGGCTATATTCAACCTGAATTGATGAAGTAAACAAACGTGTGGACAGATATTCAAACAGGCGTTTTATGAACCTTTCCAAGAAAAGTGGGCTGACCTAAGTGGTAAAGTAATAAGGATTTTGCTTTCCCAATATATTTGTATGCAGATGTGCTCCTATATTGAGAATATGACCTTGAACTTGAGCTGCTCATAGTTTTCTACAACCTGCTTAGTGATGCTTGTTAAAAAAAAAAAAGATGAGGAAATGTTAAGGTAAAAAATACATAATTCAAAATCATTAATATCATCTCTGAGGTAATTTCCTCTCAGATATTAAAAGCAAATAAGGGAATCACTTTTACTAAACCCAAGGATGCTCTTATGACACTATTATGAAGTCAAGGTCAAGAAATAATTTAGTACTTGGTTCTCTGCTATATGATGTGCCCTTAAAAAATGTTTTGTGGTTGATCTTGATTGGTACTTGGCAGTCTGTTTGGCTTCTGGCTACAGACAAACAATAATTTGCAATTTAGCTATTTTAATTAATTAGTTAATTAGTTAATCAGCATCATTTAAAGGCAGTCATTATTGCCACTTCACATTAGGAAAGACACTTTTCTCAGTGTCTTTGCTGTTCTCAAGATTTCACCATTTACACTGAAGTCATATTTTTAAAAAAATTTTATTTAAGTTCAACTAATTAACATATAGTATATTATTAGTTTCAGAGGTAGAGTCTAGTGATTCATCAGTTGCATATGATACCCAGTTCTCATTACATCAAGTGCCCTCCTTAATGACCATTGCCCAGTTACCCCATCTTCCCACCCACCTCCCCTTTAGCAAGTTTGTTTCCTATAGTTAAGTGTCTCAGTTTGTTTCCTGTAGTTAAGAGTCTCTTCATGGTTTGTCTCCCTCTTTGATTTCATCTTACTTTATTTTTCCCTCCTCTCCCCTATGATCCTCTGTTTTGTTTCTTAAATTCCACATATGAGTGAAATCATATTTGTCTTTCTCTGATTGACTTATTTCACTTTACGTTATATCCTCTAATTCCATCCATGTAGTTGCAAATGGTAAGGTTTCATATTTTTGATGGCTGAATAATATTCCATTGTATATATACACCACATCTTCTTTATCCATTCATCTGTCGATAGACATCTGGTCTCTTTTCATACTTTGGCTGTCGTGGACATTGCTGCTATAAACATTGGTGTGCACATGCCCCTTCGGATCACTACATTTGTATCTTTAGGGTAAATACCCTGTAGTGTAATTGCTGGGTCATAGGGTTTCTCTATTTTCAACTTTTTGAGGAACCTCCACACTGTTTTCCACAGTGGCCACAGCAGTTTGCATTCCTACCATCAGTGTAAGAGGGTTCCCCTTTCTCTGCATCCTTACCAACATTTGCTGTTTCCTGACTTGTTACTTTTAGCCATTCTGACTGGTGTGAGATGGTATCTCATTGTGGTTTTGGTTTGTATTTCCATGATGACAGATGATGTTGAGCATTTTTTCATGTATCTGTTGACCATTTCTACGTCTACTTTGGAGAAATGTCTGTTCATATTTTCTGCCCATTTCTTGACTTATTGGTTACACTGAGGTCATTTGCATGGAATTTTGAGCCTTAGACATTTGCTCTCTCTCCATACATGGACACATAATGATAACATTTTTTGAGCACTAGCTGTGTGATAGATACTACTCTAAGCCCTTTATATGTATATCTTAATTCTCGTAACAGATTCCCCCTTTTGTATATGAAGAAGGTGAGTCTTAGGGAGCATCTGTCCAGCCCAGGTCCTGGCCTCCCCTGGTCTTTGGGCATCAGCTCTAATTTAGGAAGCTCTCATTATTTGCCACTTAATTTTTAGAAGCCTTACTTCACCGTGCTTTTTAATTGTCGTGACCCTTCTGACTTGTTTGTGTCAGTTAGATGCTTTCCCTTGATTGTATGTCTTATAAGGCCACTAATATCATCTTGGGGTCCCGTCTTCATGACCTCATGACCTTTTGGAAGGCATAAGCTCCAAAAGCTGTTTGTTTTGACCTGATTACCTTCCAAAGACCCCACGTCCTCATACCATCACCTTGGGGGGTTAGAGCTTCCACAGATAAATTTAAGGGGGATGCATTCAGTCCATAACAACTTCTAGTGGGGGAGATGAGACAGGTATAAAAATAACTACTAAGAAGTGCAGTGATTGGGATACCTGCGTGGCTCAGTGTGTTAAGCCTCTGCCTTCGGCTCAGGTCATGATCCCAGGGTCCTGGGATAGAGTCCCGCATCGGCGGGCTCCTTGCTCAGCAGGGAGCCTGCTTCTCTCTCTGCCTCTACCTGCCACTCTGCCCGCTTGTGCTCTCTCCCCCACTCTCTCTGAAAATAAATAAATAGAGTCTTAAAAAAAAAAAAGAAGAAGTGCAGTGATTGATGAGGTTCAAATGACATTGAAGTAGTAAAAATTCAAATATATGGGCTTCTAGGGTAGGTCATCCTGCTTGTTGATCAGGTGATGAGGAAAACCAAATGCAGAAGTCATTTAAAAGATTGGCAGGTTATTAGACGATTTAGGGCAGGAGTCAGAGGTGAGCTGGGTGCTGGGAGTGGGAAATGGGGCAATTTGTTCTTCCTCCAGCAGTCACTGTTTACACTAAATGATCCCATAGACCTGGGGAACTCAGCAGTCTGTCTTCCAGGGGCTTCAAAGTCTTATGACCTCTATCTCTAATTTTATGGGTGTCTTTACCTAATTTTTCCACCCTGTGTGTCCTTTTTCATAACATTTCATAGAAAAACAACCCCACCCTAACCTGGTGATATGTACAGAGGAGGTAATAAGAATAATCTTAAAAAGAAAATATAAGTTGAAATTACAGTTCCAGGAAAACAAACAAACAAACAAACAAACAGCTTTTGGATCTTATGCCTTCCTCTGCTCTCAGCCAGTGTTACAATAACGGGGAGCCATTGATGAAGCATTTTATGCTTTGATTTGTTTAATCAGCCCTCTTCCAATTGTAGGCAGCATGAGAGATGGGGTCCATGTATGGAGCAGAGACTGGGCAGGTCAGGACCTAGGTACCAAGATCCTCACTGCCATTGCTTCCTGCACACCCCAACCTTTCTATTCAGGAACCACCAGAACTTTCCTAGAATTCAGGCCCACATCCGAGAGGTCCTGAGGAATTGGTCCCCCCTTGGAAGAGGCGTCTTCTGTTCTAGGAGATTCCTCTACAAGGCTGTTGCTAAAGTGGCCTACTTTCAGGGCTGCCAGCTGGTTCTGACAGATTTGGGGCCAACCTGTTCCAATTTGGACCAAATTCCTTGGGATCCTCCTGATGAAATTAAAATTGTTATTGCTTAACATATTTAACATCCTTCTCACAAATCCATGAGTTAATATTCTTTGTGTAAAGGCTATTTCAACTAGTTACAAATTTAGCTAAGTATTAAGTCATCCAGCCTATAGTTCTCTATCTTATCTTTGAGATATGCCATACCGAACACTAATACGCTGATCTTACAACTTGCCCCAGATGGATTTCTGTGGTTAGGTCCAACATGATTATGTAAGTGAGCTGCCTTAAAAGGCACTGAGTTCCTAACCATTGGAGGTGTTCAAGTATAAGTTGGACCACAACCCTGTGGAAATTTAAACATTTGATGGATTTTCGGGCTGAGCTACCTGAAGGACCCTTCCAATTCTGCAATTCCTTATCTTTCCCCTCTGTACCTATGCTGACTTCTGATAATCAAATTTCTCCTTCTTAAATGTTCATCATTCCCCCATTTGAGGATTTTTCCCTGGTACTACTTTCAAAGTGTCCATTTTATAGTTTGTAGGTTCTCTTTCTCCCTTTTGGTGAAAATCAGGCCAGCATATGCCCATCTCCTGTCTTGTCTACTTCTTCCATTTTCTCTGCTCTTGCAGAGGTCGACGTCAGCAGTTCTGCCACTCATTTGCAAGTTCTGCAGTTACCTTGAGATGTGATTTATCGAGGTCAGGATACTTGAACTCACTTAGAGCAGCCATGTGCTCTTTTATCATCCTTCATGTCCCTTGCATGTCAATTCCTTCTTACCAAGGCTCATTCCTGTCTCTTCATTCAGAATCTCCCTCTCACTGACAAAGACTGAAGCAGAAAAGGAATGGAAGGTTCTGCTTGCAACTGTTGTTTGAGGACATTAAAGCATCTGTCCAGCCCAGGTCCTGGCCTCCCCTGGTCTTTGGGCATCAGCTCTAATTTAGGAAGCTCTCATTATTTGCCACTTAATTTTTAGAAGCCTTACTTTGCCGTGCTTTTTAATTGTCGTGACCCTTCTGACTTGTTTGTGTCAGTTAGATGCTTTCCCTTGATTGTATGTCCTTCTCTCTGTATTTTATGCAGGTCTTATAAAAGACAGGATTATCAGGGAACCTGCCCATGCAACGCCTTTGGCTTCCCCTTCCTTATCAGACTCACTCAGAATTATATGGTCTTGGAACATGTATCATGCCTGCCTCTACTCTGAGCTTTCTGTTATGTGTAAAAGCCTATTTATAAGCCTGGTCTACATGTCCAGATACACTCTCCCTGCTCCCTACCCATCCCACCCAGGGAACTCTGAGATGCTGAGGCTCTGTATTAATCTGCTCAGGCTGCCATAACAACACTCCAGAGACTGAAGGGGGCTTAAATAATGGGAGTTTAGTTTCTCATGGTTCTGGAGGCTAGATTTTTGAGATCAAGGCGTTGGCAAGGTTGATTACTTCTGAGGCTTCTCTTCTCGACTTGTACGGTCATCTTCTTCCTATGTCTTCACATGGTCTTTTGTCTGTCACTATCTGTGTCCAAATTTCCTCTTCTTATGAGAACACTGGTTAGAATGGATTTGCTGCTACCCGAATGACCTCATCTTAACTTAATTTCCTCCTTAAAAATCCTATCTCCAAATACACATTCTGAAGTACTGGGGTTTAGGACTTTAACATATTAACTTTTGAGGAAAAAATTGAGCCCATAATAGGCCCCTTTCCACTTCAGTAGCTGGTACCAACAGGTCAAAGTTAGGTCTATAGTAACACTTGTGGGTTGTTGCAGTTGTTGCCGCTCTCTTTATTTTTAGAGACACGTCAGCAAACAGTCAGGATCATCTTTGCTAAACTGCTCTTGGCTAGGCTCAGCCCAGTGTTCCAGGACTGAATTTCACTTGACTTTCCTCTTCCTACCTTCCTGGAAAGCAGAACGAATATATGTCTTCTATGCTTTTGCCCCAGTTCCCTCTATCAAAATCCTACCCATCCATCAAGCACAACTCAGATACCATCCTGTTTTCCTGCTGTCTTCTGCCATAGCCCTCTGTCTATATGATAGTTATTTATTGTTTCTATTACATTAATGTTATTTATATGTAGCCCTTCTTGCTTATACAGGATAGCGAACACCTTGGGGAAACTTTGTTTTCATCTTAATCTTTATTCACTCTAAAGCACCAAGCATTTGGTTTATACCCAATAACCACTCAACAAATATTAAATTGGTTTGAATCTTTGCAGAGATTTAAAAGGTATTCAAAGCAATAAATATTTAAGTTGCACTTTAGATTTACATATATTCTTAAAGGTACTATGTGACAAATTATTGATATGGTAAATATAATCATTGGATTATTTTAATAGTTACTTTTAATGGTTACTTGAACTATTTAGCCTAATTAAAGTGTGTATCTTTTCATAAATTTTTCATGGTGATCTCGCCTTCTGAACTCCCAAAGCATGATTTGTTCTTAGCACAAATTTTACATTTATTATTTATGATGGAGTATCCTTTTAAACATTATCCAGTCCCTTATATTAAAATGTAGTCCCTGGGGCACCTGGGTGGCTCAGTGGGTTAAAGTCTCTGCCTTCAGTTCAGGTCATGATCATCTCAGGGTCCTGGGATCAAGTCCTGCATCGGGCTCTCTGCTCAGCAGGGAGCCTGCTTCCTCCTCTCCTCCTGCCTCTCTGCCTACTTGTAATCCTTCTCTGTCAAATAAATAAATAAAATCTTTAAAAAAATAAAAAATAAAATGTAGTCCTTTGGTGAACAGAGACAATGGCTTGTAAATGTTTCCATCCCTGATACCCATGTATTAAACAGATAATTCAAGGTAAGCCACAAGGTTCCTGTCACCAGCTGCGTAGGGTTGCCATCTGCCTATGACCACAGAAGTATTTTCTTGGGAAAGAACCCATTGGAGAGAAATGCTGAGTCCAGCAACTAGGCAGATTTCTCCATAGTTTATCTTTCAACCTTTCTTTTTTCCCCCACTATGCCTCATCCACGGAGTGGTATTGAACATTCATTTATTCATTTTTTCATGTTGGAATATTTAATCAGCACTACTTATAATACATCTCATTTTGTTCTGAAAGGGAATAATGTTGAGGGGTGGGCAAATCTACTACCTTTGCTTGTGCAGGTTATACTCGGAGCAAGGGCTTCCAGCCAAAGGGGTGATGGGGCTAAAATCAGCCTGATGAAGCCATGTCATGCACCCTGGCATACAGATGTGTTAGCCCAGAGAAAGAGGAGAAAGGAAGGCCTTTTTCTAATTAGCATTAAGTTGCTGTGCACTTACCATGCTTGGTATCTGTGGGATTGGATTAACCCAGAGGGTGCGTTTTTTTTGGTAATTTACGTAAGATACCCTGTAGACTAGCAGCACCCCTGGGGATGAGAGAGATCTAGACCTAACATACTGCACAGTTGTGGGGCAAGAATGGAAGCAAAGACATCATTTAACAAGCTACTGTAGAAACTCAGGAAAGAAATGATGATGTCTAGGACAAGGTCAAGGCGGTAGAGACAGAACCGATTGACATGTTGATGGATTGGATACAGGGGATGTGAAAAAGAAAGGGAGACTGGGAGGAGACTCCAGAACTCTGGTGTGAGCATTCAGTGATATTGCTGCCATTTACTAAGATACAATGACACAATGACAGAGAGAAATGTAATACCCTTGTGATGAGGAGTATCACTGTAGGTGCTGCTTGAGCATTTTCTACTTTATACATTTTTGGAGCCCATAAAATAGTCATGAGGAGGCTCATCCTTCTGTGTGCCCAGAGCCTACAAGAAACAAAAGACCCTGAACTGGGAGTTTAGACAAGTCATTCAACATCTGTAGGTCCATTTGCCAAGGGATGTAGGTACTCATTACTTCCAAAGCCCTTTCCTGCCACAAAATGCTATCATTAATTTCTATTTCCTCTGCTCATTTTTGTGATATTCTCTGTGCAGGATGTACAACTCAGGAAGAGAGGGTGACACTGACAGTTAATAGTAAACTAATACAGATTCTCCAAGCTAAAAAACAAAACCAACAACGCACATAAGAGGCCACAAGCTGCTCCCTGCCATTTTTGCAATAGTGCTGGCTCAAAGATAGACACTTGGAAGACTTGTGGATCTATTTTCATGCCTGTATTGCTAGGAAAAGACCCCTCTTCTACATGGATTTAGATCCTAGGGGCATATGTGGATTACAGAGTGTTCTGTTAACAGTTCTACTCAAAATAACCATTAGCCTGCAATTTGACTTTGCAGAATTGGAAGGAAAGTCCTTTTTTCTGTAAGCCAATTTTACAAAACAAAAAACAATGCTTTAATTCTTGACTTGAAGCCGAAAAACTGTAATGGTCCCATAAATGATTAAAACAGCAGCTGGTAATGTCTTGAAAACAGATTGATCAGTTGGAATGCCTCAAAATCTGTCTAGATTCTGCATGCCTTTGAGCAATATGAACTAACTTTGATGTGAGATGAAGAGTGGGTGTTTAGAACTCAAAGATATCAAGATAGTTATTAAAGCTCTGGCAGCAACTGCATCTCTCTAGGGTAACTGCTAGCATATTTGAACCTCAAAGTGGGATCTAAATTTTGGAGGCATTTGGCATTATGGAAAATCATGGTAACCCTAACTAGGATACTCCAAGTCAGATCTCCTGGTGTTGTTATCTACTCATAGCAGATGGCTTTTAGGTGTCTATGTTGTATCCATCCAAGAGATGCAGTGGTGAATGAGTCAGAGTTCCTGCCCTCATTGAGGTTATATCATGGTGGAAGGAAACAGACGATAACTTAGTAGATAAAGAACATATATAAATTCATGTAGCAATAAGAGCTATGCTGGAAATAAACGTGAAGTGGTGAGATGCTACTTTATTTTTTTTTTTAAGATTTTATTTATTTATTTGACACAGAGATAGAGATCACAAGTAGGCAGAAAGGCAGGCAGAGAGAGGAGGGGGGAAGCAGGCTTTCCGCTGAGCAGAGAGCCCGATGCGGGCCCCGATCCCAGGACCCTGAGATCATGACCTGAGCCGAAGGCAGAGGCATCAACCCACTGAGCCACCCAGGTGCCCATGAGATGCTACTTTAAATTGAAATACCCAGGAAAGCCCATTCTACAGAGGTGACATTTGAGCAGACACTTGAATGATGAGAAGAAAGGAGCCAACAATGTAAATTCATCAGGCAAAAATTCTGCATAGACAGAAGAAATGGCACATTGTAAAGCCTTGAGGTAAGAATGGACTTGGCATTGTTGAACAGTGAGAAGAAGGCACATGGGGCTGGAGTCTGGTGAGTGAGGAGAAGAGTAGTAAGAAATAAGGCAAGAAAGGTTAGCAGAATCCAGATCAACTGTTGCCTTCTTGATCATAAGGAATTGAGTTTAATTCTATGGAAAATCAGTGGAGGGTTCTAAACAGAGTTTTACTCAGGAATAGAATTGATTGAATTATTGTTTCTAAAAACATCCCTCTAACTGTTGTGTGGAGAATGGACTGTGGGGAGCATAAACAGAAGGAGGGAGACTAAACAGGAGGCTATTGTAGTTGTCCAGACAAAAGAAGATGGTGGGCTTGGATTGGATGGAAGTGGGAATGCTGGCCAGAAGTGGTTAGAAGTGGAATAGAGTTTGAAGGGAGATATGATATGACTAGGGATTGGATTAGGGGATGTGGAAAAGAGAAAGAAATAAAAGATGATTGGATGACACTTAAGTTCTTGCCCTATGCAGTTGGGTGAATTAATTTTAGCTGGATGTATGTAGTCTTAAGTGAAACAAGGAATAGGTTTGATGGAGGTGGAGGAGGGTTCTAGAATTTAGACTTGGTCTTGTTAGTGTGAGATGCCTATTAGACATCTAAGTGGCAATATATAGTTGGTTGTTCAAGCTCCCTGGATGAGTTAACAAGATGGTAAAATAGGCACAGGCTTAGGACCAAATTCTAAAGCCCTTTAACCTTTAGTGAGAGCATAAGAAGAGCATCCAGCAAAGTAGGAGAAAATCAGGAGAATGTAAAACCTGGGAAGGAATGCTAGGAGGAAAAATAAGAAAGAACTGATAAACTGACCATCATGTTTGACGAGAAAAAGGTCATGGCTGTACTTAGCAGTAGCACTTTCAGGGGAGAGCATGGAAAGGAGGCACAAAAGTCTGAAGTGGATGCAGGGAGGATAGACAAGTCTTCGAAGTTTTCCTGTAGAGGACTTGAGGGAAATCAGGTCATAAGTTGGAGGGGATGACCTTCTATTTCACTTTTGTTTTCAAGGTGACAGTTGTAGCATGATTTTGTGCTATTGAGAATGATCAAGAGAGAAATCAAGATGCAAACAGAGTAGGGTTATTTTCAAGAAAAAAAATCCTATAGTAAGTAAGAGAAGTTAGTGTCCAGAGCACACCGGGAAGGCTGGACATTAATCAGAGCGGGGAATGGTGTTCCACTGACACATTAGGGAAGACAGAGTATATAGGACCAGGTGAACTGGGTATGTAAAGTGTGGAATAAGTATATGATGTAGAGCTTGCAAAATTGCTTTCATTTTATTCAGTGAAATATGAAGCAAAGATTATCATCAGAGAGCGAGGAAGGTGAAGGAAATGGTGTTGAAAGTTTAAGGAAAGAGAGAAAGCAAATTTTCCAGGCAAATAGGGTCAGATTACTGGCTTTACCTGATGCTCTGAAGAGGTCGTGGTCCTTAATCTAAGTTTATGTTCTTCCTCACAACAAGTGTTAGCATTGAATATCTTGGTGAAAAGAGCATGGTGCTGGGGAAAGGACAGGAGGGGGCAGGGAGGTAGAGGTTAGCTATGTAACCTTTTGCACATTATTAAATTTCCAGAGTTTCATGTTCTTTATGTGAAAAATAGAGATGATAGTTCCTATCCAAAGGGAGAATTGTGCATATCCAATTAGACAACACATTTGATGGCTTTTTTGCTTCAAGAAACTTGTTTTTAGTTTAGTTTAGTTTTGTTTTTTTTTTTAACCTGTTTATCACTGGGTAGAGGGCTGTGGAGATCTATGACTAATATGTTCAGTTCAGGTTGTGGATGGATGTGGCCTTCAGTGAGCCCTGCAATGTTAATATACATGGGAAAGGAATGTCATGGGGTCTCTGACCAAATTGGACATACCTCTCAGGGCACTCTGGGTCTCAAGAAGAAATGGAGCTCCTAGAAGGCTAGGGTAGCATGCAGATGGAGTTGGAGTTAGAAAGAAGGAAACAAGAAAGAAAGGAGAAAGTGAGTAGAAAGACCTGGAGTGGTGGGATGGGGTTGTGGACCAGAGGAAGGTCGTGCACATATTTCAGTGTTTCTGTTTAACATTGAGATAGCTCTTTTGTCTTAGCCTCATTATTACCATTGAGTACCAAACCCTAGGCCTTCAATTTACAGATTTTATTCTGACCGAAGAAGTAATGTGAGAATGTGGGCCTTGGGAGAGGTGTGGTCTGGAGTGGCTTTGTGCTCTCTCAGAAGCAGGGAAATGGAAGGAATTAAATCAATAAAATATTGGAATATTGCAGCTAAATCCTGTTTCTCTGAACTTTCTCTGTCCCAGTCTTAACCTTTTCTTTCCTTTGATCAAGGAAGTTGCAGATTCAGGGCTCAATTTGTATTTGGCAAATGTTGAATAAATAAAAATAATGAAATACTAATATATGTAAGGAATATGGTCACAGATATTTTTAGGTAAAGCCTTGGTACAACTTGGCCTAAAAATTTGCACCCTATGGCTGAATCCACATGATTCCTTTAGTTAACGCATAGCGGAAGGCAGTGAATGTGAGTTGTAAAGAATAAAACCTAGTGAAACAAATCTTTGTAGACATACTACCTCTTTTAACTACCTCAGATCTTTTTTGGAAAAGGCTAGGCTATAAATAAATAATCAGTTCTCTTGGCTGATTTTCCAGAGTGATTGGGCATTCAGTTTTGACTAGCTCCATACTGAGCAGCCCCTGGTCACTCAGTCATTGTTGTAAAATCTCCTTTAAATGCACAATAGATGTACCTTCATTATTTTTCAAAATCCTAAGGATCACACTTCATCTTTTGTTCTCTTCATACTAGGACTTTCCTATTGAGAAACTTTCAGTGGGCTAAGGAAGATACACCACTGTCCTTCCTCTTTGCCCATTTGTTCATTCAGTGTCTAACTGTAGGCATGAGGTAACATTACTAGAAAATGCAGAACCGTGAAGGGAAGCATATTCTATTATTGATGCTATCTCTCTCTCCTACTACAAATCTGCTCTTTTTTCACAATGCCTTGGCTCAAGCGGAATACTCCTTTTACTTTTATTTCATACTCAGTATTGGTTATGAAATGCTATCAGTTTGGCCTCTTTAACATTTATGGCATCTATCTCCTCTTCTCCATCTTCTCTGCCTCAGCTCCGGATTTCAGAAATCTCTCACTCTTTGTTCATACTGGCCTCTTTTCCCTTCTTGAATCTTCTTTCAAGGTTTTCTCATTGAGGCCCAGAGGATCTTTCTAAAAGTCAAAACTAGCACCCCCACCCCCTCTTAAAAATGCACACAGCTGCTTCCAGTTGCCCCAGGATAAGGCCACACTCTGAAGCTAACTCACTCCTCCCTCATTGGGCCCCCACATCCCTTTTCGGCTTCACACCTTGCTGCCTTTCTTTTTGTTCTATGCCCAGGCCACACTGTACTACCTTCAGTCTACCTTCATAAATGTCATTGAAGGAAGGAGGGAAGGCCTGTTTCTGAGAAGAGAAGCGGTCCTAGGTGAGGAGGGTTTGATTCTTCCTTTTAAACACTTCAGCACCATTTCCAGTTTCCTGAGTGAGAGCATTAAAGGCCTTGTTTTTCTTCTCTTTCAGGAGGCTTCCAGTCACTTATGTCTTGGGGGTGTACGTTTATCTCTGTCTCTTTTCTCATTGGACCCAGAGGGCAGGGGAAGCCATTTTGGTCTAAATGTCAGCTGTCACAACGGGACGTTTGAGTGCACAGCCAGAGCTGACTCTGACAGAGTGATATTTTTCTGTGAAGATTGCTTTATATGGAAGAGTGTATTCAAATCACAGATCTCATTTAGAAAATTATTTTGCTACCAACACCAGCCGCGACAGCTGATAATGCCATGGTGCTCATTCTTCGTACCAATAAAACAAAGTACACTAATCTATTAAAAACAGCATTGAGCTTAAATCTATAATAATCATCCAAGACAATTCCTAGTTACCTAGTAATTATTCTAGAATGAAGTTTCCTGTCTTGCTAAGTGAGTAGGTGTGGTCTAGGTATTCCTAAATCGTCTCGCATCTATTTATAAATAGGCTTATTTCCAAGAATCACGTGTCTCCTATCTAAAAATAAGACAAGTATGTCTATATATCTCCCGTGTGCTGTGCTCTAACACAGCGTGAATAGAAAATTAACATTGATATCAGTACTATTAAATAGTAACAAGAGTACTTTGGCTCATTCAGTGAATGTTTGAATGTCTGTTATGTGCCAGCCCACTTCTAGGTGCTGGGGATACAACCAACAAGTCAGTCAAAAATCTCCATGTTCATGAACTTTATGTTATTACTTCACAATTATGTTATTACTTCACAACTGTATAGGTTGATTGCAAAGCATTTTCATATACATGCCTACTTTTGATCTTCACAGTAACCTTTTGAGGTAGATAAGGCAATTACTCTCCTCCTGAATTAAGAAAACCTCAGTTCAGAATGTCTTGATGACTTCAACAAGAACATATAACTGGTAAGTGGTAAAACTAGGCTCAGAATCAAGGTCACCTGAGGCTAGTGCCAGTACGATTTTCACGGTCCCATCTTGTCCATGGCAATCCAGTTTCTCAAGCCAGTAAGCCTCATGCATTGTGCACCAGGAATGAAGATAGCTAAAATACCCCACTTCAAGGAGACCCACTGTTTTCCTATTGGCTTCCCTTTCTTTATACCTCTGATGACTTTTTACTTCTTTCTCTGACTCCTATCTTGTGTCTTTTCTACACTCTTCTCTTTGTATCCAGATAGCATTCTTCACGGGCTTTCAGCTCATGGTTAGATGTCCCCATTGCCTATATCCTCTCCAGTATATTCCTTATTTGATGACTAAGCTAATGTATCTAGTAATATGCCCTAGAGTAGAATGACTAGAGGTCAGATATTACTTGTACTAATCAAGACAAAGGGTATTGTTGATGTAGAGAAATAAGCAACATATTTATTTTTATATTTAATTAATAACACATGTGAAGAGTAGAAGAAGGGGAAAGTTCCTTGTCCCTATTCATTATGTCCCTTCCTGGTTCCCTTCATTTTCTCACCACTGGGTTTGGCTTATCCTATAGGGTTCCTGCCTCGTGCAGCCTCTAAGTCTGATAGTGAGTGATGGCTTGAAATGGACCATGAATCAGAGGGAGAAAACAGCATCAGGAAAGATACCTCTGCTAGGGCAGTTGGACAGAGGAAAGTTCGGAGGGAAGTATGCTCATGGTGTGAGGGACAGAACTGTTTATCCTAAGAGTGAGAGAGAAGATTTCAGCAGGTTGGTGGTGAGGGTGGCCGTGCCACAACGATTTTCTGATCTGAAGGCAACCCCACATATTATGATGAAATCATTTAGGAAAGTGGTTCTCAAACTGAAGCAACAGAATCACTGGGGAGTATTTT
The DNA here is from genome assembly GCA_002007465.1 of Ailurus styani. Lineage (NCBI taxonomy): Eukaryota > Metazoa > Chordata > Mammalia > Carnivora > Ailuridae > Ailurus > Ailurus styani. The sequence continues at coordinate 1,149,263 of LNAC01000060.1, forward strand.
TAAAATAGGTGGTTGGAGGGGTACCTGGGTGGCTCAGTTGGTTAAGCGTCTGAATCTTGGTTTTTGCTCAGGTCAGTGAGATTGAGCCCCACACTGGGCTCTGTGATCAGGATGGAGTATGCTTGGGATTCTCTCCCTCTTCCCTGTCCTCACCCTCTGCTCCCCCCCCCCATAAATAAAATCTTAAAAAGAAAAAATAGGTTGTCAGATTCCACCCCTAGAGTTTCTGATTCAGTAGGTCTGATACTACTTGCTAGTTGGGGAACGTTGCTTTAAGAACTACCGATTGAGATGCTACACATGACATATAGGGAGAGTATGTAGCCACGGAGAGGACATGCACTTCTCTCTCTCTCTCTCTCTCTCTCTCTCTCTCTTTCCCCTTACTCCCCAGCAGAATTCCTTTATTTAGTGATTACAGCTGACCCTCAGAGCCTGAAATGCTCAGTCATGCAGTCTCGCATGTACACAGAACTGACTGCCAAGGGGGGCTGAAGGGAGTGACCCTCAGGCTGAAAATAACCCAGTGTCCAAGGGCACATCTGAGATCAACCATGAATTAAGACAGAGAGCCTTCTGCAGCTGCAGATTCCCACCTTGTACCACGTGTGCACTGGGAGAAGATGCTCTCTGAGTAGCTATGGTTCACAGTCACACATGAGTGGATTGGAGAGGAATTCACACATATTCCTCTAGCAAGCAATAGAACAGCTTTTGGTTAAATGGCTAGAACCTGTGATTTGATACTGTAGTAAATAAAAGACCAAATACATTAGTATTGCTTGCTTCTTGGTCAGTGTTAATTGGAAAAAAACAATGCAGTAGTTTGCATATAGTAAGTAACATTTATGAGCTCTTAAGAACATTTTACATGTAGAACATATTTATCCTCACAAAATCCCAGTGTGGTAGGTATTGCTGTTACTATACTCTTCTTTTATAAATGAAGAATCTGAAGCACAGAGAGTTTAAATAACTTGCCCAAGGTCATTCAAGCTGTAAATAACAGAGGCAGGATTTGGATCAAGGCTGTCAGGTGCCAAAACCTGGACTTGCTTTTAACTTAGACTGTTTTGTGCTTATCACCTGAGCAGGAGCCTTTCATACACCTTAACAAAATGGTTCCTAAATCTTAAACCAAGTAGACCACTGAGGAAGCTACCCACAGTTAGCCAAACTCAAGGTCAGGGGCATAGCTCTCCATAAGACTGCTCTCACTTTGGATACCAGCCTGGACCAGTTGAAGAGTCTCGGGGGCCACCCTCATTTCAGACTAGCTGACTAGTCTGGGAGTCCTTATGCAATGTCTTAATTTCAGTAATTCACTAGAATAATTCACAGAACTCAGGAAAACACTCCACTTAACAATTACAGTTTTATTTTAACAAAAGAATACAGATTAGAACCAGCTTAAACAAGAGGCATCGAGGGAGAAGTCTAGGAGGGTTTCAGATGTAAAGCTTCCATCATTTTCAGGGATGTGCTGTCCTCTCCATATCAAAGTAGAAGATACTCGAAAGTATTGCCTACCAGGCCAGCTCACTCAAACTGTGGTGTCCAGAGTTTTTATTGGTGTTTATTTAGGTATGATGGATCAAAGCATTGGCCACATGATGGAACTCAATCTCCAGTCCTCCTCTCTTCCCGGGAAGTAGGGCTGTTATCTTGTAGTTCAAATCCTCAATGCTCTCTAATCACATGCTTGGTCTTTCTGGTGTGGCCACCTCCCTGTCTGAGTCACCTCATTAACATAAAATATCAGGTGTGGTCCAGAAACCCACCATAAAGAACAAAGACACTCCATTTCATTGGGGAAATTCCAGGGGTTTAGAGGTTACCTCCCAGGAACTGGGGACAAAGGCCAGCTAAATTCTTTATTACACAAAAGCACGGCAGAGGAGGGTGTCAGAATAGGGATGCATGCTCAGAATTGAATTTTATGACGTCTTTTAGGTCAGCAGCACTGTTTCTGTGCCAGGCAGAATTCTCAGTGTCACAGAAAGGGGAAGAATTTTCTCCTGGAATTTCTTCAAATCATCAAGCACTAAATCAGGAAAGGTGACACTGGAGAGCGTGTCTAAATTAGGAGGAAGCTAGAGAGCTCTAAGTGATGGAAGCTGCTGGTGAGCACAACACAGCAATTTGCAATGAACTCACTGGCAGACAAACCAAACACAAACTCCATGCAAGGGAGTGAGTATTTGCTCCGTGAATTGAAGGACAGAGGACTCTGCAGTTGTGAAGCCTTTATGCACCCAACATGTAAATTACAGTGCTTATGAATTGGGGTTGGTTCACATGTAAATGAGAAAATGCTTGAGTTAACCAAGTCTGCCTTTGAAAAGAATGGATATCTAGGAACTAAAGACTGTACTGAAGAACTTACAAATAATAGAGAGGGACAGAGCTGTTGTAATTCCAAGGGGCTTCTAGAATGAAAAATAATGAGGGGCGGATGGGGGAGGGGAGTGTAAAACATCAGAAGAGGCAATCTTCCATAAAATCTGCTTGTATGCCATTAATGTATGTCTCTCCAAATAAGAGCAAGCAAATGAGAAAATAGCAAGGAGTTATAAAGGCTGGGGTGAGCTCTGAAGGAAGCATGTTATGCATGGATGGAGACTTTTATTTTAAAGGGCTGGCTGTTGTTAAAAAAAAAAGGAACATTGCCCACTTCCGTTTATAACTTACTCAAAACATGGGATTTCCTATTACGTCCAAGCCCTCTTTTCTCTAAAATTAAGAACCTTAAATCTGAATGAAATCAGGATTTGCAGTAGGAAAGGGGAAAAGGGGGAAGAATGCTTAATTTCACTTGTCTGTCTGTATGCCCCTGAGTGTCTTGGATGCTTGCCAGATTGGTTGGTTTTGTCTTCTGGTTGGCATCCTCCCTTTACTCTTCACTCACTACCTGGAAGTCTGAGAGGGGTAGGGTTTTATGATCACTATGACAGCTTTTAAACTACTGTACTCCTCCGTTTAGGTCCAGTGCTACTGTTAGGGAGGAATAACTTATAATGCCCTTCAAGGTCCTTCTAGCTGGACTAAGAGTCAAACTGACATAAGACAGATTAATAGGAGAAAATCAGATTTAATTTTGTAGATACAAGGAATTCACACAGACATGGAAATTCCAAAGACAGGCAAAATGAAGTATATATGTCATTCTGGACTAAGAAGAAGGGGTTAGGGGTGTAGGACTTCAAAAGAAAGGAATGAAATTCACAGGATATGAACAAGTCAATGTTTGGTAAACAAATGTTTGCTGAGCCACTCAGGAACAATGGGACTTAGAAGGCTTTGATCAAACAGGCATTGTTAGGTTCTTCTCTCTCTACCACACCAAGTTCATGGTATAATGTAGCTATCTATGGTGCTAGCTGTCTTCCTGGAGTAGGTTCTTCATCTAAATTCTATTAGGCAGTTGAGGGGGAGGCAAAGAGCTTTTCCTGAATCCACTGGGTTTTCATTGCCTTTTAATTCAAAATACTCTTAATGCCAAAGTGGCCCATCTTGGGGCTGCATGCTCTTAGCCCCTACACTGCTGGTTTAAGCAACATAAACTGGTGCACAATAACATCCATTTATTTATTTATTTATTTATTTATTTCAGATTTTATTTATTTATTTGAGGGGAGGCGGGGCAGAGAGGTAGGGAGAAGGACAAACACACTGAGCATGGATCCCCACGCAGGGCTCAGTCTCACAACCCTGAGATCATGCCCTGAGCTAAAATCAAGAGTTGGACGCCTAACCAACTGTCACCCAGGCACCCCAGCATAGTAACAATTTAAAGAAAGAGCTCTTCTTTCTTTCTTTTTTTTTTTTAAAGAAAAAAAAAAGAAGAAGAAGAATGGGTTGCTCTTCAGGTGCAACAACCAGCTTTGTTTATAAGGTGACATCTCTGGGTAATGAGGAATTCAAAATGTCCATGGATGCTGAGTGACACTTTTATATCATGGCATAGTAGTCTTTGCTCTGAAATCAGTTGCTTCAGATGTAGAGAAAGCAGCCACTGGTGTGCCTCAAGAGCTCATCCATGGGCTCTGAGGCTTAATTCCTCCTGTTCTTTCTGAATTCTCCTTTTGGAGGTCTGTCCCCATCGGCCAGATGCAATTCCTTCCAGTGTTTGGCAGGAAGGAAGGTCTTTCCCTAGGAGGCCTGGGTCTCAATCCAGAAGGAAAGCTGTAAAGGAAGCTCTCATTTAACACAGCCAGATATGATGCCAGGTAGCCACAGAAATGGAAGGGAAATGGACTTCTGTATCTGCCTGGACCTACATTTGTACTTAATACTTTTGCTTTGTACTTAATAGTCTAGGACAAGTGTTTGTTGTTGTTGTTTTTCACTTTTCGAACCTTTATTTACCCATTTGTAAAACTGGGGTGATCATTAAATCTATTAAGATTTGAACATTAAATAAAGGAACATACCTGTAGTTCCTGAAACCCAGTATGGGCCCCTCCCAAGAAGAATATGTTGACCATCAAGTAAATATATTGCTAATGAAATATAATGCATGCAAATAATTTTCATTGACTTTAAAATTTGTTGACCATCTTGGAAAAACCCTCTGTATATTCCTTTACTCATATGCCAGTCCCGATACCCACTGGAAAGGTTTTCCACACATCAAGCAATTCTGTGACACCAGCTGGGTGTCCTACAGTTCAACTCCATTCTGACGCTGTCTCCCTGGAGTTGGCATCAGATGCCCTAAGTTAAGGGCTCAGCTCCACAACAGAGTCTCCACTTCAGATGCCAGATTGTCACTATCCATCTTGCTTACTGGCTATAAATCAGGGTTCCCACAACCCCCTTCACGGATTGAGGTATTTGCTAGAATGGCTCACAGAACTCAGGGAAACACTAATGTTTACAGGTTTATTATAAAAAGATATAACTAAAGACTACAGATGAACATCCAGAGGGAAGAGAAGTATGGACCAGGGTGTAGAGGAAGGGGTTCAGAGCTTCCATGCTCTGTGGGTGCATCATCCTCTTAGTATCTCCACGCGTTCAGCAACCCTGAAGCTCTCCAAACTTCATCCATTACATAAGCATAATTGAGTAAATTGTTGGCAATTGGTGACTGATTCAACTTCCAGTCCCTCTCTCTTCCCCACATCTTGGGGAGGTGGGGAGAGGGTGAGACTGAAAGTTCCAGCCCTCTAATCACATGGTTGGTTCCCCTGGCAATCAGCCTTCATCCATAGGGACTCTTCAGTAGTCACTCATGAACAAATACTTGGGTATGGTTGAAGGGGGCTAGTCATGCATAACCAAAAATACTTACTTCACCTTTATAGCTCTGGAGCTATTTCAGGACCTGGGAACAAAAGCTGACCCTATAGCTCTTGTCACTTAGGAAATTACAAAGGTTTGAGGAGCTGCGTACTGGAAGCCACGGAGGAAGACCAAATATATTTATTATAAATCACAGTATCCTAATGCCTAATTTATCTTATGAGCTGTCAAATTAGTGACCTGCTGCTTTGGGGATCATAAGGTCTAGCTGAGTACATTCATTTATTACTGTTCATGTATTATTAGTAGTGCCATTTGGCTGTCCTGCCCTGACACGTGCCTCAGTGGAAGGCCAATTCTGTCGGTGTGTGGAGTGGGTGGTGGAGCCCACCCAAGCCACTGTCCCCTGTGCCCAGCCCTGGAAGCCTGAGGGGGCACATTCCATGTCCTCATCAAACATGCTCTTCCAGAAATGGCGGGGGGCCTTCCAGAAATGGTGGTGCTGAGTGAACCCAAATGTATATTTGCTCATCTGTGAAAATGCCAGCTATCTCTGCGAGGGGAGGAGGCTTGCGTGGAGCTGTGAGTGGCTGCCTCTCTACCCTTTCCTTTCTCTTTGTGGGAGGGTGTAGACCTCTCTCCGACAGAAAGAGAAGGTGCAGGTCATAGCCTGATGGGTATGAGCTTGCTTTGTTTATGAGTGCAGCTTATCCAAACTCAGAGGATTGTTTCGGCAGCCTTGAAATGGTTTTGATTTAACATTTCCATTTGCCATGATTCAGTTCTGCCAGAAGTTACTTTTAACCAGTAATGGCACCCCAAAAAGCCTCTGATTACTATGTTTTATCAGCAGATGCCTCCTTGTGAACTTACACTGAAAAGGTAAACATACTGAAATACTGTATGTTCTGTCACAGAGCTGGCCATGGAGCATTTAAATAGCATGTATACCAGTTCAGAATCATGTCAGGTTTCGCGCTTTCCTTCCTTCTTTCCTCCCTTCCTCCCCTCTCCTCCTCTCCCCTCCCCTCCCTCCCTTCTTTCCTTCCTTCCCCTTCCTTCCTTCCTCCTTCCTCCCTCCCTCCCT
>LNAC01000060.1:1155850-1281437 GCA_002007465.1 Ailurus styani
CCCTCCCTCCCTTCCTTCCTTCCTTCCTTCCTTCCTTCCTTCCTTCCTTCCTTCCTTCCTTCCTTCCTTCCTCCTTACGTGGGAACTGGTTGAGCTAAGGTGGTAAGAGTCTTTTCCTTTCCCAATTCAGATTAATAGGAGAAAGGCTTCACATTTATTTAAGTTCTATATGACATAGGAACCTTTGGAAGGAAATGAAGAAACAGTTAAATCCGAGTATTTTATGTTAAGTTTGATGAAGATTGGACTGTCATGGAGGAATATGCTGGGGCAAAGAGTATGAGTAAGCATAGTACACTGAAAGAAATTTGGTGAGACCTTTTTGTTGGGATTCTTCTCAGAGTCCCTTTGTCTTCAGAGACATGGCTGCTGCTTTTCTCTGGGTATAGGGAGGCTACCTCTCACATAACGCATTATTTTTTTTACCTGTTTCAGTGGAACAGGGCAGGGGAAGATCAGAATGACCTTCCTGCTTTTGCTGTTTTCAGACTCCTTCAGCTTAAAATATCCAGCATATCAAGGTGCTGTGTTCTGGGGTATCCTGAACCTCAACACTTCCTTCCCTTTTGGGGGGGGCAGGGTACTTTTAAAGTATTTAAATACTCCATTGGTGTGTTTAGATTACGTGTCTAACCTGGTCCAGCGGCTGTCTAACATTGCACTCTAGAATATAATTGACCAGGGCCAAATTTACTATTATTGACCATAAGGCCCTCAGCAAACTATTGAACCTCCTTAATTCTTAGTTACAGCATCGGCGAAATGTAAATAATAATATTGGGTTCATGGGATTCTTGTGATCTTTAGATAATGCATGAAGAGCAGTGCCAGACACATAATAAATGCTCGGGAAATGTCAGCTACTTTTCTTTATTTACTTGTGAAGAGTTTTGTAAGTGTTAGTAATATTATTTGTGATGGCTGTGATTCATTTCTCAGGTTCAGCCACTACAGAAGTTGTATCATAACCAAAAAGTATAAGAGGAGAGAGAAAATGATAATATTTTTAAATAGTATTTTTAAATAAATAAATAACTGGAAGTAAAAAGAATATATTATTCAAAATATAGCTACTGAAGACAGGAACTTCAAAGCTTTGGACCAAGGTCACCCAGCTCCTGTGATCTTTAGTTATTTGGCCTAGTGCCCTTCCAAGTTAAAAAGATCCTTAAGGCTGATGTACCTGTTCTCTCTTCTCTGAAGTCTACAGAATAACCCCTCCCCTCCAAGTCCAGACTTGTTCGTTCTCTACTGTAGCCATGATGTTCTAAGCATTTTTGTCCTAGACGTGGACGTCCTTGCTCCTCCCCTTCTTGACTCCTTCTGTTATGCCCTCCAGGTCCTTTCTCATCTTTCTTTCCATAGCTTATTCTCAAAGCCTTCCTATATTCCACTTGGCTTCCGCCTCAGGACACTACTTTTCTTATAGTCTTTTCAAAGAGTAGCTGAGTATTATTTTACACCTGTGGTTCCTCACGGTGACACAGTAGATCTGTTACTCTGTTTGTTTCATTGTATCCAACTATGAGCCAACCCTTTTCTGTGGACATGCTGTTAACTAATACTGCCCCTCTCCTGCCTTCTTGCTATTGTCTACCCCCAGTCTTGCTCATTCATTAAAGATTTTGGTAATTGGGGGGGCGCCTGGGTGGCTCAGTCATTAAGTATCTGCCTTCGGCTCAGGTCATGACCCCAGAGGCCTGGGATCAAGCCCCGCATCAGGCTCCCTGCTCAGCGAGAAGCCTGCTTCTCCCTCTCCCACTCTCCCTGCTTGTGTTCCCGCTCTCTTTGTCTCTCTGTCAAATAAATAAAATCCTTAAAAAAAAAAAAAAGATTTTGGTAACTGGTTCACAGTTTCCATCCTCACCTCCACTGTGACCCATTCAACACCCTGGGCCTTAGTTCCTCTACCTGTTTATCTCCTCTTCTTTGGCCCTTCTATACTCCACCTCAGAAACCCACACTCTGTTTACCCCTCTGGACCTTGTTATCACCATCTCCAAAATAAATAATTTAATTGTTCTACACACTCTGTGTGAATAGATACACATTCTGTGTATCTTGTTCTACTTTGCTTGCTCCATCACTCACACTATGACCATTCTTTGGCATTCTTTCTACCTCATTATTTCCTTTAATTCATTATCCAAACATCTTGCAATAGTATCCTTATCTATCTTAGGTTCCAAGAATTCTATTTTTTTAAAGATTTATTTATTTGAGAGAGAGAGCACACAGAGGGAGGGGGGACACAACGGGAGTGGGAGAAGCAGACTCCCTGGGATCATGACCTGAACAGAAGGCAGACACTTAACTGACTGAGCCACCCAGGCGCCCCATCCAAGAATGCTAGTAAAAATAGGATTCCCCTACCTTCCTTCTCAAATTTTCATCACACCCATCAGATAAAATATGAACTCTGGAGAAACATACCTTTATGCTTTATTTGTTCCTATTTCTGACCAGTGGAGTACTGTTAAAGAAAAATCACATTAACCTTGAGGATATCCTCAATACCACCTGGCAACACGCTTACTTTTTTCTATTCAGCTCATTCTCTGAAACTCCACTCTCAAATCCCAGTCGTCCCCCTGTCTCTGTTTCCTTGTACTTCATAGACAGAACAGTAGCCATCAGTATATCAGGCCTGCAACTAAATGTTGATAATACTAATGTTATTAAGCCTAAAAACCTGTAATTGAATACTAATTCTCTCCCTCACATTCCCTGTATAAGAGCAGACTTTCCTTAAAACTATTAATGACCCCTCCTCGTAAGGTTTGAATACTCTCTCTCTGGTTTCTCTAGAACCTTAAACTATCAACTCTCCTTCCTCTGTCATTATGGTCAATGCCTTTCTTTCAACAGGAACTCTGTAAATTGCTTGATTCTTCTCCCCACACCAAGCCAAGGGTCTCATTTTCCTGATGGCACCACCATCCACCCAGTTGCTCATGGAAAAGTCCTCAGACATCCTTGTTCTTCTTTTTTCTTCACAGCCATGCAATCTGTCAGCAGGAACCGTTGGCTTTACATCTACTGTAAGCTAAGTGTGATCACTCCTCACCATTTCACTGCTCTATCTCTCTTACATGTACTACACTAGTAGCTCTCTAACAGGTTTTACTTTATTGTTGTTTGATCTCCTATAATCCATCTCCATGCAACAGGGAGACTAATTGTTTTAAAGTTTGAATAAGATCATTCCACCGCCTCTGTTGAAAGCCCTATAATACATTCCTATTGTGATTAGAATAAAATAATAAAATTCAAAGTCCTTTTTTGGCTGATGGCCTATGTTTACCTCTTCGATTTGATTTTCTACCACTTCCCTCACTTACCACACTCACTGACTATCATTCAGTCCATTAGACACACCAAGTTGTGTGTCCTTACCCTAGAGTTCCCTCTGTTTTGCATGCTTTTGCCTCATATTGTTTCATGACTAGATTTTTTTCATCATTTCATCCTCTACTAAAATGTCACCTCTCTTCAGAGGCCTTTCCTAACTACTTTGTATAAATAACACGGCATCCCTCAACATCACTTTGTATCATTTTCTTCATAGCATTTACCACCCACTAATACTAATGTTATTTGCTTATTGGTTATTTGTTTTCCCCAAATAGATGGCAAGCTCATTAAGGCTGGGAATCTAGCCTGTCTTATTTGTTGCTCTTCTATAATGCTTAGAGCAATGTCTGTTATATAGAAGATGCTCAAGGAATGTCTGTTAAATGAAAAAATGGATGGACCAAAAAACTGAATCCTTCATATAAATATTTAAAGATGCTTAAGTTTGTGCCTTCTCAAAGGAAAAACAAGATGAAAGCAAACAAGCAAAAAATGTCACTGCTTGCTTTCCAACAATTCCCTCCATTACTGCTCTATTTTCTGTTCCCTGTTCTAAATCCTACACTCTCAGCTTCCAAACCCTTTCCTTCCGTTTTCATTTGGGCTGCATATCTACTCAGTACTGCCTAGAGAAAGAATTGGGAAGCACACTTAAATATATTTTTCCTTAACTATTTGGCCCTCAAATGAAACTCTTTATCAGGAGAGATTTTCTTCATTGCTCAAGAAAGCTGGAAAAATGAACACATAGCCTGTCAATGTTGGACTTTGTCTTCTTCTTTGGGGCAATATTTTAGATAGATCCTAGCTCTAAGAAGAATAGACTAGAGACTAGACCAATTTTTCTACATATAAAAAAGTTTTCAAGATAACATTAGGCACTTTTGGACTTGTGTGTAAATTAGACATACATACCTATACACACATGGGCAAAGTGTGTGTTATGTGTGTGTGTGATCAGAATTGTCAGTATTAATTAGTGGAGATAGTAATATAGATTGTGTTGGGGATCAGGGAAAAAATATAGATATTTTCAGAGTCCAACAAATCTCTAAGCATTCACTCAAATTATAGCAAACTCTATCTACCCTGCCTGGAGTTTTATCAGTAGGTATTTATGAGCCCCCAGTTCTCACACTGTTCTGGCACAATGAGAACTTCAGATTCTACCCTGAGGTTCTGTGATGGGTTAAAATGCTTTCTGAATCATTCCAGAAAGAATGAGCAGTGTAAAATTTTAGCGTGCAATCCACATAATTATTTGGAGATTGGTAGTCTGTGTTTGGTGTACATTGTATGCAACTCAAATATTTGATTCATTAAAATATTCTGCTGCTGTCGAATAACAAAGAATTCATTGTTTTGCCAGGCCAGTGTAATATCCCTCTGGAGTTTGCTATTTAACTGTACCAGTTTACTAGTTCCATAGTTCTTCTATAATTAAAGTACAAAGTGAGATTTTATCATGATCAAGACTTTTTTGTCACAGTCATCATATTGATGCCAGTGCCTAAGCTACTTCTGGGTAAATTGCTTTAAGAATCTGAAGGAGTCACTGTGGACTTTTTAAATGGTGATTTATCACTGTCTTAGGCCCTGGGCCAGTCTGGCTGTGTATCCATAGTCCCCTGTGGTAGAAGAAGTCAGAAAGCTCTTTAAGAAGTGGAAGACTCTCAAAAATGCTAAAAGTGCTAGGAGACCCTTGTTTGCAGATACTTTTTTTGTTTATTTGCAGATACTTTTAAATGTACATGTGTAAAAATACCTTGGATGTATGATTAAAGGAAAGGAAATTACTTAAAAATCTTTTCTCAAGAACGGTCTTTTCCTAAAATGCCTTGTCTGTTGCTGCACTGTGTTATTACTAGAGCATGGTTTGGGGAATTGTTTTGGAGCCCATTTATACTGCTTTCCCATGCGGAAAATGATCAGTCAACTACTATCCATTAAATTTTTTTCTTATCAAGCCATAGATGGAGAAATGAGTTTAGCTTCTTATGTTTCAGTGACATTTTATGTGTATATTATTTTCTCACACTGGAAAAATTAAACTTCTCTTAGGATTAAATTGCAATACTTATTTGCTTTTCTTTGTTTTGAATCATTCTAAAGTCCTCTATGACTATGCTCCTTTGAAGTCATTTCTGCTGGATAAATTATAACAGCTTCAAGTCAAAAGAACTTAGAAAACATAGTGAAAGTTAATGAAGAAGAGTATCAAAGGAGCAGATTAATTTAAAATGGAACTTCACATGTAGGAACAACTTCCTCATTACTGGGAATCACCGTAGAGGGAAGATGAGATTCAGATGAGAAATAGTAAGGCAAAGCCTTATGATAAAATCTGAATGTTTGAGATCATTGGATTTAAGAGATTCATCTACTTATAGTAGAAATGGGTGATATAACCAGATATGGAACATATAAAGAAATATGAATGTCCAAAGGTTTGTGATTATGCCAGGTCATTGATCACAGTCATGGTGGTTGGGAGTGGAAAGACTACAGAAGGCTAGCTCTCAAAATCCCAAAGGCATTGACTGATATGTCTATGGGGTTTTCCTTGTTTTTTCTTTCCAGGGCCAGAGGTACAATAGCCTTCTGTTCAAGGCTCGTACATCAACTTTTCCTGCTCACAACCTGAAAAGGAAAGCACTATAATCTGAGTAAACAATGCTCAGGATCAAGCCTTCAGTTGGATATGAAACTTTTATTAGAATTTCACCATCTAGCAATTAGAATGTAAGAACTTTGGAGAACAGGGCACCTAGGTGGCTCAGTCAGTTAAGTGCCTGCCTTCGGCTCAGGTCATGATCCCAGGGTCCTTGGATTAAGTCCCACATCAGGCTCCTTGCTTAGTGGGGAGCCTGCTTCTCCCTCTGCCTGCCACTCCCCCTGCTTGTGTTCTCTTTGTCTGACAAATACATAAATAAGTCTTAAAAAAAAAGAGGAGAAGAAAGAATTTTGGAGAACATACAAATCTTTACTGGCTGGGGGCAGGTGCTGAAGTTGACCTAAATATTCCAGGGGGAGCGTGTGGTAGAAAGAGGAGTTATTCTGAGTTAACTTGTCTTACAATAAGAATAAATCACATAAGGTAGAAAAAAGGGGACAAATGTAATGTGTTAGCGGACAGAGCACCAGCAACCCACACACAGGTGATATTCAGCAAATATTTATTGAATGAATGAAGACAATAATTCTAAAGCATAAAAAACTAAACTTCTGTTGAGATGTAACAATGTAAACCTTTCTTAGTCCGTATGAGGCAGTGTACTAATGGTCAGGATGTCCTGCGGGAAATGCACAAAAATCAGGAGAAGAACCTGTGAAGAACATTAAGAAACTGGTAGATCCATGCTTTCACTTTCTTTCTTTTTTTAAAGATTTTATTTATTTATTTGACAGAGAGGGAGAGATCACAAGTAGGCAGAGAGGCAGGCAGAGAGAGACGGGGAAGCAGGCTCCCCTCCGAGCAGAGAGCCCGATGTGGGATTTGATCCCAGGACCCTGAGATCATGACCTGAGCCGAAGGCAGAGGCTTTAACCCTCTGAGCCACCCAGGCGCCCCATGCTTTCACTTTCTGACAGGAGAACTCAGAAACCATACTACACATACTAAAAGCTGGGCTGCTTTTAAGGCATATGGGAAAGGAGATTTCACAATCTGGCTTACTGATGAAGTCCAGGCCATTAATAGCCTTCACAGAACCCTTCTTTATACCTAGCATTACCTTTATCTTTAGTCTTTCATTCAACATATAATTATTAAGGGCCTTCGTTCTGTGGGAGACTATGTTAGTCACTGGGGAAATACTGGAGAGCACACCAGTAGGGCTCTTACATCATAACAGGGGATTAAAGCCAAAAGAACTGCAAGTCTCAAACCCTCTTTATGGAATTTTTAGAGACACCTAAAGACAGCAGAAGAGATAAAAATAAGGACATTGGAGGAAATTTTAGCCTCTGACACTACAGCAAGGGCAAATGGTAAATGCAGTCTAACTCCTAGCCAGATAAACCTCATACTGAAGTCCTCTCTACTTCAGGTTTCTTTGCTAGTTTGTGTTGTCTGTTATATCATGTCTGGCTTACCACAAAAAGTTTTAGGATGTGCAAAAAAGGAAAACAACAACACCACACTGTATAAAGAAACAAAGCAAGCATTATGATCAGATTTAGACAAGGCAGAGATTTTGGAATTATCAGACTGGGATTTAAAATAACTATGATTAATATGCTAAGGACTATAATGGAAAAAGTGAACAATATGCAAGAATAAGTAGGTAATGTTAGCAGAGAAATGGAAACTCTAAGAAGGGATTGAAAGGAAGTACTAGAAGACAAAAGCCCCATAACATAATGAAGAATGCTTTCAGTTGGTTCATTAGTGGTCTGGAAATGACCAAGAAAAAAATCAGTGAGCTTGATGATATGTCAGTAAAAACTTCCATTTTCACCTCGAGGGATATTAAAAAAAAAAGAGTTGAAAAAGATGGAACAGAATATCCAAGAACTGTGGAATAATTACAAGAGGTGTAACTTACATATAATGTGAATATTGGAAGGAGAAGAAATAAAAGGCAACAGAATAAATACATAATAATGGCTGAGAATTTTCCAAAATTAATGATAGTCACTAAACTGCAGATCAAGGAAGTTTGGAGAACACCAAGTCGAATAAACAGGTACCTGTATGGCCCATAAAGCAGTATAGTGTTATTTGACAGTGAACTTGGATTAGTCATAAATGTATATTGCAAACTGTAGAGAAACCACTAAAAACTTGTTTTAAAGAAATATAATTGAAATGCTAAGAGAAAAAATAGAATCATATAAAAAGCTCAATTAGAGCCAGAAATAGCAAACAAACAAACAAACAAACAAACAAAAAAAGTGGGAGACAAAAAAAGAAGCAAAGAACAAAGGCAACAAATAGAAAAAGTTACAAATATGATTGATATTAATCCAGCTATATCAATTACCATTTTAAATGTTAATGTTCTAAATACATCAATTAAAAGATGAGACTTTCAGAGTGAATAGAAAAATAAGACCCAACTATATAGTCTACAAGAAACCTGTTTTAAATTAAAAGACATAGATTAAAAGTAAAGGAATTGAGAAAGCTATACCATGCTAACACTAATCAAAAGAAAGCTGGCATAGCTATATTAATTTTGGAGAGAGCAGACTTCACAGCAAGGAAAATTATAGTAACCTTTCAATGTTATATTTTCTAGCTATGGTTTCATTTCTTTAACTTTTTTTCCTAGGTTCTATTTTCAAGTTCATTAGTGTAGAGCAGACTATCAGGCACTGGTTATCAATCCCAAGGGAATAAAATATCATGCACTAGTTACGAATCCGAGGAGAAGACTCTAAATATTTCCGCTCATTGCATCTTTGTATTGGAGTCACTTAAAAACACAACACAGTCAAGTACTGAATGGAACAGTAATTAACAGGGAAGAGACAGAGCAAGATCACCTTCAGTGATGGGTATCAGCCTCCCATGGCCAGTGGGTCTTTCCTTGTGACCAATACAGGGCTGTTGGCCTACATACTCTTCTCTAGTTTTGCAGGGAAAGAAACCCCATCCCCTCCTCGTAGAGGACAGGTATGACAGTAGGTGTAAAAATGGGGTGCCATGTGACACACATGCTGTAAGCAGTGACAAAAGAGAAGTCATTGAGCCTGAAATAAGTATATTCCCACACAAGGTGATAAGCCAGGCACAGGCTGTGTGGATTCTTAATCTCTTGGTAAGGAAGTATTCCAGACCCAAGGCCCATTCTTATGTGGGCTAGTGGAGGTTGAAAGACTGCATCTAGGGGGCTGCCTTTCCCATGAGATAATTAATTATGTTTCTAACTTTCCTTCTCAGATTCTTCATATTTTAGAGCCCAGAATTATAAATTAGTTGTCCAATACCATTTAATAATGCTGTACAATTTTCCTTATTTAAAAAAGTATATTGTCTCTCTTTTATGCTGCGGCTATTAAGATATCATAGTGCCAGTGTCATCTGTTAGATGATGTGTCAGCAGTGTTCAATGGCTTGTTTACTTGTTTTTATTCAGCATAGTGTAATACATAAGACTGCAAACAAAGAAGCAAAAATACGAGTATTAACTAACTTAAACCAAGCCCTTCTAGCTGCAGTACATCATTTAATTATCATAACAGATAGATACTGGTTTTATCTCCAGTTGTATCCATGGGGAAACCAAGCCTCAGAGAGTGAACCATGGAAATCAGGCAAGGCTGTTAAGTGGCAAAGATGGGTCTTGAACTTGACAGTGTTGAACCCCAGAGCCCAAATACTTAACCACTGCATCTTAACTTCTTTCCTTATAAACATTATATTATCACAATAATGTTTCCATTTGCTTCATGTACTTAATCCATGTTCTTGGAATATTTTGGCCCCCAAGTGAATTGTTGTGCTTTTTTTTCTTTTTTTTTTTTTCCTCTTGGTTTCTTAAATTTCGCATTGATATCACTTGGATTCTTTGGCTTTACCCCAAAGATGTTTGGTCTCCTCTCCACTGTGTCAAGCTCTCATTCTTTCCATTACACCAATCAGTTGAAATCTTTATCCTATAGCCTTTTACTTTCATTCAGTCTCACATGATTTAGGTTTGGAAAGGGTAATCTTGTTATTTTGAATTGCAATTATGGTCAACGGTGGTGGGGTGGAGGGAAGCAGTTTATTTAACATATTTAGTATCTTCACTAAATATAAAGAAAGCACACATTTTTGAAAAGTAGAGTAGCTTAAAGACACATAATCTGCTATACTTAATAACCATACACGTCTAATACAGAGTATATGTAGAAGCCACTTGGCACAGAAGGTGTTTGTTTTAGATAGTTCGAATTTGATATCCAGACTGCTCTTCCCAAACAGTTGCATTGAGTTATTATTAGTTGACTTTTAAGTCACTGTTTTGTTTTAGGAACTCTCCCAGCTCTTGCTTCAGATAATGCTGAGCATCAATCAGCTAATTTTACTGCCAGCACAGTTCTGCATTGATATAAGATAGGAAATAATAGTATTTACAGTGTGCTACTTTTTCTGGCAGGTGCTTTGCTGATGTCTTCTAATCACGTGATGGATTATAACTGGAAGTGCGTTTCTATGTAATTGCAGCACACTGTGGGTGCCATTATGAGGAATTACATTTTTAACCACAAAAGAGTAAAATGACTGTTCAGAGAAGCAGCATCTAGGATATCATTGCTTTTGTGAAATAGAATTACAGTGTCTGTGGAATTGAAGAAGTTAGCCTTGACCTTCAGCATGTCTATCAAGGTCATTATCTGTTGTGTTCAGAGACACAGCTTTGTTTCAAATCTTGTAGCTGTTCCGGCTGAGTCTGTCAGGTGTAACTTTATCCATAATTCCACACTGATGTGCTTGTCACAGCACCCTGGGAAGAATGATTCATGCTTAGTGTGTCAAAGCCAGCCATCAACTATCAGCGGGGACAGGAGATAAAGAGAAGATTTGTAGAGGTGAAGAGGGTCCTAAAGCTGCTAGAAAGGAGGAAGGTGCACTGACCAGATAGCAGGTGTGTACTGAGCACTTGTTGGTTGACAAATGGAAGTAGAAGAAAAACAACAGTATTAACCAGGAGAAAAGATGAAGGGATAAGCAGAATCAAGGACGGAGTTGTGGTTTTATTGATTATGCCACATTCTCTTCTATTTCTTCTAGAATAAAAATACTTGTATTCTTAGTATTTTACAGTTCACAGAACATTTAATAACAGTTGTTTCTTCGAGGGTTCACCACCAGAATTTTAGAGTGGATGGTGCATTTACAGACACTGAAACTGGCCAGCAGGGTGCGCTCTTTGCGATGTTTTGAACCAGAGATCAATCGAGTAGTTTGATCTTATCTCTGAAATTTTCTTCTCACACTTTCCCCTACCACAACATAACTCTGCTAAGCTTCATATAAGTCTTTCAAATAAGAAGGAATAAATGAGCAAAGATTTGGTCAACAAAATGACAGTAAGCCAACTCTTACCCAGGTAGAAAATGAATATGGGTGTCTTGTATCCAGTAAATATCTGGCTAAGGTTAATAAAACTGTTAATATTAATAGTAAAAAGACTCTTAATCAAGTCTGAGTAAAAAGAAAATATGAAAAATCAATTTATCTCCAATATGTTTTTATTCGAAAGATCTAATGTTGAATGGTTGGAAGTAAACATTGAAATTTTCACTTCCTCCTTGAGATAATTCAAATATGCAATTGATAGACAAACTTGGTGCCTTGATAAAGGAAGACTTAGCAAACACAGTATTTCAAACGGTCCCTTTTTGTAGTGTCTTCAAGTACTCTTTATACCCCAAGGCTCTCTCTGCCACCATACTGTAATGCAGAACGGGTGAGAAGCATGCATTTCTTCTGTAAAGTGGGAGAAAGGACCTGATGAAAGAGAGGGGGAAAAAGCACTGGCATGACCATCAACTCTAGATTGTCAGGTACATCCAGTCAGGAAAGCATACATGGGGGAAGCTGATGATCTGTAACTGATGTCTTCAAACTGGACCTTGCTTGCAAGCATTTGTAAAGTTTCTGTGGGTACACATAACCCAGTTGATGACCGTTGGATTATAAAAATGAATACAAGACTGATCAACATTTTACAACTTTGCAGGAAGTGAAAATCTTGAAGATATTTCTAGAAATAAAAGCCTTCTTCTGGGGGCACTGAAGATGTATTACTTAAATATAATGCCTATAACTATAATTCAAGCCATATTTACTACCATCTAAGATACATAGAATAAGCAGTACACATCCAAATGAAAGGGACTTGACAATTTATATTATTCAAATAGTACTTTAGCATCTATCTCATGATAAATGAAAAAGAGAAATATATTATTATATTAATCCTTTCTAAATTAGTACTTTAAAAAATAAATTGCTATTTTAATATAAGTTATAGCTCTGAAGACTTTTTTTAATACAAAGAGCCTGAGCAGCAGGGGAAGGTCAGAGAGAGAATCCCATGCGGGCTCCACACTCAGCATGGAGTTCAGCATGGGGTTCAATGTCATGACCCCAAGATCATGACCCGAACTGAAATCAAGAGTCAGACCTCAACCAGCTGAGCCACCCAGGTTCCCTGCTCTGAAGACTATTTTATTTTTTTATTTTATTTTTTTTGTTGTTACATAACTTAACCCATTACCCTTTCCAAACATTAGGCTAGCAATGTTTCAAATGGTGGAGCTTCAACTGGTCTTTCAACTCCTTCAGTCTTCTGATGGCAGACTTTACTGTGACAGCAGAGGTAGTGTTGTAGGTCCAGGTGCCACCAGCGACAGTTTTCATGCAGGAGCCACAATGCCAGCTCCCCCCAGCTCATCTTTTCATCTTGGTTTTGCCACAGAAGGAGCAAGTGTACTTGGCATGCTGGCTTATCTCAATCTTCACCATTTTCCTGAGGGGGCACCATAACAGGTCCCGTATTTGCCCACGATTCCGACCTTCTCGGTGCGTTTAGCTATGTCGCCACAAACTAGGTCTGAAGACTATTTTAAAAACAAAAACAGAAAAGTGAAATATCAAGGTGTGTCAAACAGTACAATAAAAAACGCGATGAAAGGATTGAAGAAGGTGGCGGTCAAAAACCTGTGATGGTTTACATATTATAAAGGAAAGTGACTTAGGATGGTTAATTCATTTAGATTCCTGTGGTTTTCAAGGTGTTTCACAGAACGGTTTTCCTTGCTGGGCTTCTGGTAGCTCTCTGTTTTGTTTTTTTCCTCTCTGTTCACCTCTAATTGTATTTACTGAGTTGAGTCCCTGCTACGTGCTTGTTAATACTGCTGGGTGCTGAGGACACGCTGGGGAGCATGACCCTCTTGTGAGAAGCTCGCCGCTTCTGTCTCCCACTCTGTCCCCTACACTGGGCTCTACATACAGAAAAGACAGAGTTCAGGAGAAGAGAGGATATTTGGTATTGGAGGATATGTTTAGTAGTAGAAGACCTTGTTCACATCCCAGTCTCACCATGAGAGCCTTGTAACCCAGTGACGGTCTCTCATTGTACCTAAGCCTCAGTTTCCTAACCTTAAAATTAGGAGATAATGATGCTTTGCAGAGTTGTTGCAGCAATTAAATAAAATCGTATCTGGAAAAAGCCTTGATAAGATGCCATCAGGTGTTGGTTACTGTTGAGATGATTCCCATTCTTCTTTACTAAGACCTCTAAGCATCTTCTGCTCTATCCACATCACTAACCTTTCTAGCTTCACTGAGTTTTCAGAGTTTACTACATTAACGCTGCTCTTTTCTACTGCTGGAATTCTCTCTTTGATCTTTAGAGGAGAATGTACTAAACCTTACTCTTAACCCTAGAGCACCTGCTGTCTGCCTTTTTAAATTTTTTTTATCTGAGCTGCCTGGGGAGACATAAAATATGTGAGTAACCCATCTACGATGTTTAATTTTATGTTGACACATCTCAAACAGCCTCTCATTCATCCATTCTCCACTGTATATTTCTTTAAACCCTTTCTCTTCTCCTCTTCCTTTTCAAAAGACCTTGCCTCCCACTGGACTGAAAAGGTAGAAATCATCCAGTGACTACTTCATGTACAGGGACCTATACTATATCCTCTCATTTCCTTTCTCTGTGTCACTTCAGTGCTCACTTTTCAACTTGATTCCTTCCTGTTGTCTTTGAAACTCATGTTCCTAAAAGGGGGGCGCTCATTAGACCCTTCTGAGACCTTATGAAATATACCTCTGTTTTCTTATTTTCTTCCTGTTCTTCATGGTCAAATTCTCAAACTTGCTGAAGTAAGCAGTCTGTGATCGCTAGCTCATTCCCTGTGCAATCTAGATTTTTAGCCCTTGACTTTGGTGAAACTGCCGATGAGAAGGTTATTAATGGTTTCATTGAGTAATAGAATCTCAGTGTCCAGGGAGACCTTAGAGATCCCACTGCCTTACCTTAGAGCTGATGCTGGGATCACAATCTACGACATTTGTACAGATGTTTATCCAACCTCTGCTGTATTATTTGTACCAGGAGGAGGCTCACTATTTCACGAGGCAGCCAATTCTAATTTCAAACGGTTGTAGAGTTGAAGTTTATTTTTGTATACATACAAACTGTATAACTTCCAAAAACGACCCCAGTTCTGCTATCTTAGGCCTCATGTATGTCTCACTCTTCCTTTTTACTGAAAAGAGATGGTCATTCTCAGGCATGCAGCAGACAAGTGATAGGTTAGTCATTTACACCTTGCTGTACCAACAACCCCATTTGCATAGACTTGATTTTAAATATTATCACCTTTATCAGTGTAAACACTTTGAAAACAGAGTCTTGTCAGGAATTTTTACTATATTTTCCTAAGTGAAGGGATACACAATTTTATGTTTACTTTTCTGGTGGCACTGCTTATTGCTTGTGACATAGAACAAAGAGAGGAAAAAATAACACATGGACTTTTGCAGCAACTACGTTCTGGAAACAGAAGTAGAAAAAAAGGGAATGGCTTGTTTTATGGGAGTAGTCATGGAATGAGAGGGTTTTTGAGATTATCAGAGTTGATTTTCTAGGTAAGAAGGATCAATAATTTGGAGTAAGTTTGATCACTTTTTAACAAATACAATGAACCAAAAAGAGCAATCCAGAATAAAAAAACTTCATTGAAGTGTTATTCACAGATGTTAAGTGTACAGTTTGATAAATTCTGGTAATTATATTTAATTGTACATCAGTGTTAAGTGTGCAGTTTGATAAATTTTGATAATTATATATAATTGTGCAACCATCACCAAAGTAAAGATAACAGAGTATTTCCATCACCCTAAAGATTCCTTTCTGCCCTGTGCGTAAAATCCCATCCTCAAATTCCCCAAGCTGAACCAACCATTGATTGCCTTCTGTCTTGTCTAGAATTTTCCGTAAATGGAGTCACAGGGTACATTTTCTTTTGTGTTTGGCTTCTTTCACATGGTGAAACGTTTGAGATTCACCCATGTTGTTGTAGATATTAATATCTCATCATTTTTTATTGCTGAGTATTGTTCTGTGTTATGGATATAACACATATCCATGTATATTGTTTATTCACCAAATAAAATAAATATGTTTATTTATTCTCCAGTTGAGAGAGATTAAATTTGCTTCCAGTTTCTTGCTGTTACGAATAATGCTGCTACGAACATTTGTATATACATTTTTGTGCAATATATGTTTTCATTTCCTATTGGATAAATATCTAGAAATGCAAATTGCTGGTTCACTCAGGAAATGTATGTTTATGACATTTTCCAAAGTGGCTATACCATTTTGTATTTCCATCAGCAGTGTATTAGAATTCCAGTTGCTCTGAGTCCTCATCAACACTTGGTGTCATCAGTCATCTTAACTTTAGCCATTCTAGTGGGGGTGTGGTGGTATTTCACTGTGGTTTTAATTTGCATTCCTCTGAGGACTAGTGATGTACAGCATCTTTTCATATGCTTCGTAGCCATTCATATATCTTGTGAGGTGTCTCTTCACATTTTTTGTTCACTTTTAAGTTGTGTTGTTCTCAAACAGAATTTTGAAAGAATCCAGGAGGCTTTGAGTTCTCATGAATGCCTTCTTATGTGGAGGAAGTAACAAATCTGGTAGGTAAACAGAGCGGAATTCATTTCAGGAAGGGGCAGAGCTGGGAGCTAATGAGCCTCTTTTCCCAGTATGGCTGAATGGTGTGCTGCCGAGTACTGCACACCAGTGATTTATTGATACGCATGGCAAGATGCAAATGAAAGGCCCTGTGATGAAAATGGCAGCTTCTAGGGATAGATATGCTTTGCATTTTGCTACGGGGCTCAGACATGGATTCTTCTTGAGCTAAGAGACAATAAACCATTCTTTTTTGACAGAAGTTTTTCTAAAATAGCATAAGGTAACTTTCAGACTATACTGGAGTGAGCGATGTTGACAAAGCTATGTGGCGATAGATCTCAAAGCACAGAAGGCTTAAAATAAGGTAAATATGTCTCAATGGTCATTAAACCTTATGGGAGAAGAAAAGGAATGTAGCACAAGTATTCTGCCTTTTTAAAGATTTTAAAAGGGATATTTATATACAAGATGTAAAATAATTCAGGAGTAAAAATATTTTCTTATTTTAAAAAGCAAAATCACTTATACATTATTGGCTAATCTACAACAATGCTGTCCAATACACAGTTTTAGTCATTATCACATAATATTTGTTCAGCACCATTGTGTATATTGTGAGGTACCTTTGAGAATTACCCAGTGTAAGCTCAGTAATCCTAGCAGCTTACATAAAATGTGTAGGAAATACAATATTATGCTCCTTTTTACAGGATAAAGTAAGAGGCATGTATTTTTTGAGGGACGTTCAGACCACAGTGGCTTATCTTTTGTTGATATCCAATTCAAATTAAATAAATAACTTACATTTTGCACTACTGAGCTTAATAAATTGAGTATACAACAGATGGAAAAACAAGAGATAAAATGAATTAGGAAGTCAAACATGATGAAAGTCTTTGTAAAAATAATAAGGTTACATATTGAAAAGGATAATCTTTGAAATGGAAACCTGAAAGACAAATAGCATAAAAAATACCAGCTTCTGGCCACAATACCAACAAAAGACTACTCCAGACTCTAAGTTTAAATTGGGTCAGATGAACCCCAATTCAAAGGTATCCTCTCATTTCTTCTAGGTTAATTTGACACCTATGATAAACATACAGATGGTTTCCCACAGTGCACAGTGCTTGGCATGGAATAGGCATTTGGTACAATTTGGTGAGCTAGTTAGAAAGTCTCAAGAATCTAAGGAACTGTATACAGAGCACAACTTTTCTTAAATCTTTTATGTCTGATTTCAAGCAATGATGCTACAAAATAACCTTAGCCGAGACCAGGCTAATGCAGCCTGCACTATCTGAGTAATTCATGAAAATCTGCTTGGCTTTTGTAGATTTTGCAAATACCTCTTTAAGAGTCACTTCAGACAACCGCCAATTCATCACTCAGAATTGAATTTCACTAATTCAAAGATTAATCAAGAACTATTTTTTTAAGATTATGTATTAATTTATTTGAGAGAGAGTGAGCAAGAGAGACAGAACACGTGGGGGGAAGAGCAGATGGAGAGAGCAAAGCAGACTCCTTGTTGAGCAGAGAGCCCATCACAGGACTGATTCCTGGACTCTGGGATCATGACCTGAGCCAAAGGCAGATGATTAACTGACTGAGCCATCCTGGCACCCCAAGAACTTATTTTATATTAAAGATAGCCTCATTATTCCCTTACAGATGCATGCTGGTGCTTAAAATTACCCTCAAAGTAAGGAATTCCTTTTATATCTATAGAGGTAAACATAGGAGGGAAAAATGTGGCCATAGGATCCTTACAGTTTACTAACCCTTTTCTCTATATAGTACTTGTGAACATAAGTTTGTTGGGTTGTGTCTTCTGCTTACAAATAATTTCCATATTTTCTCAAGATAATTTAAAATAATGAGAACCAAAGGCTCAAACCCTTAATTCATTGTACATTGTAAGAGTACATTAAAATCATACATTAAAATTGATGATGGAGGGTGATGGGTGAGTTGAAATCCCATGAAAGCCATGGGCCCTTGCAGGGTTCCACACTAGAGGGTCACTGACAGAATTCATTCCATTAAGGTTCTAAATATTTAATGATTAAAGGAGCTCTTTGGCTTGGCTGCCAGAACTCTCAATATTAAACTTAAGCCTGAATTATAATAAACTTAGTGGTTATTACTAATTCTTGGCCTACTGATCTTTTCTCTCTCTCTCTCTCCCTCTTTTTTTTTTTTTTTTTTTTTTTTTTTTTCNTTGCCTTTTAAACTGTTTTGAATTTAAATGTTTAACAGTTCGGGGCTCCTGGGTGGCTCAGTCAGTTAAGCATTGGACTCAGGTCATGATTTCATGATCCCTTGCTCCGAACTCAGTGGGGAGTCTGCGAGTCTGTTTCTCTTTCTCCCTCTGCCCCTCCCCCTGATATGTTTCTCTCTCTCTCTCTCTCTCTTTCTCTAAAATAAATAAGTAAATCTTTAAATGTTTAACAGTTCTATCAGAAATATCTAATATATAGTTTTTTTGCTTAATTTTTTTTAAGTGATCTCAAAGGTTTTTGAAAGTAGACAGGGGACCAATTAAAAATAGATGAAAATAATAACAATAAAAAGAGGTTTAGCACTGTGAGCTATCAAAAAGCCAAGAATTAGGAAAAATTGATTTGCTTTAGCAGCTGTTTCTTGTGTCTCTTTTCTGATTTATCATCATAAGCATGAGTGTGGAGAGTCACTGCTTTATTTTATTAGGCATTCAAGAGTTGCTATTCAGAGGTATAAATTAGAATCTTTGGTACTAGTCTATTTTCAGAAAGTTGAAAGGGACTTTAATAAAAATAAATATTACCTTCTGAAAACATATTATGATATAGCCACCATAGTAAGGATTTTATATATTGATCTAATCTAACCTTCACAAAATTGTTGTATATTTTCATGACCATCATTTTAAAGTTGAGAAAACTGAAGCCCATGAACATTATGTGTGTGGCTCAAGGTGACAGCGCTAGCGTGTTGCAGGACAGGGATATGAATCCAGGGCTGTCTGGCTCTGTTCTTCTGCTCTGTGCAAATAAACCACCTCCTTAAGAATCATTTCAGCTAACCACCCTCCCATCTCACAGAATCACATTGAAGTGACCTGTGTAAATGAGAAATTATTTTGTCTTCAAAGACAGCCCAGCCATTCCCTTAGAGATGCAGGCTGATGCTTTGCCTTCCCCTCAAAGGTATGAAATTCCTTCTTTGTATCTAAATTTATCTTTTATATGATCTCTCACGTTCTTTCTCTTTTGTCTTTCTCAGTTGAAGGGAAGACCTTCAGACACACTGACACACTCTGGTAGACATAAGGGAAAATATGATTCTCAGATCTTTAAGATGTCAATAAAATAAAAATTACTAGATGGCTTAATAACAGTGCAGTTGGGGATTTCAAAATGAGTTCTTCACGCACCCTGTTAGAATAGCTATCCTAAGTGTTTCAGAATCAAATGTCGCCATCAAATCCTATAAGAAATCTGCCCGTTGCAAAGTTACATTTTCTCAAAACACTGAAATTACCCTCAGAAAATGGGAAACTGGTAAAATGAACTCTACTTGTAGAATGCAGTTCAGGACACGGTGATATCTTATTTTTATATCTCGACTGATGTAAAATAATGATGTAATAATTTATTCTAGTTGAAGACTTCAGCATGTTATTTTTGTATGTCCAATATAAGCGCATCTTTACTTCAGTTCCCTCATGTCTCTTCTTCTTTCTTTCATTTTATTAAGAAAAAAAAGGAAATGTAACAAAAACATAAACTCCACTGTTAGCTAGAACCATTGCAGCTTGGCTGTCCTGAGCTTTTGACAGTGTGGTGGCTTGATTTCCAATGGCTGATTGCCCTGTGCTTGCTGATCTGAAAGGATTCAGTACCAATCAAAGCTGCTCATTAAACAAGCCTTTGCCCAGTCAGAGAAACTTTATTTTTCCTGCCATAAGATAAGGTACCAAGTCCAATTCTGGTGGCTTCCAACTTAACACCAGCAATGGAAATCTGGGAGAGCTTGGATAATTGAAATATACATGATAAAGAAAGTTAACTATTATTGTGTGCTTTTAATACACTTCCTTGCCAAACTTTTAGCCAGAGCTGCCAACAAATAACAAAATGAACTTATTTGAGTCTCCAGGCTTTTATCCCTACCCTACTCCTGCCCCTCATTCCCTCATGGAGGAACTAACAAGCTGTGCTGTGGCCAAAGGCAGGCAGCAGAAAAGAAACAGGGAGAGCAGAGTCAAGTTAATTCCAGACCCTGGCTAATTGGCCTCCAAATAATTAAGAGCTGGCTTTAAAATAAAATACCCAACACTTGAACAGAGGCTCAGCAGTGAATAGGGCACAGGAAAGAGCACTGAAAATTTTGGAACATTTATCAACTAGTAGGAGTCCAGGCTACGGGCTAATGCAGGAAGTTAGATAGCAACAGACCCCAGTAAGAGAGAGGAAATTAGACAGCTAGCTGGCAGCAGCAGATTCATCTAATAGCTAGAAAAAAGATCATCTTTCACTTTCAGTGATGAGATGTTGGGTAATTGGTAGTTTGAGTATGATTTATTCTAAAAAGGCCCCTCCTTCTTTTTTGGTAAAGCTTGCTTTATGTTCCATTTATGTTGTCTAATAAATACCTATCTACAAACTAAAGAGAAAATCCTGAGAGAAACAGATCTCTGGCTTTGTCTCCAAGTTCAATTCAAGTGGAGGGTTAAGGCAATTACCCAGAAGATTTAAAGTAAAACAATTTCTCTTTTGCCTGAATTAATAGGCAAACTCAACCCAAAGCTTATACTTTGCTTTAACTCTAGCACTTGGGTAGAACTGATGATCGAAGGTAAAATATTTGTAGGTATTATAAGGCCATTCTTAGAAATTCAATTCCAAATAACAGATTGTTTTTTTACAGTTACCATGGAGATGGGTTCTAAACAAACAGGTAAGGTATTTAATAAATGACAAGAAAAGAAATTGCCTCTGTGCACTTTAAGAGGTGACTCCCTTCTGTGCCTTTCTGTTCTACGTGTTAATGCTTTGGAAGTGCCAGCTGTGGAATCAGCGAATCTCTGTAACCCTTGGCCTTCCCAAAAAAGAGTAAGACTCTCAGGCTTAAAACAGAAACATTTCTGAATTAACATCTTACACACGTCAGTGAGTACCTATCATTGTCAAGACATTCCACCATTCTCTGTAACAATTTGCTTGAACTGACATCCGCTTTTACTCCCTTGGTGAGAGTTTTTGGGAACTCTAGGTCAAAATGGCAGTTCTGGAAGTCTTTATTTTTAAATGCGGCAGTCATTCTCTTTTCCTGAACTGCACTCTCCAAACTGAGAGTCCAAGAGTCCCCTCTATGGCATTGGACCTACGTATCCCTATCTCTCCGTAGAGAGGAAAAAAATAAAATATTAACAACCTGTGCCCACGCTGGGAAGAAGGAGAGAACCGAGGGCGCCTGGGTAGCTCAGTTGGTTAAGCGACTGCCTTCGGCTCTGCATGATCCCGAAGACAGGGGATCAAGTCCCACATTGGGCTCCCAGCTCTGCAGGGGGTCTGCTTCTCCCTCTGACCTTCTCCTCTCTAATACTGTCTCTCTCTCAAATAAATAAATAAAATCTTAAAAAACCAAAAAAAAAAAAAAAAAAAAAAAAAAGGAAAAAACAAANAGAAGAAGGAGAGAACCAAGGTCTTCCCCTGGTGAGGTCTCAGGCCTCTGTGTTCTTACTGAGCCCTGATCCAAGCTGACTTATTTTTCTTTGGGTAGCATCCCAAGATCACCTTTCATGACCTGATGAAAGCCCCATATATTTATTTACAAACCCTTTGCTCCCTTCCTCTTGGATAGGACCCAAGTAGGTGCATGTAATCAAATCTAGTCTCAGGAATTCATCAAGAAATTCTGTATTTTCTCAAGGTATCACTAAAAACCTAAACTATAAAATAACTGACAGTTATAACTACAAGTGCTACTCTTTATGGCATCTGACCTATTTCTTTTTTTTTAAACATTTTATTTATTTATTTGACAGAGAGATAGAGAGCACAAGTAGGCAGAGCTGCAGGCAGAGGGAGAGGGAGAAGCAGGCTCTCTGAGGAGCAGAGAGCCCGATGCGGGACTCAATCCCAGGACCCTGGGATCATGACCTGAGCTGAAAGCAGCGGCTTAACCGACTGAGCCACCCAGGGACCCTGACCTATTTCTTTCTACAACTCAGTATTCTTCACAATGTACAAGATAGATGATAGCAGGATGAATGAACAGTAAATTATAATGAAACAAAACTTGATCAGCCAAGAACTGGAACAGGGTATCATGCAGTTCACCTTCTCATCTGTATTCCCACATTCCAGAATCTTGATGGAATAAGCAGTAATTTGAACAAATTTATGTGTCTTTGGACATACAGATATATAAGTTGGTACTTGCAGGTGTGTGTATGTGTGTGTGTTAAGAGAAAAGTCAAGAACACATGTATTTATAGGGAAAAAAANGAACTGGGGACACAAGAAATTCTGGAACAGGGTATCATGCAGCTCACCTTCTCATCTGTATTCCCACATTCCAGAATCTTGATGGAATAAGCAGTAATTTGAACAAATTTATGTGTCTTTGGACATACAGATATATAAGTTGGTACTTGCAGGTGTGTGTATGTGTGTGTGTTAAGAGAAAAGTCAAGAACACATGTATTTATAGGGAAAAAAAAAGAAGAAAATGGTGTTCTCAGAATTAAGCACTCGTTTTATTCCTGGTTCCTAATTTAAAACTACTAGCTAAAATCTATTATTATAGGAAGTAATATGTCACTTTTCCCTCTGTGCTATCTTAACTTTACACCATTATTTGGGAAGAGATAACAATTATGTATATAAAATTAGGACTTTTTTTTACAAATTTATGTTTTGATCACATGGTAGATGTAGTACAGTTACATTGATTTATAGTTATTCATTGGCATTTTTCTAAAAGGTGAGAATGTTGGAGCAAGAATTAGTCTCTGATTGACTGTGTTTATTTCTGAGTGTTGGTGAACTTACCTGGCCAGTCCGAGTTAAGCCTCACAGCCTGTTCCTCCAGAGTTATTTCCTTTTATTAGCATTCATAAAATAGGAGAACTTTCCCAGATACCCAGTGGGTGGACAGCTTCATAACTGGAACCTCAGGCTGGTTCTACTTTGTCATGGTTCTAAGATGAGGGGTTTGCCACTTCACCGGAGATGAAGCAAGCCAAGCCATAGGACATCTGTGACTTTGATGAGACTGGGGGGGGGTATATTTAATACATGACCTCATTAATATCGTTACATCTCTCTCAGCCAGCCACACTAGTGATGAGGAGGGTTGGCAGTTCCATGGCCTAGAGCGACTTTTGGGCTAGAGCTATCTTTTGGGCATTGCCTGTGGATAATCTCTATCCTTTTTTTCCACTTGTTTGGCTCAGTTCTTAGGGCAGTAGACATTTCTGTTAGCATTTGGCCATGGGAAGGTTGACTGACTTAGAAATGATACTGGATCAGAAAACTTACCAGAGTTAAAATTTAGCCAGAGTTTTACCAGGAGAGGCAGAATAGTTGGTGATTAAGGCTGCCAAGATGACATCACCAGTGTACCCCTCACTAACAAGCACCTACGGGCTTTTCTGGGCCTGGTGTCTCATCTGTAAAACAAGGATACAAATAGCCTCTCCCAAGAGGTTTCTTGTTAGGATTAGATGAATTAATCCACGTAAAATATTTAGAAAAGAGCTTGCCACAGAATAAGTGCTGCATTAAACTACTTCCCCCCCCTTGGACTGTCCATGTTTTAACTTGCGGTATTTCACAGAAATAAATGATTAAGCGATGCCCCCTCAACACATTCATTGTTCCCATTCTAATATTTCATGAGATTGTTACTGATCCATTCACCAGCTATTTTTTAAGGGTCTTCCATGTGAGAAGCAGGGTGTTTGGTAGGCAAAATACAACAGTACACAGGAGACATGCAGTCCTTTCCCTCACAGAGCTGACAGTCTAATGGGGGAGCCACATGATAAATAAGTAAGCAAATGAACGAAGCAAGTAATTGTGGATTATGGTTAGTGCTTTAGAGGAAGTCATGAAGAATAATGATAGCAGTGTCTTAAATTAGGTGGGAAGATGAGAGGTAGCTTCTCTGAGGAGGTGCTACTTGGGCTGGTGTACAAAGGCTGAGAAGAGCTGATGGGAAAGCTTACTGAGCAGTGCAAATAGGAAGAAGGCATGAAGGCCCAGGTGCAGAAGGCATTGTCTAGAAGAGTGTGTAGTGAGAAAGAGGAGTCAAAGCATCAAAGGCGTTTTAAACCAAGTTGTTAAGTGCTGTAATTTGTCTTTCCCAAGGTTCCTTTAGCCGAGTTATCTAAATGTAGATTGAAGAGGGTAGGTGATTATGGGAGCTGGGAGACCAGGGGGAGCACAAAAAGGGGACAGTGGCTTGGACTAGGAAGTTGGCAGTTGTGAGAATAAGGGATGGATTTCAGAACAGTTTTGGAAATCAAGAGGACTTGATGCAAATGGATTGGGCCTGGAATGTGACAAATAGGGAAGAATCAGGCCTATGAAATGAAATTCTCTACCTGAATTTTGATGAAAAATATGATGAATATTAAGTCAAAGATGCCAAATGAACACTATTCACATACTTAAAAGATAATTTACATACCATGTAAAATTAGGATCCTATACTCTGTGTTATGGGACAAATTATAACAGATAGAAAAGCCTTTTAATGTTTTAGGAATTCACTGACTGTAAGAACATTGGGTAAGTTTCATACATTTTTCTTTTTGTGAGGTTGCCTGTTGCCTCAGATCTATCACCATTAATTTTACAAACTCTCCATCCCCCTTCCTATACTCTAGGTTATATAAAACACTCTATAATTCTAAAACATTTGAAGCATTATGTTACAAGAAATTTGAGATATTTATATTCCGAGTTTGAAACCTGGGGCAAAGTATTAACCTTTCTTTGGTGGTTTCTTCATCTATAAACTGGAATTTGACAGTAGTATCTTTCTCAGTGGGATGTTGTGAAGATCAAATCATGTAGTACCTATGAAGTGCTATCCAGTGTCTGTCACAGAGTATGATTTCAACAAATTTTAGTTCTTTTATTACTCTAGACAGACTTCTTAGGGTATGTGTCCTTCAGTTTCTTCATCTGCAAAATAAAGATGGTTTCCTTCTCAGAAACCAGTAGAGTTTAGTTTACTGTAGAACGGTGTGTCTTTCTAAAAAAGGTGTAATTTACCAAGATGTAAGTAGTTTTTTGAGTATCTCACACTAAATACACAACACTTGGCCAATCATATTACATTATGCCAAATGTTCAGAAATGTGTAAAAACACACACTAAGCTTAAGGCAGCAATTTTTTTTCAATTTTATCTGCAGTTTTCTATGCAGAGAATGGCCACTACTTGTTATCCATGGAGCACTATTATTATTTCTTACCTATTTATACTGTGTTACAGTCAGAAAGGATTTGAGGTGGATTACAATAAAGGGCTCAGAGATCATAAATCATTTAAGTAAAAGTAACAGACCCAAAGCCAGTGAAGGAAAGGGAAAAGTATGTTAAGATTTTATAAATATTTTATGTTTTCTATAACGAGGAATTTTTTCCAGGCAATTACTTCAGATAACTTTACAATCTTCTGATTGATCTTCATAAAATATGTGGCATGGAAAGCTAGCATAACATCGCTCTTACACTGCAAATGTGAATGTCACTCTCTTGTTCAAGTCCAAGGTTGGGAATAGTCAGTATATATCCTGGTTGTTCCAATATTATACTTTCCCCAAAGACACACACATTTTTTTTTATCAATCATATTATTTCCCACAATTTCAAATTACTTGATGATTAACTTACTAGAGGAGAACAGATTCAAAAGTAAGAATTTTTTTTATTGATCCCGTGAAAGTTGGAACATGAAAGAAAACAAGAGAGAAAAAAAAACTGTCAATATGTATAAAATAATTTTATGCAATTGTGCTCAGAACACAGAAACAATTTTTATTGAAGTGTTTTTCGCTTGGTATTATATTTTAAGCATTTTATATCCCTACAATCTTTTAGCAATGATGTGAAATTGCTGCCTACCGTTCAATCAAGGTGATGCACTGTAACTTAATGAACCATTAAGTTTTAATAACATTTAGGTCATTTCCAAGTTCTTGTCATTATGAATAATAATCATGATGCAAGTCTAGTTTTTTCATCTTTTGGATAACTTCCTTATAATAAATTC
Source organism: Ailurus styani (assembly GCA_002007465.1). Lineage (NCBI taxonomy): Eukaryota > Metazoa > Chordata > Mammalia > Carnivora > Ailuridae > Ailurus > Ailurus styani. Next base: position 1,182,141 of record LNAC01000060.1, read on the forward strand.
TCAGATAGGAGATTACTGGGAGTGTCGAAGAATATGAATATTATTGTATCTTGGTATATACTGCTATCAGTAATGCAGGAGATGTTGTGCCCCATCTTTTAAACATGTGTTTTTATACTTTATAATTTATATACTTTTTTTATACTTTAATGTGTTATAAGTGGGTGAAAGTTTTGCATGCTGATGTAATAATTCTAAATTTTGCATTCTGGCCTTCAAAGACAGATGAATTTATTCTACATTAAATGTATTATATTATTTTATATGCTATTATATGCTATATTATAATATTTACACATTTCCACATATGTAAATATATAAATATATACTGGTTTAAGTAATATATGTGACCCTACTGATGAATTATTTCATCTTTTGCTGAAAGATCAGTGTTTGTTTTTTTCTTAAACTTTTCTAGAAATAAGTAACACCATAAATATCACTAAGTTTTTTATTAATAGAACTCTGTAAACTCCCTAAGTGTCAGATATATAATCAATGTTTGTACTATACTTTATAAGGACCTCAAGAAATGAATATATGGATTTAGTAAATAACTCAAAGGACAAACCTTACTCTTCAGAAGTTATTTCAAGAAACACAAGCAGATAGGTCCGGGTCTTTCAGAGTGGATCATACCTTCTTTCTTCTTCCCCAACTCCCCCAGCCATATCACATCATTACATAGCCCTTGGGTCAGTGTGATGTAAATATTGTAACAGTGAAGACTTATTGGGGGAAAATATATGAAAAAGAAAAGTAATGCAGTGAAATGAAATAATGATCTATAAGTAGCAGTAGAACACGTGTCCGGGCCCATGTGTGTGGTGTATGTATCTGTGGTCATCTGGGAATGGCCATAAAGTTTGTGGTTAAGAATTCAGACACTGGAATTAGGTTGAGTTTGAATTACATTTCTCTCACTTGCTAGCTGTGTAATCTTAGGCAAATTCTTTAACCATTCTGTACCTCTGTTTCATCATCTGTAAAATGGAGATAATGAAAAAACTTATGTCATGGGGTTGTTGTAGGGTTAATACGTGTAAGGCCTTTAGAGTGCCTAGCACATAGTAAGTGCTTAATAAATGTTAGTTATAATGGTGATTTTTATTATTGTCACTACATGATAAGGACTGAAATCTCTAAAGTAACTTGTTTTTCTCAGTGAAGAATGATTGTGTAAAGATATTTAATTCTCTTATTTGTGGCACATCTTCTTAGCCACCCAAGATATTTGCCCATAGGGTGTGATTTAAGCAACCTCTGTAAAGTTCTATCCTCAAATGTATCTTTCATTAAATTGTCTAGTTCCATTATTATTGCCATTTCTTTTTATTGAGTTTTACCCTACTCCCATTACCATCTTCTGAAATGTTGAGGAGGTGGTATATTACCTCACCATCTCCTTGCACTATTGGTAGGATTATCAGGATTTCCTGAGGGTCAAGATAACACAGGAGCCCACACTCCTTCTAGAGGAAGGCATGGAGATAGAATAGGAAGGGCTGAGAGGGGTTTTGGGGCTGAATGTGGTTCTTCCAGTAGAGGGAAGAAAGAGGTCGACTTATGACTCCATACATTTCCCTCCATGTTGTATCTGGGTAAGATGTGTAACAGGAATGGACCTGACTCTCTGGAAAGGATAATCCAAGAGTTATGTGATGTATCTGAATGAAAAGTCTCTGCATTACACTTGAAATGATCTTTTCTTAGAATTAGAAACCTATGATTTGTCCCTGGATCCAAGAGAAGGATCTGGTCCATAGAATTTTCATGCAGGACCTTACTGATGGCAAAGAAAAAAGAGACAAATGAAAGAGAAGAATAAAAAATGAAACCTAGCTGCAAAAGCACACATTATTAATGCTGTGGATGAGCAGAACACTGTTGCCTTGATTTAGGTTTTCTTCAAAATTAAGTGGCAGAACTATTTTTAGGTTCTAAAAAAAGTCATTTATTTCCACTAAAACTAGTTTTTAGATGCATAAATGGCAACATTTCTGGCTAGAAAAAAATGAATTTCCACCTAGAACTAGTTTATAGAAAGGTTAATCATATTAATAGAATAAAATAGGCCAATTTTCACTACATAGAAATATTTCAATGTGCAGAATTACCAGAGGGAAGAACATTTTCTCTTGATTTCCATTTTGGAGTTAAGTTTACAGAAAACAGACTTCATTCTTGAGGAAAAATAGTTGTGATTTTTTTTCTCTTTTCCTTCTTATAATGCAGAAATCCAGGACACTATTCTATTGTTGTTGTTGCTTATTGACTTTTTTCCAATGTGAAAAATAATGGATTCTTCAATTTATTGATGGACTGCTTAATTTCTAGATGTGATTATACACATCTGCTCTGACCTCCCTTGTCACAGTCTCTGTCACTAGGGCCATGTAACTGGCACTCACTGGATGCCCAGTAGCTGCATGGCCTGGTCATGTTGAATGATTTAGTGGTCTGCTTTTTGGAAGCATTGGCCTTTCTATCCATAGCAAGCCTTCTTGGTTAATAGTGGTTCATCCTTTCATTGCATCTTGTTACCTTATTCCTCTGAATGTCTCTGAGACCATCAAGGCAGTCTTAATGTGAGTGTCACATGTTGGAGCATCTCCGTCTATCTATCTATCTCCTTTCTGGAAGATGAAATACAACTCACTTTTGAAAGTTTAGATTACAGGGTGCCTTGGTAGCTCAGTCAGTTGAGTGTCCGACTAGGATTTTGGCTCGGGTCATGATCTCATGGTCATGATGTGGAGCGCAGAGTCTCCATGGAGTCCAGAGTCTCTGGGCTCAGCAGGGAGTCTTCTTGAGATTTTCTCCCTCTGCCCCTCCCCCCACTTGTGTGCCCTCTCTCTCCCTCTCCCCCCAAAGAAAGAAATAAATAAGTCTTAAAAAAAAAAGTTCAGATCCATATGAAATCTGAAGTTAATAAAGATATATCAGAAAAAGGAATAGATTACAACATCATCAGAAAAAGTGGAGTACCTGTGCACGACTGGCCTTGTACCATATTCAGAAATGAAATGCACAGGATGAGTGTTGGTCCTTAGAGAAGAACACAGTGTTAGACAAGGTCAAGGTCTTGCTGCAGAGAGGAAAGAACTTTGGTTGCATCTTGTAGTCTGCTATCTCATTACTTAAGTCTCCTCTCTGCCTTTGAGATGTTTGCTTTATCATCTATCAAGTTCAGTTGGAGAGAGGGAATTAGAAATGTTGTTGGCTGCCTCCAGCACTCTGGGGGCAGAAGAGCCAGGAGAAATGTGTTGGTCCACAATCGAGCTGCTTACAGTGGCAGATAGTTGATGAAAGAGGGTCAGCACTATTGTGCTGATCCCAGAATGATGCCATACATGAGGCAGAGTTTATTAATAGAATCCCAAGGTGAGTTTAAGGCAGAGACCTAGACAGAGGTGGCATGATCTGGGCAGAAACACATAGGAAGTCCATCCTGTGCTTGTCTCCTCTTTCATAGTACCACTCTGTGAGGCAGCCTCTCCTGGGGTGTGGAGCCACGGACTAGAAAAATCTAATGACATGTGAAAGAGAATCCCTCAACACATAGATAGTGGCTGATAAATGAACCATACGGTTCTAGAGACCTGCAGTCACTTCCCTCCATGAATCAGAGGAGGCAAACATCAGGATCTTCTTCCTCTACTTCTCTTTTTCTTCCTTTTTCTTCTTCCTCTTCCTGTTCCCCTTCCTCTTCATTCTTTATCTTCTTTGAGTTTTGTCTTTCATATTATCAAACTAGGGATTAAAATTTGAATGTTGACTTTCTGTTCTGTCAAAATGAAGGACAAAGTTGGAAAGCTTACTTCTTAACAGAGGTTATACAAGGACTAAATCAGTAGATGGAGAAGGTGAAGTAGGTAGAGATTAAGAATAAGAATGTCACCTCTCTATGGGCTTATGAGTAAACTATTTCCCTCTTTATTATGATGTGTATTTCTGAAATAGTGCTGGGCCACGCTTTGAAAAGCATCCTGCCACACACCCCCATCTTTAGTGTATAAGCATACTTGGGATACAAGTTTATTAGAGAGTATTAAAACTCACAATAGTAAAAATTCAAGCGTGGCTCTTACTAACGTGCTAATAAACTAAGAAGTTCATAATCCTCTTTTTTATATGACATTTTTAAATCACTATTTTATTTATTTTTTGTGTTTTTAAATTTTTTAATTTAAATTCTAGTAAGTTAATATATAGTGTAATATTGGTTTTAGGAGTAGAATTCAGTGATTTATCACTTACATACAGTACCCAGTGCTTATCATAACAACTGTCCTCCTTAATACCCATCCCCCATCTTGTCCATCCCCCATCCACCTCTCTCCACCAACCTTGAGTTTTTTCTCTATCTTTAAGAGTCTCTTATGGTTTATTTCCCTCTTTTTGTCCCCCTCCCATATGTTCATCTGTTTTGTTTCTTAAATTCCAAATATGAGTGAAATCATGTGATATTTGTCTGTCTTTATATGACTTATTTTGCTTAGCATTATGCATTCTATTTCCATCCATGCCATTGCAAATGGCAAGATTTAATTCTTTTTGGTGGCTAAGTAATATTCCATTGTGTGTATATACAACATCTTATTTATCCATTCATTGGTCGATGGACATTTGGGCTCTCTCCATAGTTTGGCTGTTGTCTGTAATGCTGCTATAATCATGAGGGTGTATATACACCTTCAAATCTGTATTTTTGTATCTTTGTGTGAATACCCAATACCTAGTAGTGCAACTGCTGGATTGTTTGATAGTTCTATTTTTTTTTTAAAGATTTTATTTATTTATTTGACAGAGAGAGAGAGAGATTACAAGTAGGCAGAGAGGCAGGCAGAGAGAAAGGGAGAGGAGGAAGCAGGCTTCCTGCTGAGCAGAGAGCCCTATGCGGTCCTCGATCCCAGGATGCTGAGATCATGACCTGAGCCGAAAGCAGAGGCTTTAACCCACTGAGCCACCCAGGCACCCATGATAGTTCTATTTTTAACTTTTCAAAGAACCCCCGTAATGTTCTCCAGAGTGACTGCACCAGTTTGCATTCCCACCAATGATGCAAGAGGGTTCCCCTTTTTCTGAATCCTTAACAACACCTGTTGTTTCATGTGTTATTAATTTTTGCCACTTTGCCTGGTGTGAGGTGGCATCTCATCATGGTTTTGATTTGTATTTCTCTGATGATGAGTGATGTTGAGCACCTTTTCATGTGTCTTTAGCCATCAGGATGTCTTCTTTGGAAAAGGGTCTGTTCATGTCTTTTGCCCATTTCTTACTGGGATTGTTTTGAGGGTGTTGAATTTGATAATATCTTTATAGATTTTCATACCAACTCTTTATCAGACTTGTCATTTTTAAATATCTTCTATTCTGTAGGCTGCCTTTTAGTTTTGTTGCTTTTTTCCTTCACTGTGCAGAAGCTTTCTATAATGACGAAATCCCAGTTTTTCAATTTTGCTTTTGTTTCCCTTGCCTCCAATGATGTGTCTAGTAAGCAGTTGCAGATGCCAAGGTCAAAGAAGTTGCTGCCTGTGTTCTCCTCAAGGATTTTGATGGATTCCTGTCTCACATTTAGGTCTTTCATCTATTTTGATTTTATTTTTGTATATGGTGTAAGAAAGTGGTCCAGTATCATTCTTCTGCATGTTGCTGTCCAGTTTTCCAAACATCATTGTTGAAGAGACTGTCTCTTTTCCACTGGGTATTCTTTCCTGCTTTGTCAAAGATTAGTTGACCATATACTTGTGGGCCCATTTCTGGGTTTTCTGTTCTGTTCCTTTGATCAATGCATCTATTTTTGTGCCAGTGCCATATTGTCTTGATGACTACAGCTTTGTAATATTGCTTAAAGTCCAAAATTGTGATGCTTCCAGTTTTGTTTTTCTTTTTCAGGTTTGCTTTGGCTATTCAAAGTCTTTTGTGGTTCCATACAAATTTTAGGATTGTTTGTTCTAGCTCTGTGAAAAATGCTAGTGGTGTTTTGATAGGAATTGCATTAAATTAAGTGTGCAGATTGCCTTGGGTAGTATAGACATTTTAACCATATTGTTCTTCCAATCCATGAGCATGGAATGCTATTCCATTTCTTTGTGTTCTCTTCAAATTCTTTCATAAGTGTTCTATAGTTTTACCTCTTTCATTAGGTTTATTCCTAGGTATCTTACTGTTTTTGGTATAATTGCAATTGGGATCGATTCTCTTGATTTCTTTTTCTGCCGTTTTAATATTGGTGTCTAAAAAAGCAACAGATTTCTGTATGTTGATTCTATATTCTGTGACCTTGCTGAATTCATATATTAGAACTAACAATTTTTTGGTGGTCTTTTGGGTTTTCTACATAGAATATCATGTGAACTGCAAATAATGAAAGTTTGCTTCCCTGCTAATTTGGATGCTTTTTATGTCTTTTTGTTGTCTGACTGTGGAAGCTAAGACTTCCAGTACTATGTTAAATGGTAATGGTGAGAGTGGACATCCTTGTCTTACTCCTGACCATGGAGGAAAGGCTCTCTGTTTTTCCCCATTAAAAATGATGTTAGCTGTGGATCTTTTGTAAATGGCTATTATATTGAAGTATGTTCCCTCTATCCCTACTTTGAGGGTTTTTATCAGGAATGCATGCTGTATTTTGTCAAATGCTTTTTCTGCATCTATTGAGAGGATCATATGGTTCTTATCCTTTCTTTTATTAATGTTGTGTATCATGTTGATTGATTAGTGAATATTGAACCAGCCCTGCAGCCCAGGAATAAATCCCACTCAATCATGATGAATAATTCTTTTAGTGTACTGTTGAATTCAATTTGATAGTATCTTGTTGAGAATTTCTGCATCTGTGTTCATCAGGGATATTGACCTGTAATTCTCCTTTTTAGTGGCATCTTTGTCTGCTTTTGGAATCAAGGTAATGTGAGCCCCATAGAATGAGTTTGGAAGTTTTTCCTTCCATTTCTATTTTTTTGGTCCAGTCTGAGAATAGGTAATTCTTCTTTAAATGTCTGGTAGAATTCCCCCGGGAAGCCATCTGGCCCTGGACTTTTGTTTATTGGTAGGTTTTTGATTACTGTTTCAATTTCTTTGCTGGTTATGAGTCTGTTCAAATTTTCTATTTGTTCCTGTTTCAGTTTTGTTAGATTGTATGTTTTTAGAAATTTGTCCATATATTCCAGATTGTCTAGTTCGTTGGCATATAATTTTTCATAATATTCTCTTACAATTGTTTGTATTTCTGTGATGTTGTTTGTGATCTCTTCCCTTCCATTCATGATTTTATTTATTTGGGTCCTTTCTCTTTTCTTTTTGGTAAGTCTGGATAAGGGTTTATCAATTTTATTAATTCTTTTGAAGAACCAGCTCTTAGTTTTCTTGATCTATCCTACTGGTTTTTTGTTTGTTTCTCTATCATTTATTTCTGCTTTAATCTTTATTATTTTCCTTCTGCTGGCTTTAGACTTTATCTGTTGTTCTTTTTCTAGCTTCTTTAGGTGTAAGTTTAGGTTGTGTGTTTGAGACATTTCTTGCTTCTTGAGGTAGGCCTATATTGCAGTATACTTCCTTCTTAGGACTGCCATTGCTTCATCCCAAAGGTTTTGGACTGATGTGTTTTCATTTTCATTTGCTTCCATGTACTTTTTAATTTTGTCTTTAATTTCTTGGTTAATACATTTATCCTTAAGATGTTCTTTATGTATGTATGATAACATGTATTTGTGATCTTTCCAATTTTTTTCTTGTGGTTGAGTTCAAGTGTTGTGGTCTGAAAATACGCATGGTATGATCTCAGTCTTTTTGTACTTGCTGAGGGTTTATTTGTGACCCAGCATGTGATCTATTCTGCAGAATGTTCCATGTGCATTTGAAAAGGATGTGTATTCTGCTACTTTAGAATTAAATGTTCTGACTATATGTCTTAAATCTATCTGGTCCAGTGTATCATTCAAAACCATTATTTCCTTGTTGATTTTCTGTTAGGAAATTGTTGGATTGATCTGTCCATTGCTGTAAATAGGGTGTTAAAATCCCTTACTATTATTGTATTGGTATCAATGAGTTTCTTTGTGTTTATTATTAATTGATTTATTTATTTGGGTGCTCCCAATTTGGGGACATAAATATTTACAATTGGTAGATCTTCTTGATGGATAGACCCTTTAATTAACATATAATGCCCATCTTTATCTCTTGTTACAGTCTTCGTTTTAAAATCAGTTTGTCTGATATAAGTACATCTACTCCAGTTTTCTTTTGACATCCCTTAGCACGGTAGATTGTTCTCTATCCCCTCACTTTCCATCTTCAGGTATCTTTAGATCTAAAATAAATCTCTTGGGGCACCTGGGTGGCTCAGTGGGTTAAGCCTCTGCCTTCAGTTCAGGTCGTGATCTCAGGGTCCTGGGATCGAGCCCCACATCGGGCTCTCTGCTCAGCGAGAAGCCTGCTTCCCCCTCTCCCTCTGCCTGGCTCTCTGCCTACTTATGATCTCTCTCTCTCTCTCTCTCTGTCAAATAAATAAATAAAAATCTTAAACAAAAAATAAATAAATAAAATAAATCTCTTGTAGGCAGCGTATGGATGGATCTTTCTTGTTTTTTTATCCATCCTGATACCCTGTGTCTTTTGATTGGGGCCTTTAGTCCATTTACATTCAGAGTGATTATTGAAAGATATGAACTTAGTGCCATTGTGTTACATAATGTTGGTGTTTCTGGTGATGTTCTCTGTTCCATAGTCTTTGTTGCTTTTGGTCTTTTGCCAACCCCCCCACCTCAAAGAGTCCACATATTACATTTCTCACAGGGGCTGGTTTAGTGATCATGAACTCCTTTAGTTTTTTTTTTTAATCTGGGAAACTCTATCTCTCCTTCTATTCTGAATGAGAGCCTTTTTGGATAAATTATTCTTGGCTGTATATTTTTCCCATTCAGGATGTTGGATATATCCTGCCATTGTCTTCTGGCCTGTCAAGTTTCCATGAACAGATCTGTTGCGAACCTGATTTGTCTTCCCTTGGTTAAGGACTTTTTTTACCTTTTGCTCCAAGGTTTTCTTTTCTGTGTACTTTGTGAATTTGACTATGATATGCTTTGGTGATGACCAGTTTCTGTTGAATTTCATGGGAGTTCTCTGTGCTTGTTGGATTTTGATGTCTGTGTCCTTCCCCAAATTGGAAGTTTTCAGCTATAATTTGCTCAAATAAACCTTCTGCCCCTTTTTCTCTCTCTTCATCTTCTGGGACTCCTATGATACAAATGTTATTTTGTTTTAATAGGTTGCTGAGTTCCCTAAATTTATGTTCATGATCCATTACCTTTGTTTCCCTCTTCTTTTCAGCTTCATTATTTTCCATAATTTTATCGCCTGTATCACTGATTCAACCTTCTGTTTCATCCATCCTCATTGTTATGGCATCCATTTGGGATTGCATCTTGGTTAAAGCATTTTTCAATTTCGGCCTGACTAGATTTTAGCTCTTTTATTTCTGCAGTAAGAGATTCTCCAGTGTCTTCTATGCTTTTTTTAAGCATAGCTAGTTTCCTTATAGTTGTTATTTTAAATTCTAGTTCAGACATCTTACTTACATCTGTATTGATTAATTCTCTGGACTTCATTTCTTCCTGTTCTTTCTTTTGGGGTGAATTTTTCCATATTGTCATTTTGGAGAAAAAAAGAGAGAAAGGGTATAAAGTAAAATAAAAATTAAGATAAAGGAAGCTAGATTCTAGGTATGTTTTGGTCTGCTTATTACAAGAAGCTAGATGGGGGAAAAAAAGGAAAAAAGATAAAAAATTAAAAGTTAAAAAATACCAATAAACAAAATTAAAAATAAAAAAATTGCTCTTTCTTATACAAAACAAAACAAAACAGAACAAAAACCAAAAACAACAAGACAAACAAACAAACAAAAAACCCCAAGAAAACTAGATTCTGTTTGCCCTAGAACTGAAGCTTTGCAGCATTCTGTGATCAGTAGACTTAGTGGATGGGAGGGATTTGTGCTGGCCTTTTGGGGGAGGGACTTGCTGCTCTGATTTTCTGGTGTACTTGCTGTAGTGGAGATGTGCCTGCAGGGCTCAGAGGGGTGGGGCTTGGTGTGGCAGCTTTGTTCTCCACTTGGTCGTGCTATTTAGCCCACTAGAGTCAATCAGTGCTGTTGCGTGAAGGGTGGAAATGGCTGCACCCCACTCCTTTTTGTCCTGAGCTGGACAGTCACACCCACCAACTCTTCAGGATGCCCTTGCAGACACGCAGTGGTCCGTCCTGTGTTTCCACTTAAGAGATCTGATGATCTCTGCTTTCTCCCTTTCTGTGTCTGAACTGCCCCCCTGCCAAACAAGGCAGGACTCCTATGTTTATCTCAGGGGTGGCTATGTTATAAAACCCCACACTTTAGTGGCCCCCACAGCTAGGACTCATGCTGATCATCTTGGAGAAGTTCTTGCTGCTCTCTAGTGTGCCGGCTTATCTCAGAAAACAGTCGCACATCTAGGCAGTGGTTCAGAGTTTATGGTAAATTGCAGTACACATCTGGCACCAGGGTTTGCTGCCCTCAGTCAGCTTTTTTGTTTCTATATTGGTGAATATGGCAGGTCAATGGCCCCCATAGGGTCTTTTGCCTGTGGAGTAGCTCTATCCCCTCTAATGTACTCCAAGCAGGGAGTGCTTCTCCCTGTGGGATCCATGGGGTCTTTAGACCATACTGTGATGCTCTGGGGATTCCATGTTGCTTCCCACCTGAGAACCACTCAAGTCATCAGGCATGACCCTTGCTATGGTGCTCACCTCCAAAACTTCAGACTCTGTGCTCCGCTGTTTATAAAAAACTGGCAGGTTTGAAACCCTCTCCTTTTTTCCAGTCAGTGGGTTTGGGGAACAGTTTTCTTGTGCAGTCCTCATGTTTTCACTATTTTCCCCCCCCATTCCTCTCTCACTACCATTTCTCCATCAGGTATCCTCCCTACCCCCACCACAACCTCAGCTCTTTTCTCCCACAAATCAAAATCTCCACAGTTCCTACCTTCCATGGGTCATTTTTCCAGTTTGTAGACGTGCAGCTTTGTTCTCAAAGGCTTCTGATCATTTTTTGGGTGTTCAGAATGATTTGATATTTACCTAGCTATGTTCAAGGGAGGAGGCAAGCTTAGGGTCACCCTGCTTCTCCTCCATTTCCATAACCCTTCTATCCTTCAAAATTATTCAGGTTATAAATTTTTTGTCAATTACAGCATTCTCTCTAAAATATCATTCTTAAAATTTCAGTGCCACTTGAATTCTATATAGCATTTCTACAACGGGAACACTGTTTATGTTGCTTCACAAAAAGATGCACCTAAGGGCGCCTGGGTGGCTCAGTGGGTTAAAGCCTCTGCTTTCGGCTCAGGTCATGATCTCAGGGTCCTGGGATCGAGGCCCACATCGGGCTCTCTGCTCAGCAGGGAGCCTGCTTCCTCCTCTCCTTGTCTCTCTGCCTGCCTCTCTGCCTACTTGTAATCTCTCTCTCTGTGTCAAATAAATAAAATCTTTAAAAAAAAAAAGATGCACCTAAAGTAAATGGAAGATTAAAGCAATATGAATTCCCTACCTTTGGAAGCATTTAGATGTAGGGTACTGGCCATCTGTGCTGGTTGTTGTGTAGGACCCTGCCCAGGCTTTTAATTTGGTTTGGCTGCTCTGCAGGCCAGCTGAACCTCCCACTTGCTGCACAGTCCAGTTGGATTCCAGCATCTGTCTCAGAATGCACAAAGATTTAACAGCTGCTGGTTTCTAACCATTCTGAAGACCTCTGCTGCTTATGGAGTGAAAGGAGGTTGGAGCTTGAACAACACATTTGGGTGATTTCTGATACTCGCTATGACTAAATACACAATTCAAAAGTCATATTATCTCCAGCATAATTCCCCTACCAATTTTCCTCGAAATATTTCTCTAGAAGGAAAATAGAACCAGGTGTTGACCACCTGTTTCACATAGTTGGGGGATAGGAGGATTTTCACTCTCGTCTTCCTCATAGGCCCAAAAGCCAGATATTTGCTTCTGCCAGAGATTCTATAAAAGATTGTACTACCTGGGTTCTCACTCCGTGCACTGGGCTTTAAAGACACTAGGACACAGAGGGTCAAAAACCTTTATGTTATTGCCATCATGTGACTTTGGGGGTCGCCATTGACAAACAAGCACCACCATGGAAAGCAGCCTGTCTTAGAACACTTTCCCCATTATTCTCCACTGTGAGCATATAGTATCTTTTCCTCGTTGCCTGCCCTTAGCCGGCTATGCTATACTATAAATTAGCATTTTTAAATAGTTCTTCTGGTGTTAGCAATGGTCTGCATTTACCCTAGAATAATTGGGATGAATTCAGTTGTTTCCTTACCATTGTCTTGCCTGTAATCTATAGTTAATTAACACATTAAATACAGTGTTCTGTCTGTATCTGCTCCATCTTTGAAGAATTGTCCCCATAGTGCTAAAACATTTAACATAACTGATTAAAAAGTACCCTTTGGTTATTTAAGAGTCTCTATTTGGGATTTTTTGGTCTCTGTGCTAACATACATGCCTTGGTGGGAATAAAACATTTTTTTCTTTTAGTTTCTAATTTTATTAGAGTTGAATCACAGTATTTATATCTTGAAAGAATCTTTATACTTTTCTCCCTCATTAACCCGTCCACTCCCACCCTTCCCTTTTTGTTCTTTGGGAGTTTTGTTCCTCTTCTAGACATATACTTGCAACAAATACTTCCATAAATATGGAATGGGAAAGTGTTCGCAGATGTATCCTGGGATTATCAACCAAACCAAAAGTTTATGTGCCAAACATGAAAGAGTGAGTTAGTGAGATAACTGGCACCTCTTATGTCCCTCACTGATGTATTTCAGGGAATGCACAGGAGAGAACATTTCATAAGAAAACATTTTATAAAATATGTATCACAGCAGCCATCATATTCTGTTCTTCAAAGGGCCTCATTTCTCACCTTCCTCAGATTGGCTGTGGAGCTGGAATATGGATTAGGTAATATCCATTCATGGCCAGGTAACTTTCAGTTTCTTAACCTAGTCTTCTTTGATTTTATATGTCATTGTTTTAGAAATTAGCAAATACCATATGAATAGCTCTGTTTTGCTAGATATTATTACACATGATTTCTTGTTTATTTCATTTATCCTTTAGCACATCATTTAAGTGTCCTTTAGCTTTGTAAACCTTTCTTTTTTGCCTACTCCATCCCCTCAGACTTTACTCATCACCCTCCCCACAAATCAAAGAAACTGTATTCCTTGCCCATAAAAAAATTCCAAGCATTTTCCAAAGGAGTAGGAAAAAGGAGGAGATTGGGGGTAAGCAAGATGCTTTACTCATGAATGAGTTCTTAGATAACAAAATGGAAATGAACTTTCTCAAGAGTGGAAGAGAGACCTTCTGTTCCAGATTTCCACAAAACAACTTAAATCTGCTTTCATGTTCTCTTGACTTGCACTCAGAAGGAAATCTCTCTGCCATTTGGGGAGGGTGTTCCCTTTCCCCACTCCCAATTTGCCCCAGACCCTTCCATGCCACTTCTTCTAGCCCCATCCATTCCTTTTGGGCCAAACAGAGAACTCAGGGTATTATGCTTATCAAGATATAGTGGACTGGGGTGCCTGCGTGGTATAATCGGTAAATCCCACTCTTGGTTTTAGCTCAGGTTGTGATCTCAGGGTTGTGAGATGGAGCCCTGCATCAGGCTCTGTGCTCAGTGCAGAGTCTGCTTGAGATTCTCTCTCCCTCTCCCTCTGCCCACCTTCCCCCCTAGTGCTCTCTCTCTCAAATAAATAAATAAATCTTAAAAAAAACCCCAAACATACTGGACTACCAGTATACATATTTTCCAAGCCTGCATTGTCTCTTGGAATCCAGAAGCTTTGTGGGTTTTATGCCATCCTTGGGCACAGAAATCCATACAAGCTAGAAGTCTTGATTCTTGGGATACAGTTTACCTAAGTGGTCTACTACAGTATTCCACCTTCATGTCTATAACTTTCTCCTCCCTAGGGTGACAGGAGGGGTATTGTCTCCATCTCTTTCACTTGTAGAACCTGCCCATCTTTTTTTTTTTTTTTGAACTTTTATTGTATTATGTTAGTCGCCATAAAATACATTATTAGTTTTTGATGCAGTGTTCCAAGATTCATTGTTTATGTACAACACCCAGAGTTCCATGCAATCCATGCCCTCCTTAATACCTATCACCAGGCTCACCCATCTCCTCACCCCCCCCAAAACCCTCAGTTTGTTTCTCCGAGTCCACAGTCTCTCATGGTTCATCTCTCCTTCTGATTCCCCCCCTTCACTTTTCCTTTCCTTCTTCTGATGTCCTCCATGTTATTCCTTATGTTCCACAAGTAAGTGAAACCATATGATAACTGACTTTCTGTGCTTGACTTTTTTCACTCAGCATAATCTCCTCCAGTCCCATTCATGTTGATGCAGAAGTTGGGTATTCTTCCTTTCTGATGGCTGAGTAATATTCCTTTGTATATATGGACCACATCTTCTTTATCCATTCATCTGTTGAAGGGCATCTCAGCTCTTTCCACAGTTTGGCTATGGTGGACATTGCTGCTATGAACATTGGGGTACATATGGCCCTTCTTTTCACTACATCTTTATCTTTGGGGTAAATACCCAGTAGTGCAATTGCCAGGTCTTGCCCTAGTCTTGAGAAATCTTTCCCCAACTTGATACTTTTGTGTCCTTTCTTAGCTGATGTCTGCCTTTCCTACCCTTAACCTAATCCTCTCCATGGAATCAGAAACAAAAGGAACTTTGTTTTAGTCCTCTGTTTTCCTTCTTAATAAAAACTGTTCTGATGCCAGGGGACTCAAAACGTGAGGGAAAGAAAATATTAGGGGAAACCACATAACTAAATGCCTCAATAAATTATTTTTGTATCAATGTGAAGAAAATCCTAGGCTCATTTTAGCCAGTTTTTCTGAAGTTAATGTAATATCTGGCTCACTCAAGGAAGAAATGACCCAAGGTCTGTCTGACCTCTTAATCACTCCAAAAGAAGGTATCACGCAACCAAGTCATTAAATAAAACCCATTCTGTCTTTTTCACTCATAGAACTTCATTAGGTGAAGTTCTAAAATGTGCTTGAAAAATAATCTAATTTATCTTGCTCCAAGGAATTTAATTAGAACTCAATTAAATTCAGCAGAATGCATACATCATGTTACATGTTGTACCTTGATTCATTTTATTTGCTATTTTTACTTTTAAAGATGCAGTGGAATTATTTGGTCTGCAGTATTCTATCCAAAAGAATCCACTTCATGCATACACTAATTGGTCCTCAGGAGCACTATGGGAAACAAAATATGTACATCATTATGCATGCCACGTACAACTCATTTGAATTTAATCTCGTTGGTAACGTGTGCACTGGTGAGACAGGTACTTCAGGTATCAGTTTACCTGTACTTCCAAAAAAGGTATCTTTTTGGCCCTTCCCTTGTTTTCCATCAGACACATGCATAAATGGATCAATACGGGAGAAGAAACAATGTTCAGACTCTATTCAAATCACCTTACATTCCCTGTTAAAACTTTTAAGTTGTTAATCCAAAAGTACAGGTGACAAAAGCTAAAATAAACAAGTGGAATTACATCCAACTAAAAAGCTTTTGCATAACAAAGGAAACAACAAAATGAAAAGGCAATCTACAGAATGGGAGGAAATATTTGCAAACCATATAACTGATAAAGGGGGTTAATATCCAAAATATATAACGGTTGGACAACCCAATAGTAAAAACGTGATTTTTTTTAAAAAGTGAGCAAAGGACCTGGATAGACATTTTTCCAAAGTAGACATACAAATAGCCAACAAGTATATAGAACAGTGCTTGATATTACTAATTGTCAGAGAAATGCATATCAAAAACACAACGAGTTATAACCTCGCACCTGTTAGGATTTCTGTTATCAAAAAGACAAAAGAGACAGCAAGGATGTAGAGAAAAGTGAACCCTTCTACACTACTGATGGGAATGTAACTTGGTGCAGCCACTATAGGAAACAGTGTGACGAGTCCTCAAAAAATTAAAAACAGAGCTACCTTGTGATTCGGCAATCCCACTTCTGGGTATATAACCAAAGGAAATAAAATCAGGATCTCAAAGAGGTATCTGTAGTCCCATGTTCACTGCAGCATATTTCAAATAGCCACAATATGGAAACAAACTAGGGGTCTATCAGTGGATGAATGGATAAAAAAGATGTAGCATGCATGTTTATATGCAATGGAATATTATTCTTCCACAAAAGATAAAATGATTCTGCCATTGGATCTAAAAAATTTGAACTTCTAGAACCTGGGAGTAGAACAATGGTTGCCCAGGGGCTGGAGGGTAGGGGAAATGGGGAGATGTTGGTCAAAGAGTATTAACTTTCAGTTATAAGATGAATAAGTTTTTGGAATCTGATGTATAGCATGGTAATTGTTGTTCATACTGTATTGTACACTTTAAATTTGCTAAGAGAATAGATTTTAAGTGTTCTCACCACACACACCAAAAAGCGATAACTGTGTGAAGTGATGGATCTGTTAATTAAGTTGATTGTGATAATCATTTCACAATGTATACACTTATTAAATCATCACATTGTATACCTTTAAGAAATCACATGGTACCACCTAAATATATGTAATTTTTGCTTATCAGTAACACCTCAAATAAATCTGAAGAGTAAACAAACAAAACTTAATTTGCCAAGAAAACCAAGAATGGAGTTTAAAACTCTATTCTTTAGGGATATTTCAAAATACTAAGATGTCTGAGAATTGTTTTGTTGTCATTGCTAAGGCATAGATGTGCCACACTGGGGTACAGTTGGTCTAACACAGTCTGAAAGGGACTGGTATCACATGAATACTGCTACATAAGCCCCACTGGAAGGATGCTCACTTAGTAGTTCACTTTCCAGAAGGCTAGCCATAGGACTGTCTTTGGGTTGTTGGTTGCCATGATCAGCTTAATACAACAGAAAGCCTCTCAGGCTGTATACTTCTGTGATTCAAGAAACAAAAAGGGAGAGCAGCTGTCTTTTCCCTATATTTTCTTGATCTCAAATTACCTATAGCTACTCGTGAAGCCTTCACAAGTAGAAGGTAAGCCCATTACTCTCTTGGTTTACCAATGTGCTGAAACTGTCATAATGCCTTAGTATTATTTTTAGTCACCAAGCTAGATCACTGCAGCTGTTGCATCAAAGGAGCATTAGGCAGTTGCAACAACTTAGGCACAGTGTGGAAGAGGGTCAGGAGACAGAAAATGTACATTTGGTAAAAAATATTGTTAGAGTTAAATTGGAATGTTTATTTTTCAGCTCTTGAGGTTTTATTCATTTCCCGTTTGGAGGAACTTTAAAACATTGAATTTCTCCTATCTTAATTTTGAAAGGCAAAATCTTAATGTTCTCTTTTGGTATTTTGCAACATACTCACTAGATGCCCTCTGTATTTTGGACAGTTTGGAAACATTGTCGTAGCCTTTAATAGGTAAGCAGGTGAGCTAGGTGAAATGTATTCAACCTCTGAAATCCCTTGGATTTACCCAACTTGATATAAATGAAAAGGAAGGAAAGGTGGTTTAAATGGTTTCCTCTGGAGACTAGTAAGTGATGCTTTCCCCGGCAGTCCATGTTGTGAAAGGGTGGCTGTACACGCAAAGAGTGAAGCCCTGGTGCAAATTCAGAAGGTACTGGGCCATGTCCCTTCTCACTCTGGGGACTGCATTGCACCATCAGGTATACCAGAAGTCACCCTGTCATCTTAACAGATTATTTCACAAATTTGCTCAAGTAGGAGAATGGTGAACACACAACTTATGTTGACTGAAGCAACCCTTCATTATTCTTTTCTTCCTTCTTCAAAAAATGTCAGTGGGTTGCCACAACTTGAGGACTAGAGACTGGTCTTCAGGCAGTTAGCCTTGGTCGTGGCTCCACTTGTATGAATAGGCTCATCTCTTTTACAGAGGACGTGAATTTAATGAGAGCACTCTTCTTCAGAATAAAAAAATCATTGTGGCACCTTTGGTTTGTAATCTACCTGGTATGTTTGTTTGGCCTGATGTTTTTACCGCAATGCTCAGTCTTGGTAGCTTTTAAAAAGTTGGAACATTTGGTACCTCATGAACCACCCTGAGTTGTGTTTTTACAAATTTGTCAATTTAATTTTGTTGTTTTTTTCTTTAGCAGCCCTCATTCCCCACTGAGTCTTTAAAAATCCTCCTTAGGTTGTCCTGTCTCAGGAGCTTTCTCTCCCATGTGGCTTTCTATCCTTTTCCATCTTAAACGCAGCTGAGAGCCTTTTGGGATTTCCCACTTAAAGACATCCCTTCCTTCTAACTTTGCCTTTTCCTCTAACCCTGAAGCAAGAGTGTCAGTAATAGATTTTTTTTTCCTGTTAGAATCATTTCTACAGTAGAAATTTAACAGGTTGAATTTCTTTTCCGTCATTATAATATTTAATTATGATAAAGATCCAATTTTTATTCTTACCGAAAACCTTTTCCTCTAAAATAAGTTGTGTCTAGCTCATGATGCAAAACTTGGATTTTGGTATGATTTGGTTTGTTTTTCAAGGCAGTCTATCATAAGTCCTGAGACTTTATCGTCAGATCCTTGTAAAGGGGCAATTGGAGTCACCTTTTGATGCGAAGAATGATGAACGAAAAATGTCAGCTAGCTTCAACTCAGAAAATCCTTTTATGACTTGAAAGCAAAAGCCAGATATATTTGTGTTGTAAATTGAGGCCTGGCTTCCCTACCTTTTTATCCTGAGTTCTCTACATATTCTTCCAAGTAAAAGGCATAATTGATTATCTCAGTTGATTATACATTTTTCAAGCAGGTTTTAATTGTGTGCAGAGAAGTTCAGCACTTAGTGGAATCTAATTTTCCCAATTTGCTCTACTTCAAATGCACTATACTGCATGCATACAAATTTGGTAAATATGTGACAAAATAATGGAATTTGACACAAGTCTTTATTTTAAAAGAAAGTGAGTCACCAGTCCTCTTGTATATTTTCTTTGTTTTTGTTTATTCAGTAGATTTTAAAGTTAAATGTTTGCCATTTGGTCTCAGGGTTCACTAACATAATTAAAAATGCAAAGTTAAAAGGATTTTGTAATGAAAAATGTCAAAGTCATTTAAAAATGCATAAAGGAAAAAAAAACAGTAACACAGTTGGCCTAAAAATATCATCATCTCTTTTCTATTCTCCAAGAAGATGTTATTAGCAAGTATGAGAAGGTCAAGTTGAAATTCCTATTAAAAATAAGATGTTAGTTTCATAATAGTCATGTCAGGTAAGACTCTTTGAATATTCCTCATTTGGGGGCACCTGGGGAGTTGGTTAAGTGACTGCCTTTGGCTCAGGTCATGATCTGGGAGTCCCACATCCGGCTCCCCACTTAGCAGGGTGTCTGCTTCTCCTTCTGACCCTTTCCCCTCTCATGCTCTCTCTCTCTCTCAAATAAATAAATACAACCTTCAAAAATAAATAAATAAATAAATAATATTCCTCATTTCTTTTTTGTTTATCTTCCCCAATTTCTAAACGTTAGAAATCCTTTAAATTTTTAGATTTGGAAGTAAAAGTACTAGTCAGAACTTGTGAAAATAAATCTGAGATGCATGTTAACAGTATTTTCTCTAGTTTTTCCTAAATGTATAATGCAATCTTATAGATAGATAAGTAGTCAATATGAGTACGGGTACTTCTAAAATGTACCAAAAGTTAATAAGAGCCATGATTCTAAGCATTTACCATGAGCCAGTTACTATAGTAGAGAGACATTTAAAAAACTGTCTGATTTAGTCTTTATGACAGTCCTCCGAGTATGTATTATAATCCCCACTTTTTAGATGAATGAAGTGAGTCTCAGTGATTAGTGGCAGAGACAAGATCCAAATCCATTTTCTTTTTTTTAAAGATTTTATTTATTTATTTGACACAGAGAGAGAGATCACAAGTAGGCAGAGAGGCAGGCAGAGAGACAGGGAGAGGAGGAAGCAGGCTCCCCGCTGAGCAGGGAGCCCGATGTGGGGCTCGATCCCAGGACCCTGAGATCATGACCTGAGCCGAAGGCAGCGGCTTTAACCCACTGAGCCACCCAGGCGCCCCAAATCCATTTTCAAAGTATGTTCTTATTTTACAACAGCAAGCTGATTCTCTGGAGGAAGATGACGAATGTTCTTACCTTCCAAGCTAATGATTGAACACTTATCTTTTAAGTCAATAAAAGTAAGAGTACACATCTCAACGGATAATAGGAGATGATTCCCTGGGATCTAGGAAGAAAACTTTATCACCATGTTATATTTAAAAGAAAAAAATCTTTATTTTATACACAGAAAAATATAAGAAATTTCTTAAGCTTGACTAATTTTTAATGTATAAGTTGGCCCTGGCACAATCACTCAATTTGTAGATGAAATGTTTGAATTTTTTTTGTTTACCTGCTGTGTAATTTTATTATTCTTTTATCTTTTTTACTTATCTACTTTACTCCTTCCTCTTTCCTTTCCTTCTTTCTTTCTCTTTCCTTTAATAGCAACTTTACTGAAATGTAATTCACTACCATACAATCCATTTATTTAAAGTGTACAATTCAATGGTTTTTAGTGTATCGGTGTTTATATACGGAGATGTGCAACTAACAGCACAGTCAATTTTAGAACATTTCATCACCTCAGAAAGAAATTCCATACTCTTTAGCTAAAACCTCCCTATCTTCCCATCCTCCCAGCCCTAAGCAACCAGCTCTCTACTTCCTGTCTTGGTAGATTTGCCTATTCTGGACATTTCATATAAAAGGAGTCATGTAATATGTTGTCTTTTGTGACTGGCTTTTTTTTTTTTTTAAGATTGTGTTTATTTGAGAGAGAGAGAGAGCATGAGAGTGGGGTGAGCGGCAGAAGGAGAAACAGGCCCCCCCCCGAACAGGGAGCCCGATGCATGGTTGGCGGGGAGAGGGTGGGGGGCTCAATCCCTGGGGTCCTGACTTGAGCCAAAGGCAGATGCTTAACTGACTGAGCTAACCAGGCACCCTTGTGACTGGCTTCTTTAGATCGTCAACTCACTTAAGGTATGAGATTCTTTGACAAAAGAATGGATGTTCTGCTTTCGGAGGGTTTTCATGGAGAAGCCCCCTGACTTCACTCAGTTTATGTTGATCTAGTTAAAGGATTTAGTGATTATACTCAGTAACTAAATTTCACAAACTGATTCCTACATAAAACCTAAGAGTCAAAGATAATGCCAAAACGTGCCAGAAATAAATAACAAGAAAAAATTTACTCAATTGAAACTTCTCTCTGACCTTCCTTCATTAGCCACATTGCAAAATAAAACAAACACAGTGAAATCTAATCATACGAAACAAAAATATCAACCAAAATTTGTAATGTCAATAAGATAATTTCAAATATGAAACTGCTTCCACGTTTATTAAAGATGGGCTTCACTCTAAGTGTACATTGTACCTTAAGATATTACCTGACACAATGTTAGCAAACAAGTAAAAACTAAACCACAGCATAAATATAACTTTTGCAGTTTTGGTGGGGGATTATGTTAAAGTCATCAATCCATTACTCTTAAAAATTCCATTAAATGTAATACTTGTTTATTTAGCCTCGATTGGTATTTCTTACTTATTAGTAAATAAATGATCAAAATGGAGAAATTCTTCTTCCCATCACTGTAGAAATAAATAGCTATAAAACAAAATAGAAAAACAAGTGGCAACAGACTAAAACAGATTCTTCTGTTGGCAAATAGTATTGAAAGATGCGTAGAAAGCCATGCTGATGATTTGAAGAAGCAAGTATTACAATATTGTAGCTTTGCAATGTTAGGATGAAAGGTGTGTCTAGCATGCCCAGGTCAAATGTAGATGTATTTTGAAGCTAATGGATTTTCAGGATGTCACACTTACACAAAGAGATCTGGTTCTTCCATCTTGCCTCTTACTGAAATTTTTTCCCCATAATAAAAGCAGGATTTGGTTCTAAGGGAATGAGCAGAGAAATTTGGAGACATTGTAGCAAGAGCTTATTTCATTTCTCTTGCTCAGAAATTCCAAAGAACAACTTCTATTGAATTAAAACTCTATCCCATGCTGTAGGTTCCTCTGCTATTTACCTGTCTTTGCTATCCATCTCTGCTATTCTAACTGATCAGCCAAGTGATTCCATGTGTCAGTCTCTGCTTCTGAGATAGCACAGCATTCTGTTACCTGGGATGGCATGCCAATTTCTCAGTACCAAATTATGTCTCTTCCATTATTTAAAACAAACAAAAAGACTCAAAACTATATTCTCCATGAAACCCTTCCAGGTTTGCTTTGTCTCATTTTAAGGTCAGAATGATCCCAATAACTTCAAGCAATTTTACATAAATCTACTTGAGTATATAGGTATTTTTACGTTCTCTAGATAGTTTCACTTATTTATATTCTGTGTCTCTCTAAGCTTCTATGAGGCAGGGGCCAAACATTCCTTTCCCATAACCTGCACTTAGCATGCCTTGGCAAGTGCTACTGACTGATTTATTTCTCAGTGACTAATCCCATAATTCACAGAGTTCGCACATAATAAATGAGCAAACATTGCTGGTAACTCAACTCCCAAAAGAGTTTAATGAAATATACAAAAGGAATGGACTTTAAGATCAAAGATACCAATTTCAAGAGTTGATTATACACCAGCATCTTCTATGAGTAAGTCAGAATCATGGAATAGAAGGAAATATAAAGCTAATTATCTAGCCTGAGTTACCCAGAAAGCAGAGCTTTATGTGCTGCTCCTTTTTTTTTTTTTTTTTTTTTTTTTTAAGACTGCAATCCCAGGGAGCAGGCATGAGGAAGGGGCAGAGGGAGAGACAATACAAGGAGTACCCAACAGAGCATCTTGTGAGGCAGGACCTCTTCGGAGACCCTGAAGAAGTGACTGCTTCTCAGGACAGTCTATCTAAGGGAGGAAGAAAGAAGAATTTACCTGTCTGCTGTGGTTTCTCTAGTGGTAAAGTACAGTAATTCTCCTGCACTTCCCTGTTGCTGATGAACGGGCACTGAGCAGATCCTCACAAGGTCTGGCCCTCAGCATCACGGTGGAATCCCCAGGGTAGAGGCACAAGGTGTACAGAATGGACATGAGGCATTGGGCCGCTGGGTTCAGCCCACATAATGTTGTTTGTAGTCTGTGCAAAAATTGGTGGGGCCACCACTGGAGCTAGAATAAGTGACCAGAGACCTTGGAGGTAGGTAAGACCAAGAGGATTTGAAGGGAGAGCATAAGAAGTATCTTAGCTACTCACTACTTTGTATGGGAAGGAACCAAAGCCCAGTGTAGAAGATGCCCAAGATTATGGAGCTTAATTAGTGGAACTCAAAGCCAGAAGCTTCCAAATCCCTATTTGGTGCTTTTACACTCTTCTGTGCCACTTCTTTAGATATACAGCATACAATTTACATGCACAGTTGTGACCCATCTTCTCACACTAGAGATTCAAATGTCTCCTACACTTAGTGCCTTGTAGATTCACTGAAATATTGTATAAGAGGGTTTTTGTGGCTAACTTTGTTTCCTCTAAAAAACAAAACAAAACAAAAATGGATACCACAGAATCAGAGATTAGATTAAACTCCATGAATATAGAATTTGAAAGAAAGATACTCCAATTAATGTTAAATCTGTGGATATGTGTATTTGCTTCTGCCTAGTGATCTTCTTACATGGAAGTCTAATACTTAAATGTGATAAAACCTTTCAGCAAAGAGCGTCAGGAAGCCAATGTCCTAACTTCTGAAAACATGACTCTTTTCAAAGAACATAGTAGAACACATGTTTCTTCCATGTTCAAATGAAATTCTTTTCAGTCAAGGGAGTTTACTTAAGTGTTCTCTGTGTATGTATATCAGAATTCATATGCTGACCCAAATCTATCATGCTTGCCTGAGAATAGTTATCAGAACGAAGATGTCTCTACAGAAACGTTGATGTGCTGTGATTCAAGATGATAACATAATTGTTTGACTCTCGTGCCAAAGAATTACAAAGCAATATGATTATATAACACTACATTGAAATTTTTCGTACCCTTTTAAAAGAATGTAGTCTTACAACTGAGGGTAGAAAACAAGATTCAATTCGTGTTTTATTTTAAATCCTATTATTTTGAATATCTAATTTGTAACAAGTTTATTCACAAGGTTCTAAAGTCTATTTCTTTAACAGAATAAAATGCTTGTGGTAATGGTTATGTCAGTCTTTATGAATATAAGCTGTATTATAATAGGTATTCAGCTCCCAGCAGCACTGTTTTTCCTGAGACTCATGCATTTTTCATTGTCTAGTCATTCTGAATTTAAAGTGGATAGGATGTCCTTTTAAATGCATAAACAAAGAAGATGAAAGTATGTATCATAGTCTCTTCTCAATTTCTGCTCCTAAAATTATAGGACCTATGTTTCCTATGTTAGAATGCATCTGGTGTGTTATTCTATATATTGCATGAATAACCAGTAGCTCCCTGTGCAGAATTCTACCCAGCACCATATTTAGCATCACTTTTGCAAGATAGCACCTTACCAGGCTTGTTCAGAAAGGCAACAGAATATAGCTTATTAACTCAGTGTCTAACTGGAAGATGGAATACAGTAAAAACAAGGTAAGCTTTGTGTTTCAAAGCTAGTAGTTTTTTAAGGTAAGGTAAGCAGCCACCTTTCAAATCTTCTAAGGCTTTGCCCTTTTTCACTTACAAATATTTGTTCACTCATAAACATGTTTATTCATTCATTCTGTACTTATTGAGCATCAATTTCCTTTCAATCCAGCAATCCTGAATGTACTAGTAACATAGAAATTAATAGAATACATTGTCTTCTTTTCAGGAGCTATGAGTTATGCAATTTGGTGAGTACAAATAGAGACAGGAGCATACAAATGAGGGCACTTATTAACTCAGCCTTGGGGAGAAGGGAGTAGCAAAACAAGGTTTTCTGGAGAAGATGGGTCTTCGGATTATGAAGAGTTAGGTGAAGGGACCACAGATCTATTGTGGTGGTTACCTATGCAACAAAACAAAACAAAAACAGTTCAGAGTGATAAGGCAATAACAAGTGAACTGAAAAGATCCCAAAAAAGAGAGTGTTGGGGAGGACATTCTGTGAAACAGATCACAGAAAGGATTTGTCCAGTGTTTAAAGACAACAAAAGAAAATTTGATGAAACGAAGATGGCAGGGGTGGGGAGGCAGAATTAACAGACTTTATACTATCTAGGTCAACATTTAGGTTTATTTGTATTTTTATTTATTTACTTACTTATTTTGCTTTGTTGACTCTGGTAACTTAGCTCAGATGTGTAGACTACAATCGCTACAGAATCTAGCTTTCTAGAGTTGGGAAACAACTCATGAACTAATCTGATACGGGGCTCCTTCCATTCCTTCCTGTTTTACAAGCCATCTTTATTAGTACGACAGATAAAACAATAATTTGCATTTTGTATCAAATCATATCAAAGCAGTTAAATGACATGGTCACTAATTAAAAGCAGAAATTAATTACTGCAGATTTGCTGTTTTGTTTGGTTGAAGAAAATAGAATAAGCCTGTGTTGACCTCCTGTTAAAAGGCATATATTACAGAGGTCTCAGTGGAAGAATTTTCATTAGTCAGTCTGGCTGGCTTTTTTTGCCTTTACTGTCTCTGGAATACTTCTAGAACCCAGCAACTGAGGTTTCTAGCACCGTGCTCTGTGCTTTCGTGAGGGCAAAGAGCTTTTTTTTTTTTCTTGTTTTTTGGGGGTTTTTTACAGCATAATGGTGATATAGCATAGTAATTAAGAAGTTGGGGTTTGGAGTCATATAACCTAGTTTTCATCTAAACTCTCCCCTGTGGCCACTGATGCCGCACTTGGTCAGAATGTCTCTCATCAGGGCCTCTGGGTAGCTCAGTTGGTTAAGTGTTTGCCTTCAGCTCAGGTCATGATCCCAGGGTCCTGGGATCTAGTCCTGCATTGGGCTCCCTGCTCAGCAGGGAATCTGCTTTTCCCTCTCCCTCTGCCGGACACTCTGCCTACTTGTGTGCTCTCTCTCTCTCTCTCTCTCTCTCTCTGTCAAATAAATAAATAAAATCTTAAAAAGAATAATTACTTTAAATGTAAATAGACTAAATTCTCTAATCAAAAGACATTGGGTGGCTGATTGGATAAAAAAAAACAACACCCATTTTTATGTTGTCTACAAAGGACTCACTTTAGATATAAGGACACACACAGACTGAAAGTGAAGAGAAAAAGATATTCCTTGCAAATGGAAACCACAGAAAAGCTGAAGTAGCTGTACTTATATCAGACAAAATAGAATCTAAACCAAAGATTCTAATAAAACCCCAGAATGGGCATGACATAATAATAAAGTGGTCAGTTCAACAAGGTGCATAAGAAATAAATATTTATGTACCCAAAATAGGAGTACCTAAATATATAAAACAAATATTATAGAACTAAAGGGAGAGATAGACAACAGTACAATAGTAGTAGGAGATTTTAATAACTCACTTACATCAATGGATAGATTATCCAGAGAGAAAATAAGAAAATATTCATCTTAAGCAACACATTAGATCAAATGGACTTAACAATTATATGTATGGAAAATTCCATCCAAATGTGACAGAATACACTGTCACTGGAGAACATTATTCTCCAGTGCAATTAGAACATTTTTGGGATAGATGATATGTTAGGCCAAAAAACAATTTTTAATAAATTTAAGAGGATTGAAATCATATCAAGCATCTTTTCTGACCACAGTAGTATGAAACTAGAAATTATTTATATGAAGAAAACTGGAAAATTCACAAATATGTGGAAATTAAACACGATGCTGCTGAACAACCAGTGGATCAATCAAGAAGTAAAAAGAGAAGCAAAAAATAATTTGAAGCAAATGAAAACAGAAACATACACACCAATGTTTGTGGGATACAGCAAAAGCTGTTCTAAGAAGGAAGTTCATGGCAACAAATGCCTACCTCAAAAAGCTTTTCAAAAAATATTTCAAAAAAGAAGACTTTCATATAAACAACCTAACTTTATACCTAAAGAACCAGAAAAAGGACTAACAAACTTGAAGGAAATGAAGGAAAGGAAAAGAATAAAGATTAGAACAGAAATAAATGAAATAGAGACTAAAAAGGCAATAGAGAAAATCAATGAAACTAAGAGCTGGTTCTTTGAGAAAATAAAATTGACAAGCCTTTAGTTATACTCATGAAGAAAAAAGGACAGAGGGCTTAAATAAACAAAATTAGACATTAAAGAGATTTTACAACTGATACTACAGAAATAAAAGGATCATAAGAGACTGCTGTGAACAATTATATGCCAAGAAATTGGGACAAATTAGAAAACTGGACAAATTCCTAGAAACATACAACCTATAAAGACTGGATCATGATGAAATAGAAAATCTGAACAGGCCAGTTATTAGTAAGGAGATTGAATCAGTAATCTAAAACCTCCCAAAACAAAAGTCCAGGATCAGATGGCCTCAGTGGTAAATTGAATCAAACATTCAAAGAAGAATTAAACCAACCCTTGCTCAAGCTCTTCCAAAAAATAGAAGAGGTGGGAACTCTTCCAAACTCATTTTATGAGGCCAGCATTTTCTTCATATCAAACCAGACAAGGACATCACAAGGAAAAAGAAAATACAGGCCAATATGCCTATTAACATAGATGCAGAAATCCTCAACAAAATGTTAGCAAACCAAATTTAACAATACTAAAAGGATCATACACCATGATCAAATGGGATTTATTCCAGGGATTCAGGGATGGCTCAACATCTGCAAATCAGTCAGTTTGATACACCACATTAACAGAATGAAGGAGAAAAATCATATGATCATCTTAGTACATGCAGAAAAAGCATTAGACAAAATTCAGCATCCTTTTATGATAAAAGCTTTCAACAAAGTGGGTATCATCAACATAATAAAAGCCATATATGACAAGCCCACGGCTAACATCATACTCATTGATGAAAAGCTAAAAGCATTTCTTCTAAGATGAAGAATAGACAAGGATGCCTACTCTCGCCACTTTCTTTCAACACAGTGTTGGAAGTCCTAGCTGAAGTAATTAGGCAAAAAAAGAAATCAAATGAATCTGAATTAGAAAAGAAGAAGTAGAACTGTCACTATTTGCAGATGACATGATATTATATATAGAAAACACTAAAAAGTACCCCAAAACTGTTAAAAATAGTAAATGAATTCAGTAAAATTGAAGGCTACAAAATCAATACGCAAAAATCTGTTCCATTTCTTTATATTAATATAACAAACTATCAGTAAGAGAATAAAGAAAATAATCTCATTTACAATTGCATCAAAAACAATAAAATGCCTAGGAATAAACTTAACCAAGGAGGTAAAAGACCTGTATTGAAAACTGTAAGATGTGAATGAAATTGAAGAAGACACAAATAAATGGAAAGATATTTTGTGCTCTGGATTGGAAGAGTCAGTATTGTTAAAATGTTCATATTATCCAAGATAATCTACAGATTTGGTGCATTCTCTACAAGATTCCAATGACATTTTTCAAAGAAATAAAACAATTTAAAAATTTGTATGGAGGGCACCTGGGTGGCTCAGTGGGTTAAAGTCTCTGCCTTCAGCTCAGGTCATGATCTCAGGGTCCTGGGGTCGAGGCCCGCATTGGGCTCCCTGCTCAGCGGGGAGTCTGCTTCCTCCTCTCTCTCTGCCTGCCTCTCTGCCTACTTGTGATCTGTTATCTCTCTCTCTGTCAAGTAAATAAATAAAATCTTTAAAAAAAATTTGTATGGAGCCCCAAAAAACAAAAATAAAAACAAAAACCAATAGCCAAAGCAATCTTGAGAAAGAACAAAGCTGGAGGCACCATGCTTCCTGTTTTCAAACTTTATTACAAAGCTATAGTAATTAACACAGTATAGTGTTGTTATAAAGACAAATACATAGATCAATGGAACAGAATAGAAAGCTCAGAATAAACCAATGCATATATGGTCAATTAATTTACAACAAAGGAGCCAAGAATATATAATGGGGAAAGGACAGTCTCTTCAATAAATGGGGAGAAATTGGGAAAACTGGACAGCGACATGCAAAAGAATAAAATTTGACTACTATCTTATACAAAAATGAACTCAAAATCCATGAAAAACTTGAACATAAAACCTGATACCATAAAACTCCTAGAAGAAAACAAACAATTATCTCCTTGACATGGGTCTTGGTGAGGATTTTTTTCAATCTGACGCCAAAATCAGAAGCAGCAAAAGCAAAAAGAAGTGAGACTACATCATACTAAAAAGCTTCTGCACAGCAAAGAAAACTATCAACAAATGAAAAATAACTTACTGAATGGGAGAAAATGTTTGCAAATTGTGTATCTGATAAGGGGCTTATATCCAAAATATATAAAGAACTTCTAAAGCTCAATGCCAAAACAACAACAACAACAGAACAAACAAAAAAACCTCAATGGCAGAAATACAAACAATCCAATTTAAAAAAGACAGAGGATCAAAATAGACATTTTTTCCAAGGACATGAAGATCCACATAAAGATCCAACATAAAGTCCAGCAGGTACATGAAAATATGTTCAGCATCATTAATTATCAGGGAAATGCAATTCAAAACTGTGATGAGATATCACCTCACACCTGTTAGAATGGTTATTAGTTTTAAAAAAAAGACAAGATATAAGTGTTGGCAAAGATGTGGAAAAGAGGAAACCTTTGTGCACTGTTGGTTGGAATGTAAATTGATACAGTCACTGTGGAAAACAGTATGGAGGTTTAAAAAAATTATTTAAAATAGAACTACCATATGATCCAGCAATTCCACTTTTGGGTATTTATCTGAAGAAAATAAAAACACTAACTAGAAAAGGTTGTTCATGTTCGTTGAACATGTTCATGTTGGTTGCAGTGTTACTTACAATGGCCAAGATATGGATACAACCCATAATCCATCAATTGATGAGTGGATACAAAAATTGTGGTGTGTGCCATATCATTCAACCGTGAAAAGAATGAATTCTTGCCATTTGCGACACGTAGGTGGATCTTGAAGGTATTATGCTAAGTGAAATAAGTCAGACAACTATTGCATGATATCTCTTACATGTGGAATTTTTTTTCATCTTAAAAAAAAAGCACATAGATAAATAGAACAGATTGGTCATTGTCAGAGCTGTGGTTGGGAGAGATGGGTGAAAGGGGTGAAAAAGTAACAAGGAAAAAAGAACAGACAAGTTGAGAGGGAGAGACCTTTGTGTGTACCTATAATCACATTTGTCCCTGCTTTTTGAACAAAGGACCCTGCATTTTCATTTTCACTAGGACCTGCAGTTATGTAGCCAGCCCTATTCCTACTCAAAACTGAGTTCCTTAAGATGTTTATTCATCATATTATTCTGTGTCTAGTATAGTATCTGATGTTTATTAGATAATAAAAAATGCTTTTGAGATAATTTTATTAATTTGATTTATAGTATATATGTGTATAAAACATCTAAATACCTACATATTTATTTATACATTTATATAGTACAAAATGTTTACTATGAATGTATAATGATATATGTAGTAGATAGATAAGTATAATATATTTAGAAAACAGATTTTAAAATATTTTGGTCTTCCAGTTATCATTATGTAGTAAGAGACTACTGCTTTAGTCCCTTTGAATTTAAAAGGTCATTAATTCAAATGCTAATGTAATCAATACTGTATTTTAAAAACTCTAAAAAGTAGATTAATAACGGGTAAGTGAATTCATTGCACCATAAGCTTTCAGAATGTGCCAGTGTCAGCACATTTCTATGAGAAATAAATACAAAAGTAGTACCTGCCTCATTCAGTTATTATGAGGATTAAATAAGATAGTATATATAAAGCTAAGCCCAGGACTTGGCGCAGGGTGAGAACTTACTAAATATGAATTATTATTGTTATTTCTCCTTAACTGACCTCACTTTGTAATAAGTTATTTGGGAACTCAGCTCTAAAATCTTGGTTAGTAGCTCCCCTGTGTCTTATTCATCTTTGCATGTATAGTGCCTGACATGTAGATGGCTGTTTTATAGTATATTGGTACATATACATCAGAAGGACTAAAATTTTTTTCTATAACATAAGTAACCCGTCATTTTAGGTGGCTTGATTTTGTTCAGGAAAGGCACAGGATATTGCCAAGGTTCTGAATACCAGGGTCGTAATTCAAGCAGCTGTAGGAATTATCACATCATGGCAGTTTTTAATCTTTTTTTCCCAAGGAGACATACTCCATGCCTAGTATTCTCTAGTAGATGTACTCAGCACTGGGAACAAACAATTAATTGTAACTCTCCCGATTTCTCTTCCACTTAAGGATGTAAGTTATTAGGCAAGTAATCAAGAGTGACCCAGTGAGAATATTATCATGAATCCAAGCTAAATTAAAACTTTAAATCATTTTATGCATTATTATTTTAAGTATTATCTTAATTATTGTGTTTTGTGGTGACTAGCTCAAACTCCTTCAAAAAATTCTTTGAATTCTTCAAAATTCTTCTAAGTCAGCACTTTTATCTTACCATTTCCTGTCTACTTAGTCACAGCTAACTATTCCCTCTGTAGATTCTCTGTTCCCTTGGTTTCCATGATACCAGTATTGCTCTGTTACTGTCCACTCTGCCAAAACTGGTCTTTCAAAGGCTAGCAGTGACTACAATTATCTTCCATCAGCCCTCATTCTCTCTACCCTCTAAGCAAAACTTGCAATATTACAACTACCTCGTCCATGAAAGTCTCTGCTTCCTTCGTTTCTTTGATACCAAGAACTATCCTGGTTTTCCCCTTAGCCTTCTAACCACTTCTTTCTCCCCTAACCCCCGTGTGGGGATTCCTCAAGTATTTTTCCTAGCTCCTCTTATTCTCTCTTCCTTTCTCCCTTCCTTGGTGATATCATCCATTTCTAGTACTTTAGCCATCACCCTTAGGTGTATAACTTCTCCTGGCTTACCTCCCTATCCAACTGTTATCTCTTGTTTCTAATATTGCTGGATCATTTGGAAGTTCATCTGGTGGCTCAGATTCAATATACCAAAAATATTTGTTATCTTTGCACTAAAACCAACTCCTTATCATGATTTTTGTTAGTGGATATCATACTTACGTTAGGCTAGCTTAAAAACCTTCGAAATAATTCTGGTACTTCTCTTCACTTCTGCCTTTCTTTTTTATCACCTTTCAGTTCAGTAAAACCGTTCAGGGTTGCCTAGGCCTATCTCTGCACTGTCTCTGAATTCCTTCATTTTCTACTTCTTCTGAATGGTATTGCCCAGCTATAGATACGTTGAAGAACATACAGACTTCAGAATCTGGAGGAGGGAAAAAGGGGGTAGAATCAGTAATTATAATACAATGATGTAGAAGTAAAGGAGAAACATCCCAGGAAGGGAGGACAGGTAAGACTTCTTAAAGGGGGTAACATATAAGCCAAATCTTAAAAGATGAACAGAAGTCAGACTGATAAGGCAGGATGAACATTCCGGAAACAAAAATAACACAATAATTCCAGCAAAGAAGACCACAACTCATTGTTGACATGTAAGTAGCTCTGTAAGACTGGAGCTCTGGCTTCATGGAGAAAGCAGGAGGTAGAGCTCCAGAGGTAATAAGAGTGGAGGGAGGACATTTGGGGCCCTGTTTTCAGTTACCTGTTGCTCCATAAATAACCACTGCACATTTCATACCCTAAGACAACAGCCATTGATTGTTTCTCACAATTCTCCAATTGGGCAGCCATCTCTGGCGATTTCTCATTTCTGCTCCATATGGCGCAGGCTGGTACTGCTCCACTGGGGCAGGAGGATCCAGGATCCTCACTCACTTGACTGGTGCTTCAGCTAGGGTGGCATTGGCTGGCTGTCTCTTTCTCTCTTCACACGGTCTCTCAAGATCTAGCAGCCTAGGTTCTTTACATGGAAGCTGTATCTGAAGAGAGCAAAAAATGGAAGCTGCAGAGCTTCTTATAGATTAGCCCAGGAATCACATGACATCCTCCCCTTACATTCTGTTGGTCAAAGTAAATCACAAGATAAGCTCAGTTAGAAAAGGAGAAATAGAGCCCACCTCCCTGTGAGAGGAGCAGCATGAATGCGAGGAGTAGGAGGAAATGTTGGCAGCCAACTTTGTAGACAATGTACCACAGGCCCTATAGATCACTGGACTTTATAGGGTGCCATTATAGGATTTTCAGCAACAGACTGAAATTTTAGACATATATGTTTAAAAATATGTCTTTGATTCCTTAATAAAGATTGAATTGGCAGTGGAAGGGGGGACTGTCAGGGCTAGTACCTGGGAACAGGACAACCAGTGAGAAGCTTCTACCAGCATGTTACAGGGTAGCCTTAGGAAAGAAAGCCTTCTCTATGGGCCCTCCTGCCTTGCCACAATTTTCCTCCTCGTGAAAACGAATGGAATGACCAAAATGTGAAGGGTGCCTTTTAATTTTTTTCTTTTTCTTTCTTTCTTTTTGAGCAAGACACCACTGAGGTATCTGCCTAGAACTTTGTGCCCCTTTCAGAAAGATGGGTTCACATCTGCCATGGGGGAGGAAATATGTAACATTGCAAATCCTCTGACCAATGCTTTTTTGTTTAGAAATACCACTCCTTGCTTATTTTACATTGCTGTTTCTATAAATAACCAGGAAAGTCAGATGGGACTTTTGCTTTGTATTTCCAGGAGCTCTTCCTGAGTCAGATGATGCAGGTTTTATATGATCATAAAACCCAGTCAGGCACTTTATTTCTATGCAAAGTGAACCCCTTGACTCTTGCCTTTAGTTCCTACTACAGTGGTCTACAATGCCTATGAAAAAGCCACAGAAAATATTTACAGAATGTGAAATGTTTTATTATACCACCTCAGTAACTAAATTTCCTTCATGAATAACAGTTTTATTTATTTTTTAAAATTTTTATTTATTTATTTGACACACAGAGAGAGATCACAAGTAGGCAGAGAGGCAGGGAGAGAGAGAGAGGAGGAAGCAGGCTCCCCGCTGAGCAGAGAGCCCGATGCGGGACTCGATCCCAGGAGCCCGAGATCATGACCTGAGCCAAAGGCAGAGGCTTTAACCCATTGAGCCACCCAGGCGCCCATGAATAGCAGTTTTAATATGCAAGCAGTTTTAACTTGTGTAAAGGAGAGAAGAGACTAGTGCTTATTAGTCCTTGCTACAGCAAACGAAGATCCAAAATCTGGGAATGGAATGGAGATGGTCCTTCTGGATTTTCAGGGGTTCCTGGATCCAAGATTTCCATCTATAAACAAAAGAGTCTCTCTTTATTGGTATGAGAACCTGAGGATAAGGTTACAATGTGATGCCTCTTTGTCAGTGTGCAAATGTACTCTCGGGTTTCTGAACACTTAGTGAATGACATGGTGGGCATCAGGGATGATGTTAATTTCTGCCCACAGGCTCCAGAGTGCCTTGGCTAGAAGCCAGGATCACTTGGAGAGATTCCATCTCAAATCCCAACTTTGCTACTTCCTAGTTATGTGACAGTGAGCAAATTCCTTAACCACTCTAAACTTGGGTTTCCCCCCCCCCCGTAAAACCTCACTAGAAATTGTACCTCTTTTGTAGGATTGCTGTGATGGATGAAAAGAAATACTATTTATTACACTTAGCCTAGTGAATGGCACAAGTGTTCAATAAATTTTAACTGTTATTGTTTTAATGGACTTTGTGCTGATGTTTGCTGTTTCTCTTTACTTTTTCAGGGAGATGTTGATCTCTGTGGCTCTGGGCCAGGTGTTATCCCTTCTTATTTGTGGAATTGGCTTGACCAGCAAGTACCTGTCAGAAGATTTCCACGCCAATACACCAGTCTTCCAGAGTTTCCTCAATTACATCCTTCTCTTCTTGGTCTACACCACCACACTAGCTGTCAGACAAGGTAAGCATGTAAAAACCAATATGTAGCTTGGAATATAGCTCAGTTTCTTTTTTACAAACATCTAGAAGAATGATGAGCCGTGACTAAATTAACTTTTTTCACTTACAGCATCATAAACCAATTCAGAACCTCAAATCTCACTTTTCTATTTTACAGTAATAAAGCAAACAGAATAAACGAATAAATCACAAAGAAGCATAAATTGTGTGAATTCAGCGGGAAGTGGGAAATGCATGTATAGGCAAAATGTGCAATTGCTCTCCATCTGAATTTCTGTTAATGTTCCTTGTACCCCTCAGTGAATCTAAATAGAGTTCTTCCCTGGAAGCTGGAAAGGCCTGATGCAGCTGTCCTCACTAATGCCCATCCTGAGAAATCCAAGGGAAATACAGACAAATATATGTTCCTTAGGAAAGTGTCACAAGAAATATAAAAATAGTGAACACAAACAACTCTAGTAATAATAAAAGGGAAAAGAAAGGAGAGAAAGCTACCACAAATGGTCAGAGGAGATGCTTTGTCTAAATTTAAAATAGCTAAAGCAATAAAACAAGTCCTCCAAGAATCAACCCAAGGAAGACTTTTTAATTGGCACCTGAAGTTGAAATCCTTGAGGGGTATCTCTGGAGAGTATAATTCAGAAACTTATGACTATAACAGTGAATCTGGTGTAAATCCTCTTTCCTCTGGCCCAGAAATAGCCAAAAATTCACCCCCTAGAAGCTGTTGACTATGAAATATGAAATATTGGAAAATAATCATTAATAGGTTTAAAGACAATTATATTCCTTAATAATAAATAAGGATACATGAATAGCTTTATTTATCAATCCTAATAGTCATACTTTTTTGAAACTTTTGTAAGAACAGTATCAATTATTTTATTTTTACACTTTATTTAAATGGCCATCCAGAATAATATTGCTTGATTATAACAATGTAGACAATAGTAGATTTTAATCATTTGGGACTAAATTCCAGTTTAACTTTGGATTTGTTTTAAGTATTGGAAAAGCTAATTTCATTTACTTCTCAAAAAATTGTATTATTGGTGCTTTTTTAAAAAAATTTAACTACAGTAGACATAATTAATTCGAGAATAAAATTTCAACTAAAACCTCAGGCTACAAAAGTTCTGGATGTTGAGTCTAAGCTGTATTTCCTTAGTGTGATCTGGAAGCTAACAGTTTCAACACTACAAATGTGAAAAAGAAAACTCACAAAATTCACAGGAAAGTGGTGAATTTATCTTCTTAAGATTTTTAGAACGAAATCGTCTAGATTTCTAAGAGATGGTGAACTGTAACTAGTCTTTGGGTTCTTGTCCATCTTACTTTCCAGAGATTTAACAATCCAGAAATTTAACAAAAATTTCATGAGGAAAAAAATAAAATCAAGTCACTCTAAGAAACAGAAAATTTCGCACTCAGAAAACCTTAGAAAACTACATGTAGCAAGAGACCTACAGTTTATAATGATATCTTCTATCAAAACTCTATAATGTGCTAGACACTATGTATGTAAGTTACCTCTATTATTCCTTCAGTCCAAGGAAATAGGTATTATTATACAAAATTTTATACATTAAGAAGCTGGTACTTCACCTGTGTCAGGAACCTGCTCTAGGCTGTGGAACTAGTTGCTGTGAGGCTCACCTCAGGTCCCAGGCCAAGGTCATGTACCTCCTGGGGTTCCCTGTAACCCCATGTGGGGTCTAGGGGAGGCAGGAGGAGAAAAAGAAAATGCTTTTGAACAGAAGGAAGGGGTTTTGCTTGAATTTTAAAGCCTGAATAAGAACCGGCCCTGGGGTGAGGTCTAGTGAGCCTCAGCAATGAAATTAAGGGGTTGTGGTCCCAGATTGGGTGGGGAGAGTAGACCAGGGAGAGGCACACCTGGCAAGAGGCCAAAGACTAGGACAAAGAAGTTGGAGGCTCTTTGGAAAAAAGACTGAAGGGTACCTGAGGAAATTCCGTTTATCCCTTCCAGTGATGGAGAGAATCAGTTTCTAAAATGACCTATCTGGAGATTTCTGCCATTGCTGCAGATTACCACTCGATTCACTGACATGTTTTTATGTGGGCATTTACTCAGAATGTTTGTTTTAACCTTCATCTTTAGAAGTTTTAATAGGCTGGCATTAAGCTAACATCTGGAAGTCAACACAATAATTACATTAATTTTTATAGCCTGTTTCAGTACTGTGTTCTAGGGACATAATAATTTCCCCGTGCACCTCATGATTTGAGAGGGAATGAAAAACAGCAAAGAGGATGAGAAGATGAAAAGTCTGGTGTGTGCAGGGGACATGCTCTTATAGCCACAATTTCTTTTTTCCTGGTGCTTCCTGGCCACTCTTCCCAGAGGGCTGCAGATCAGGACTGAACAAAATTACTGTCTTTCCCATTCTTCCAACACAGACACCATTCACCCCCACCAAGCTACCATTTAATTTGATGTCACCTCAGGCCACATAATTGCAAGAAGTTAGTCTCGGGAACATATTTTTAAACAAGTATATTTTTTTTAATCATTGTAACCATACAGCTTCTAAAAAGTTGTGATTATCAGATGTGAATACAATGTGATAAATGCAAGAAGCCTTTCAAGAGTGTTCATGGTGATATTATGGCAAACACCTTGTGGAAATTTGACTTAAAGTTAAACTGAGTTCTCCTTACCAGATTTGCACTGAACCAGTGACCAAAGACTCTGAAGCAACAGGTTCCAGTAGAAATTCCAATATAACTTCAGTTCAAGCTGGAGTTATGAACTTGCCCCTGATTATTAATTGGTTCCTACAAAAAATCTGACTACTGTCCTCCTTTAAAAAATGTGGATCTTGTTGGACAAGTTTTAAGTCTAGCCCTTTCCTTGACTGGTGCTGGGTTTTTATTCCAGATAGTTCTACGACATGCTTTTTTTTTTTTTTTAAGATTTTATTTATTTATTTGAGTTGGGGAGGAGCAGAGGGAGAAGCAGACACCCTGCTGCTCAAGGAGCCTGATGTGGGGCTCGATCCCAAGACCCTGTGATCATGACCTAAGCCAAAGACAGCCGCTTAACTGACTGAGCCACCCAGGTGGCCCTATTCCAGATAGTTCTAAAATTCAAAATGATTTTGCTGTTCATAACAACGAGCTTCAGTAATACAACTTTACAGAAAAAGTGTGCTTCAAACAAGTAGTTCTGTTGACACTGTAGCAAGTTTGAGAATTTAGCTATAACTTCAATAGGTTAATAATAACCACTTTTGAGAAGTTATTAAGGCAATTAAAATGTACTTATTGAAGTAATGCCTGAAATCCAGACTCATGCTTTATGTACCTAGTAGGGCTTCAGGAATTATAAAGAAAAGCTCAGCTCTCTTCCTGTGTATCTTTCCCTTACTCTCATGCTATTGTCACCAGATGTGTGGTGTTTTTCCTACCAAGCAATTCTGTCATACCAGCTGGGTGTTATCCTACAGGTGATCTCAGTTCTGACCCTGTCTACCTAGAGATTGCTAGCATAAGATCCCACAAATTAAGCGCTGAGTGTCACATGACTGCCCTCTCACTTCAGAGGCCATTCGCAAGTCTGGGTTGTAACCTCTGCTTCTGCCTGATGGACTCTAAATCAGACATTCCTACAGCTTCCTTCGTGGGTTTGACTAACTTGCCAGAGTGGTTCCCAGGACTCAAGAAAAGAGTTTACATACTGTTTATCAGTTTATTATAAAAGAATATGATAAATAATATAGGTGAACGTTCAGAGGAAAGAGATGAGTAGGGCAAAGTATGTGGGAAGGAGCATGGAGCTTCTGTGCCTCTCTGGGCATGCCACTCTCTCTTCACCTTCACGTGCTCATCAATGCTGAAGCTGTCTGAATCCTCTACTTGGAGATTTCTATGGAGGCTTCATGATGTAGGCATAATTGATCATTAACGCTGTGTCTAGCCCCTCTCCCCTCTCTGGAGAATGCACAGCTGGGGCTGAAAATTCCACACTTCTGATCATGGCTTGCACTCTGTGTAACCAGTCCCTAGCCTGGAGCCCACCAAGAGTCACCTCATTGGAACAGAAGACATTGCTGTCACCTTGGAAATTCCAAGGGATTTAGGAACACTGTGTCAGGAACCAGGGTCAAAGACCAAATATTAGAACAAACAATGTTCCTGAGTACTCTTATTACTTAGGAAATTACAGGAGTTTTAGGAGCTCTATGCCAGAAACTGGGGGAGAGACCAATATGTATATTTTCTGTTGTCTCGCAGGAATGTAACTACAAAACTAGAGGGAAGCTTAACAAAAATTTTATGGATTTGCCTAGGAAATTCTCAAAAGAGGACTCTTCCTCATATCTACTTCCCCCGCCCTTAAAATTCAATGTAATGCTAGCTAAAATCAAGAAGCAGAGAAATAAAAAAAGCAAAGACTATCAACAAGAGGAAAGAGCAGGCTGGGGTCTAACCAAAGCCCAACTAGTTCTTGCATTTATGTTGTAGAAACAAGAAATGTGACAGGCTTTTAAAAACGAAGGTGAAGATAGGATATCAAGAAGAAAATACGTCATCCCACTTTTTGCCCATGAACTTCTCTTATCAATTATTGTAAGAATCCTGCTGCTTCCCACGACTACTTTCAGCAGTTCTTAAATAGTTGCCCATGGTTCCCCTTCTGGCAATTTTTAACTTCTGAGTGTAGATAAACCATAGTTTTTAAACAGTCAATAATTTCCTTCTTCTTTGTCAATTTTTCTCAGTTCTTGTCTCTCTAATTCCTCTTTATTTTTCCATTCACTATTTACTCTGTGTTGGGGAAGAAAGGATTGTGGGGCAAAGGCAGGATGCTGAGGGGGAAAAACACTTTTAATCTTTATTTTCCTTCTCAAGGCTTGGTGATAAAAAAAAAATGGGTGTCAGTAATGAAAGCACAAATAGAAAGAGAAGTGACTGCTTCGTTTCATAGACAGACCCTGGAAAGAAAATAAAATGCTGTCACCACTGATCATCATTAGATATATTCCTGGTGACTTGTTCTATATGTTTTGCTTTTTCATTGAAAGATATTTTTATAAAGTCTTCCAATGTTGAATAAAGTTCACGCTTCCAGCTAAAAGCAATTTAATGGGTAGCGTATGTATTTTGCTTTTTAGCAAATTCTTGAAACATGGACATTAAAGTATTTATTGAATCACTTATATATTTCTTTGTGTTAGTGTGAAAATGAAACAGGTCTCTAAGAGTACTAACAGAGCACTCATGAACACATCACCACGTGGAATCCCTTTGATTTTTTCTAAAGAGAGAATACTGAAAACTAAACACATGAAAAACACCCTCAGTTTGAACATTAAATTCCAGAAGACAGAAATCCTAGTTCAAATTTCAGTTCTAAGTGGGGAGGCTGAAAAAATGAACTCCATTCAGTTATTTTAAGCACTCTCTTTCTCCCTGCCTGCCCTACCCACCATCTCCTTTTTCCTACTCAGGGCACGCAAGTAGGGCAGGACAGATGAGAGAAATACATAAAAATGACAGCTTTGTCTACACACAACAGCTAGATGCGACTCATGGCCCAGTGGTTCAGTCCCATGGCCCTCAGCATTTTCAGTGAATGCTCTTCTCAGAATTTGTGCCAAAAAAGCATTTCTCCTTTTGGTGGTAGCTGGGAAAATATTAATCAGTAAGTATTTGGTACTTCTTCCCACACCAGACAGGTTTCATATTTGTCCTCTGCAGAAACACTGCACTTCTTACATACAATTACATAGGCTAAAATCTTAATTACCATTGTTGCAAGATTAAAAATATCTGTGTAATCAGAAGTAACATAGTACTTCATGCAAAATAATATAGACCTCTCAGAGAGCCACGACGATGATGTCTTAGAAATTATGTATCTGTCAGATCCTAGAGTC
This sequence comes from Ailurus styani, assembly GCA_002007465.1. Lineage (NCBI taxonomy): Eukaryota > Metazoa > Chordata > Mammalia > Carnivora > Ailuridae > Ailurus > Ailurus styani. Next base: position 1,223,121 of record LNAC01000060.1, read on the forward strand.
ACCTGAGCATCTTTTCTCCCTAGTTCTATAAATCATATGCCATATTTAGATTCTACTGAGATAACCCTCTTATGAGATTTAATCTTTTTTAAATCCTGGTTATTATATCATCTGGATATGTACTTTTAAAAAGAGTCCACTGATCATTGTGATTTAAAATAATCCTTTCCTATTTTCTTAATTGAGTTGATCTGATTTTTTTCTCTTAAGTAAAACTTAATGAATCGATCCTCTTTTTTTAATCCTCTGTGAATCTTTGCCCTTTGCCTTTGTTGGAAGGTACCATAGGGAGTCAAAAACATAGGCCAGAGCAGTGGAAAGAGTTCAAGCAGGATCCAGGATTTTCTCAAAGTAAAACCCCAAGTTATGCTCACAGATAGCTCAGTTTCCAGTTCTCTGGATAACCTTGACTAAGTCATTGAGGAGGACTCTTAGTGGGCTGTCAGTATAAGAAAGCACTTGGCAAGTGTAAATACTGAATTACAACAACCTTGAGAGTTGTGGGGGAAAATATTATTGTTACTTACCTAAGTCTGGTGAGGTGATATTCATGGGAGCCTCTTAAAAACTATCCTGTGTGGGAAATTACCTGGCAAACCTCCATTCCTTTCCTTGTCTGGTTGCCTTTATTTTTACTTAAGTATAATTGAAAAGTGCTAGTCTCCGTAGTAAAGATTGTACCTCAGGAATTGAGGTAATCAGATGACTCTTTGGTAGACACTCCATGGGAATTATGCTTGTGTTGTTGGGGAAGGGAGAAGAAAAGATGGGGGGAGTGATGAGGAAGAGGGAAATATACACAAACCATACTGGGAAATTATCAAAGTAAGTCACAGGAGAAAACTAGAGTCCAGTTCTATTAAAACTGTCTGCCAGCATATGGAACAACTGAAACTCTCATAGACCATTCTACAAGACCATTCTGCCAGGAGTGCAAAATGATGCCACCACTTTGGGAAATACCTTGGCAATTTCTTTATAAAGTTAAACATACACTCACCATCTGACCCATCAATCATACTCTTCTAAGAGAAATGAGAACATGATGTCCACACAGAGAACTATATACAAATGTCCATTGTATCTTTATTCATAATCACCCCAAACTGTAAACAACCCAAAAGCTCACTAACTTGTGAAAGGATAAACAAATTATGGTGAATTCATACCATGGAGTACCACTCAGCCATAAAAAGGAGTAAGATACATGCAATGATATGGATTAATTGCAAAAGCATTATGCTAAGTTCAAGAAGCCAGACATGAAAACTTCCATACTGTGTAATTATATACTGGGTAATAATGTGATGTTCTGGAAAAGGCAAAACTGTAAGGTGAGGAAATAGTACGTGGTTGCCAGAGCCTGGGAATGGGAGAGATTGACTGCAAAGGGGCACGAGAGGGGTATAGAAATGTTCTATAGATCTGGATTGTTGTAGAGGTTACAGGACTGTATAGTATATATACATTTGTTTAAACTCTTCAAGCTCTGCACTAGAAGAGATGGATTTTATCACATGTAAATTATACTTTAATACTTTAATACACCTGACCAAAGGCAAAACAAAAAAAAGAAGAAAGGAATGAAAAGGAATTAATTGACTGTCTACTATCCCTTTAGCATGATATCCTTTAGCATGATAACATAATGTCTCATTAGGCCCAGAGTTTTCCAACAGGGAAACTATAGTCGCTAGTCCCTCAGTCACTTACAGGTATTAGGAGGTCACCATTAAAACTTCCCACTTCACATGGCATGCTTTTAGACAGGAATGAGTATAGTTTCAAAAAAATACCTACTCCAAGGACCTTGCTTGTGTGACATGAACTATTATTTATCAGGCTTATAATCCATTAAACAATGCAAACACACACATACTCCATACATATGCAGTACCTAAAGGGTGAATCTGCGCCAAATCAAGTCTTCCACAGTCTTCATCAAAGTTAAGAGTATCCAACAGAGCATGACTTGTTTGCACTAAAGTGGATGAATCTCAAGTCGAGTGATACCTTACACAGAACTTTCAATATCACCTAAATGACTTTTAGATTAAAGGAAAATGACATGAATATGCAACACTATCTTCTCTTAATGAATCCTCATGTAAATGTTCACACAGGCACACACACACACTATACATCAGACTCTCCCTCATTCCCCATGCCAAATACCTCATTGAAGGGATGCCTTTCTAATTCTTTCATTCCAAATAGCATATAAGCTTAGAGGGAGGGATTGCCTTTCTGTCTTATCTGGAGTCCACGTTGACTGTTAATTCTGGAAATCTTTAAGCATTCACCTATCCATGCTGAGAGCTGGCATAGAGCAACACTCATTCCTGGCACGAAGCTCCAGTGTTCACGTGGGAGATTGAAGGGTAGTTACAAGATGATAACTGTATTGCCTGAAGGAGATAAGTCCCCTTCTGCCAAAATAGTGCTTTGTATGTAATTAGTGTAAAAATTCAGAGGAATAGAGTTTATCCTTACAATCATCTTTCTCATTAAAAAAGAATCATAATGGAAGAACAAAGCAGTCCCTGCAGTGAGTTGAATTGCTTTCCCTAAGTTTTCATTAAATCAAAGACTCAGCAGTTAGCCATCTTGCAGACACTCTCGCAGTCTGCTGCATAAGATTTGCAAGGGAAAAAAATGAAGCAAACATTTTTTTTCCCCCTTCACGGGATTAGAACTGCATTGTGGTTATGTTAGATCAGAATTCCCTGTCTGTGCATTTTTTTGAGTATCTGGTTTCATTGGTTTCCATTTCTGAGATTTTCGAGGACCAGAAAAAAGATCATATAACTCACAAATTTAAATGTGGTATTTGCAAATGGTGGGTTCTGACTACAAGTTGGAGTGACTGGGCCCCTTTAGTGACCTATATGAGGAATAACATTATAAAGGAAATGACTTGGAAATGAAAGAAAATGTGATCAGAATTTATGTTTCTGACCATTTTTTCACTTTTTGTTTTACTAGTTGATACTTCTTCCTATGAAGTAGCATGAATATTACTTTCTTTTACTTTAACTGTCTAATTAGCCATGTCTAAGAAAATGTTTATCTTTAAGAACCATATTTAGGAATCACTACTTAAGTCCACTAAATTAAAATATAATTTTAAACAATTAAGGTCTAGACTTTTTTTCTTTCTCAGTTCAATCCAAACTTAAGAACCATTGCGTCATCCCGGTAAGTTTCCATAACTTCTCTGTGTTGTTTTCCTTCATTTCATATGTCAGAGTATTAATAGTAACTGCCCTACAGGTTTCCTGTGGACTAAATGAGGTGATGTATGGAAAACTTGTAGCACAGGGTCAGGCATATAAGACCATTGAATGCATATGATCTGCCATCATCAGCATTAGATTGACTTAACAAATATTGATTCTCCTCCCTAGCAAGTTGGATTTTACACATGTAACCCTTAATTTGGATAAATTTGAACATGAGGACCCTGAAATTCATTAGCCCGTTTCCAGCAGTAGTGTTCTTAACTTGTTGCTGGTATGATTCATAGAAGAATTCAAAGAAGAAACATTTTAGATGTTTCCTTACCACTGTGGTGGCCAATGTGAGTGAGGGAACTCACTGAATTAATGCACTAGCCCACGTCCTCCTCCCCCAGGGTGTGTGTGTGTGTGTGGGGGGGTCTTTTGCCTGAGAAAGCCAAGCCAAGGGGAGCAGTGAGCACCCAGAATCTGTCCAGAGGGAGCCAGAGCCACCCTTCTACTTTCAGGCATAACTGCACGCAAACTATGAGAGATCATAAAGTGGAAGAGAGCATTGCCAAAGGAAGACTTGAAAGAACAAGTCCCTAGATCAGTGCTTGTCCCCAGAAATGAATGAGTTCTTTGCTCTACAACTTTGATTTTGATTATAAAATCTCAGAGCAAAATTGTTTCTCACCCTTTCTTTTCCTCTCGTTTGTGTGTGTTTCCTGGCTCTTCTCCCATTTCCTCTCTTCATCCAGCTTCTTCCTTCTCCCATAATCATAACTGACACACAAATGGGAGGAAATGGGAAGAAAAACATTCTCATTCACTTTACTGAGACACAACTGTCACTACAATTTTAGATATTACAGAGAAGATCCAGATTCAGTTTAAGCCATGCCTGCAAATTACTACTCCAAGTTACTCTTCTTTGCTCACGAAAAGGTTTGGAATCACAAGGACACCAATTAAGATCAGTATGTTGTAAACTAAGTTTGATTACCTTTTTTCCTGAATGTTTTAATTCTTCCACAACACACACACAATGCATCTGTGAACTGCAACCAACTGAATATGCATATGGAAAGCAAAGCAGATCCAAAGCAGCTGGGAAAATCACATTCCTCTTTGGCCTGCTGACCAAGGCATATGCCAGCTGGAGAAGTTGAGGACAAAGAAGTGTGGTTTGACCAAAGCCAAGAAGAGATGGCATTTCTGTCCAGGATAATTTCCAGCAAGGAATCAGTTCTTGGGCAATGGCCATCGATGCTTTAGAAGACCTATCATTACAACAGTAGGGATTCTTTGGATGCATTCCCAGAGGGAGTGTGGGGTCACTATTTTATAATCTGAATCCCAAATCTCCATTAGTTATTTGGAATAAACAGTGAGCAGCATGTCCCTTTTAGGGGCATTTCAATGGTAGCTGTAGTGCAAAATCTATAAGCAGAGATCAGTCTTACTAATGAACTACTGCACAGACAAGAATTGTCCTTGGATGAGCTCATTAAAAGGAATCGTGCTCCCATTTTTTGACACAGCAAGAACGTTTGTTCTATTTTAAAGTTGAAAAATAAAATCAAGGTGGGGAGAGGAAAAAAATAAAAATAATCCAAGATGAAAAAGAGCTAAAATGCCCTAGGAGAGCACAAAGCTTTGGGGGCTACATAGCCAGTGAAATGACCACCAGTGTGTCATCCTCTAGCTGAAAAGAGGGGAAGGCCGTGCTGTCAAGATCATGGAGCTCTCACTCACCCATCTTTCCGCAGGAAGAGCATGCCACAGACAAACTCAATGGACTACTGGGGTCTCACCAAATTCAAAGCCTCTGGTTCTGTACCTGCAAACACATTTCAACTTTTTGGCTTAGTGGATGTCATTCGTGGAGGTCAAAATTTCCAGCTGTGCAGTGTTAAACTCAGGGCCATTATAGCACAGCATTAAGCAAGCTATTGATTTTAAACTTTTGTCAGACTAAAAGAAACTAAGTTAGATCATTCAGAAGCAAACAAAGAGCTCGACTTCTAAAAATAAAGTTAAGGAACTTGGTAACTTCTTTTTAACAGAGAAATGTGTGGGCAGCTCTTATGTAAGTGGCATAAATGTGAAGTCTCTGCACTGTTAAAAATTGTAAGTTATTTACTATATGGGAACTGAATAGATCCCAACTCCTGGTTTCTGTTGTTTTGGCATCAGGATAGGTTGAGTAATTTAGGTACCTAACTCCTAAATTGTGTTCCTGTACTCAGAGTGTCTCTTAACGAAAGGAATCCGCCCGATGTACACAAGGCAAGGAGGCAACTGCTCCCCAGACTACTGAGTTTTATAGTTGTAGTTCTGCCCATGTTTCCTTATACAGAACCTTCTAGAAGGCTCTGAACTGATTACATCTTGCTCAAATATCTCTTGCCTAAATTTAATTTCTCTTACCTTCTTCAGTCATACATTTGTTCCTTCATGTATTCATCCACCTATTATTTCATTCACTCATTCAGCAAGTACTTTTTTGAGGGCCTTGTTCTATTAGGCACTGTACAACCAGGTGTGAAGGATGCCTCACTGAGTAAAGATGATCTCCCTTCACCCACCCTTCTAAGTGCACAGGCAAAAGGAAGAGCGTGACTAGTGAAGAGTCCCTGCCATTGCAAGAGGCCAGATCTGAAGGCCTCACTTTTCCTCCTCTCCACACATCTTCACTGTCAAAGAATTTACTTCTCCTCTGTCATCTATTTCACAACTCTTTTCTCCATCAGCTGCCAGTCCTCTGTTTTCCAGTTGTTCACAGCAGAAGAATTCATTACAACCAGTTACAATCAATATATTGCTGTTTCATGGCCTCCCCATGGCCCGTGCACACCCCTTTGTTCTAGGATCCTGACTTTACACTAAAATAACAACAACTGTTCCTCCAGTTCCTGTACCTCCCCCCATCCCATCCCCACACATTGTTTTTCCAGGAGAATACAGCACAGATTTCGTCCAGCCTTTATTTAGACTTAGCTGTGGTGACTTCTTGGCTGCTAAGCTTCTGTGAGCTAGGGCAGTTGGCTAATTTCATGATTATTAGTGACTTCCAAGACTCTCAAAGGTCTCCTATCCTCTTGTAAGCAGCTATATATGGATCACAGGTCTCCGTCACTTCGCTTGGCTTGTGACCTCTCTGTGTAGTAGCAAACAGTCCTTTACTTTTTTGGCTTTACCCCGTTAGGAAGCCCTTTACACTTTCGGCACTTGGTGGTATATGAACTTAAGCTCTTCCTAAGTTTCAACAACCCCCGTAAAATATTAGAAACCACAATAATTCACTGTTATAAAGTGAAAAGCAACAGCACAGTAAAGAATGTCAAATCTCACTAGCTTTATCTCAGGACCTGACAGAGGAGAAAGACTGCCAAGCGCTCCCTGGGACCATTAGCAGCTGTGGAGCAGCAGGAAGGAAAACCAAAATATCAACTTCTCGCTTTTAACCATTTTCTCATTTTGTTACTGTACAGTGTGCTCCACTCAGCAAATACTCATCACATCTCTTTCCGGGTAGGTTACCATTTGACAGTATTTTGGAGGACTGAATTAATGGTGCCTTTGACAACCAGTCTCACAATATGTATGATTTCCAATAGTCCCGAGTTGTTTTCAGAAAGTAGCACAGATAAATATCTAACTAAACACAGCAGTGATTATGATTCCTTTGAAGAAACCATTATTGCATCGTACTAATCTTGTGCCAAAATTCCTGATCTAATCTATTCATGGTGTCACCTGAAAACCAGAAAAAAAGAATCTCTCCCTAGCAAGTATCTCTCTAGCCACAGGTATCCCCTGTGCATCGATGCAGCTCCCATTGTTAAAGTTTAAACACACCTAACAAACTATCTTAGAAAACCCCACCATCTCTGGGGTTACAGTTACATTTGGTTGTGGGATATACTGACTGATGCAAAGCTGTCTTCAGTTAAATGTTACCATTATTTATTGAGCCGACTGTGTACCAGACACTACGTGGGCCCATTTCAGATGCCCTTTCTCTACCCACGTGTGCTCTAGCATGCCTAAGCCCAGCCACCTACCACCCCTTCCTGAACTGCTGTGACCACTCCTGATCTCTGCTCTCTCTCTCACACCTGTCACAACTTCATCATTATGCCCTCTTTGAAAACTTTATTTGTTCTAACCTAAAGTGCATTAGTCAATCAGGCTTTGGATAATTATGTAAATCCTTTATTTTTTATTTATATTGAATTCAGGATTTTTAAAAATAGTTGGGGGAAGGAATTGGTGATTTTTCCCCCATACCCGTTGAAATCAACACCTACTTCCCAGCTTTAGTCATTGAACCAAAATAAGGTCCTTTCTTTCTTTCTTTCTTTCTTTCTTTCTTTCTTTCTTTCTTTCTTTCTTTCTTTCTTTCTTTCTTTCTTTTTCTTTCTTTCTTTTCTTTCTTCTTTCTTTTTTTATTATTTGCCCCAGGGGTACAGGTCTGTGAATCATCAGGTTTACACCTTTCACAGCACTCACCATAGCACAAACCCTCCCCAATGTCTATAACCCACCTACCCTATCCCTACCCTCCCACCCCCCAGTAACCCTCAGTTTGTTTCATGAGATTAAGAGTCTCTTATGGTTTGTCTCCTTCCCGATCCCATCTTGTTTCATTTTTTCCCTCCCTACCCCCATGACCCCCCACCTGCCCCTCAAATTCCTCATATCAGAGAGATCATATGATAATTGTCTTTCTCTGACTTATTTCGCTTAGCATAATACCCTCTAGTTCCATCCACATCATTGCAAATGGCAAGATTTTGTTTCTCCAAAATAAGGTCTTTTAATAAGGTTCAAGAAGCTCAAAATCAAGGTACTAGAATGTTGTTATTCCTACTTTCTAATTTGCGTGCTTACTTGAGGAAAGGGGGCCAAAGATGGAATATTCTAATTTTTGTTCTCTGAGCAGGGTGTCTTCTAAAGTGCGAGCTAAGTTGCTTTGTATTTCAGAGTGAAAATGTTGATCCAAATGTAAAACAGAACAAAACTAAACTAAAACTTAATATTTTAGGTACTAGTTTCATAAAAAATAACTTTGGGGGCCCTGGGGGGCTCAGTCCATTGAGCGTCTGACTCTTGATTTCAGCTCAGGTCATGATCTGAGGGTCTTGAGATCGAGCCCTTCGTTGGGTTCTGCACTCAGCAGCATGTCTGCTGGAGAGCCTCTCTCTCCCTCTTCCTCTGCCCCTCCCCTGCTCTCTAAAATAAGTAAATAAATCTTTAAAAGAATAACTTTGGAAGATACTATCCCCTGTATACAGCATTACCGCTAAACTCAGGGAATTCCATTTACCCCTTAATATAGAGCTTTCCATTAAAATCATTTCGATTTGGTTGAGTTACAATACATTGAAAGACCTCCTTAATAATAAATCTTCCAGTCAAAGACCTTTGTTGGACTGCTTCCAAGGCAGATGTCTACCTTATAAAAACTGCTAAATACTAGGAGGAAACCATGAAAAGCCAAGAGACTAAGACCACATTTGAGGTGACAGTGTTATAACCATTTTAAAAATTTATGTTTATATTTTTTAAAGTACCTGAATAATACATGAATATAAACATTACATGTTTGTATAAATATAAATACTGCAATACAGACATAAATGTGTTTTTTTTAAGAGATAGTGCTTCCCACCACCCAAATAAATCCTTCTCTTCTTCAAAGGAATCTTTGTTAAAATTTTGTTATTCATTTTCATGGCATTTTTCTATGTATATGCATTCAAATATACAGTTATATTGTAAGTGCTAGGAACTATGTACGTTGTTTTGAAAGTTGATTTTTTCACTTAGTAATATATTCTGGAAATTTTTCCATTTCAGTACATGTACATTAACCTTATAGTTTTTACTTGCTACAATAATAGTACTGTTAAACTCACAATTAGTAGTCATGCAGATTATTTCCAATTTTGAATTATTCCATCCATTTTATAAGAAATATCCTTATAAATATATTTTAAATGCATGTGAGAGTGTTTTGTAGTTTAGATTTCTAAAAACTTAAATGCTGAGTCAAGGGCATTTTAAATATTGATAAATATCTAATCTAAATCTCCCCTGTCCAGAAAGTATTACCAGTTAAAAAGCCTACAAAGAGTATTTGAGAGTATATTTCCCCACTTACTTATCAACATTAGATATTATCAGTAATATTTTTGTCAATCTAAAAGGTGAAAAAATATTATTGTTTTAAATTTCATTTTCTTGATTACCAGTGAAATGAGCATCCTTTTTTATGTTTATTGGCAAGGTGAAATGGTTTTTGAACCCTAAAATCAAAACACGAAATGATAATGATCCCTTACACAGTCTATTCTTGGTGTAAGACTAAGTCCCAGTGGACTCCTTTCCTTCTTTATTTCACTCAGTCTCTTGTTTTCATCTCCTCATGAATTAGTGCAAAGAAGGGAAAACAAATGAGCCCTGTGATACGTTCCACTGGAAGAAGGCCACTGCCAGAGCACTGGAGTAATAATACAGAAATTTATATCATCCATAAACCTTTTATAGTAGTGTAATTAGCAGGGCTATTAATATTACCTAAGCCTAGCTTTCTTTATTGCTGTAAACACAGCTTGTGATCATATAAATGACATCAGTATTAATCCTTTAGGGCATGTGTAAACCAGAGCACATGGGTCAGTTTAGCTAGGGTTTAATCAGAATCTCCATTCCAAAATAAATAAATAAATAAAAGATTCTTTTTTGCTTAGAGAGCAGAAGGATAACCTTTGGGCATTTTCCATCTTTGGGTTACTGGGGAGGATTACTGGTGTAGATGTGCCTGGGAAGAATGGATTGGAGAGAATAGAGAAATTTTAAGCTGTACCAGTATAGATTTATGTCCATTAGCCAAATATATCCTGGCTATTTCTATGGCTTAGTGTTATTTAGATACAGTTTTCTTCTCTCTTGTGCATCTTTATTAATATTTAATTTAAGAAAATGAAGTGAGTTTAGTACATCTACTTCATATCTCTTTTTCAAAAAATAAGGAACGTGACATGAAGTGGCTCTAGGAATCCCAAATCAGTGTAAATTAGCAATGTGGTTTAGAGGACTGGTGTGGTAATCAGGACAGTAATTACACTGAAGGATGGTCTCTACTATGGATATGTTTCTTCCCTAAACAAGTCAGTTTAATATCTCTAAAACTCAGATTTCCTGGCTAAGGCAAAAAAAAAATGAGGATAACTATCCAATAAAAATTGTTTATTAACATATATTGATCATTTCATGTGCTCAGAGATGATGTCATTAAAGTGTTAATCTATTTGATATTTGAAGGATATATTCAATTTATGTGGCTTTTTTAATGTCAGCCATTATACTTAAACCCTAGCTCTGAATAAAACTAGTATATTTCAGGATGAGTAAGGTTTTCTGAAACAATATATGCAAAGTCAGTCCATTTAACTCGGGTGATCACTGATAAAGAGAAGAGCACAATTAAAGAAGGGAGAAAAAAATAAAGAAGGGAGAAGGAAATAGTGCACAGTGAGTTTGTTTGCTTCTGTGAACATACTATACACCATTTCAAATACTCCCCCAAAGGGGAAAAAGAAAGGAAATGAAAAGTGCAGTATAGCTACAATATACTTAAGCCTTACAAGCATTATATAGGTCATTTTATGTATGAAAAAAACTGAGGCTTAGAGAGATTAGTTGACTTATCAAAAATTATATAGTGGCTTCTGTTTAGGATATAATTTGTCACAAAAGACCATCACCCTCACTCCAACAACAAAAACATATAAAATCATCGTGGTTTTTTTTTTCTGAACTCACCAGAAAGCTAAGGAAGAAAAGAAATCTAAATGTGTGAAATTCTAGAAAATTCCCTTTGTAAGACAGAAAAGATTCAGTTTCTTTCATCCCTGGCAGAGTGACAAGAGAAGGAGTCCACAAGGAGAGAGGCAAGAAGAAACAGCAAAACTTTATATTAATGCACACATGTGAGCTGGTGTGGCAGATTATATTCTGAAGGACCTCAGCCACAGAGCAGTTTTCAACACACCTTTTTATACATACTTCCATGGGTCTTTGCCTAGTGCTGGGCATGCATATCAAAAACTGAGAGATGGCACAGAAGAACTAAAAGAAATTTCTACCTTGTGCATGTGGAGCCTCCTCAAGTGCATGACAGCCATGTTTTGAAGATGGAGAGGAGCAGTACAGGAGATCTGAGAGAAATGAATTAGAGGCAATCCAGACTTTCAGCTGCCAAGGATTGGCGACCGGGCAAGACAGTTGAGGGAAATCCTTCTAAGGTGTTCCAGGCAGAGAGAGATTTCTATAGGTTCAAAAAGCCTACTACAGGACCAGAGAGCAAAGAGAATTCCCCAGAAACCCAACAGTAGTCAGCTGAATTGTAAAGTAAAGGTCTGTTTTTCACGGTTCAGAAAGTTGGTACCTGAGGATAGAGTACAGAGATCTCCAGAATCTTACCAGTACTCAGACTTCAAGTCCTGAATAAGGGTAAGTACTGATCCTGCTTTCAAAATATTTTAAGTCCGGGGAAGCCTGGATAGCTCTGTCTGTTAAGCATCTGCCTTTGGTTCAGGTCACGATCCCAGAGTCCTGGGACTGAGTCCTGCATCGGCTCCTTTCTGAGCCTCCTTCTCCCTCTGCCTGCTGCTCCCCCTGCTTGTGCTCTCTCTCTCTCTCTCTGACAAATAAATAAATAAAATATTTTTTTAAAAATGTAGGTCTTCGGGCACCTGGGTGGCTCAGTGGGTTAAAGCCTCTGCCTTTGGCTCAGGTCATGATCTCAGGGTCCTGGGATCGAGGCCCATATCAGACTCCCTGCTCGGCAAGGAGCCTGCTTCCCCCTCTCTCTCTGCCTGCCTCTGCCTACTTGTGATCTCTCTCTCTGTCAAATAAATAAATAAAATCTTTAAAAAAAAAAAAAAGTAGATCTTCAAAATATTTTAAGTCAGCGAACTAAGTCAATCTAAAGCTGTAAGAAATACCAGTCTCAGTGATCAGATCGACTCCTCCCTCCGGCCAAGCATCCTAACACAGAAAAAGGACATTCTGTTTTTGAAAGCAAATATTTTTCCATTCAATCTCGACTGCTATTTTATACAAAATACCCAGGTACAATAAAAAAAAAATTACTAGACAAGTGAAGAAGCAAAAAAATATGACACATGGTCAAAAGAGAAAATAATCAATAGAAGCAAACCCAACAATGCCATGGATGTTAGAATTATCAGGTAAGGACTTACTAATAACTATGATCAAAAGCTTAATTTCGGGTGGAAGAGGTTACAATACCCATGAAGAAATGGGGAATTTCACCAAAGACCAGAAAACTACTCCTAAAATAGTCAATTAGTAATGCTAGAAATAAAAATTTTTTTAAAAAAGTATAAAAAATGAAGAATGTAGGATTCAGTGGTGGAATGAATCTGTGAACTTGAAGATAGGTCAATACAAAGTATACAGTTGAAACACAGAAAAAAATGAGTGGAAAAAAAAGAAGAACAGAATAGAATATCTGAGACAATATGAAATTATCCAACAGGCCTGTTATTGAACTTCCAGAACAAGAGGAAGAGAGAGACAATGGGGCAGAATAAATATTTGAAGAGATAATAGTTCAGGACTTCTCAAATTCATTCAAAGACATCTAAAAAATACAAGAAGCTGGGGAAAATATACTGAATTTCCATTGAATAACTCAACATGGCCCACTTTCCTTGATCTCATTTCTTAGACTTGAAATGTGAAAAGTCATCAAGAATTTTTGTCAGCCTTTCTCTGTCATGATCAATTCTCATTGCCAATAAATATAAGAAATTCAGTACTTTAAATGTGCAAACTCAGTATATTCCACTTACTTCTAACTTAAAGTCATTGGAGAGAGCAGAATTTTCTAATCAATTTACCATAATGGCACTGAGATAATTGTTTAGGTTATAAAGGAAAGCCCAAAGTTTTATGTGGTTTCCTGCTGCCAAAAATATCTGATATTCTCTAATTCCACATGTCATTACCCAGATGTCTTTAAACCTAGTTTACATGAAGCAGACTCAGTTTCACAAACACCATTATTGTCATAAGCATATACATGTATAGTGCCAACAAATATGGTTGGCAATTTTAAAAATCACCATTTTGCGGTATGTATTCAGAACAGCATTTTGGGGCCAAAGATGAGAAGTCATACCTAAAGGTTAGGAGAGGTGACGACTTTTGACTAATCACTTCAGCTCCACTAGAGAAAGTATCTGTAGTAGTTAATCTATTTTTAGGTAGAGCTAAGGAAGAAAGATAATTTTGTTTTGTGTTGTTTGTAGTGAGATGATAAGAGAAAAAAACAACTTATTGGTGGAGACTTTAAGCATCAGCTACTACAACTGCAAAATCTACACTTTTCCAATAACCAGGATATGCTTAAGTATTTTGAACTCTATATTCCAGAGAAATACATTCCACCTTGGGCTGCCCTATTAAAATTCTTTCTTGTAATAAGACACTCTGGGAAGCTCCATAAAATATTAAATTACTCTTTATAAGATAGTCATTGAGAGGCACCTGGGTGGCTCAGTCGGTTAAGCAGTCGGCACTTGATTTTGACCCAGGTCATGATCTCAGGGTTGTGAGATCGACCCCAGCAAGGAGCCTGCTTAAGGTTCTTTCTCGCTCTCTCCTTCTCCCCACCACTCAGCCTCCTTGCAACCTGTGCTCTCTCAAAACAAAACAAAACAAAACAAAACAAAATCCAAAAACACGCACATACACACAAAAAAACAGATAATCATTGGAATACTTGAAAAAAACCTCATGCACACATTTTCCTCTAGGCTAAATATCTTCGGTCCCTCAAAACTCGTCCCTACTCCATTCTGATTACTCTTCTCTCAACTCTTCTATTTAGTGCGTATCCTTTTGAGAGACAGCTACCCACTTTTCTCCTTTTCATAGTGAAAGGAGAATGATCCCTTCCTTCTAAATATGGCACTCTTATTTATAAAGTTTAACTTGCATTTGATCTGGGGTGGTTTCTTTCTTTCTTTCTTTCTTTCTTTCTTTCTTTCTTTTTTTCTTTTTTTGGTCTGTTTGTTTGTTTGCATTCACAGCTCAGTTGAACTTCAATACTACCAAATAAAAAAGTAATTGATTGATTTTCTTACATATTCCTATATCTTTGTTATAGAAAGGCACTTTCCAAAGCAGTTAATTCCATAACTTTTAACTTGTTAGAGTTATTTTTTCTGATACCTGACCAGAATTTCTTCCACTGTATTATAAACTCACTTCTTTTTAATTATCTTTTGTATCCCTCAAAGTCACCTTAAGTCATATTAAATACCCAAAACCTTTCCATCTTTGATTAAGGACTGCTGCATACTTTTTAAAGCTTTCTTCCTAAGTCCTATTTTCTATGCTTATCATAGCTTTCACTGCATACCTTCATACTCTCTTTGATCTCTCCACTCTTCCTAAAAATGTGAAACTCTAAATTAGATACTCTTAAATGTAGTGTGACTGACAAAAGTTCATCTTTTCTGAACAAGCTTCCCTATCTTTGTGCTACCTTAAATGAATTTTATTTTGTCATATTTCTTCTTTTAAATCAACACTTACAGGAATGGTTAAAAAAGTATAGGAAATAAGCCCACTCATGTCCTTACAGTTGGATCATGAATAGTTGTATGTTTCATTGTGAAAACTCAGAATGAAAGGAAAGGAGTGCATTTCTTTAAAATTTTTTGTCTTGAGTTTAAAAGGGAAAATGCCAGGACTTTGGAGAGGGAATGATCTCTATTCTAGTCTAGTCCAGCCTCTTCTTTTTATTGTCGCCTAAGCATCTCTTCTCATTGGTCTGTGGCAAAGTGGTTACGAATTACAGAGAGTTCCTAGTCCCTTTTTAAAATAATCAATACTAATACTTTAAGCAGAATCTTCCTCAGTTATAGTTCCATTGTTCTCTGTAATGATCTTTTTAATTTGCTACTACTATAGGTTCCAAGTCCCTTTGGCATCTAACCATGAATTCTGGAAAATGGTCTCTGCCTGCTTAGTCGTGGTTTCTCATCACTGTCACATTAAATGCTGGTGGGTACATAGAACACATTGGCCTTTGGCAGAAATTAAACATCTGAGTTAAATGCTGCCCATAAAGCCATTCCCCATTCCTCTTTACTTCTTAGCTTCCGGTCGCACACTGTTAAACATCCTTTTGTAACAGTACTGGGGCAGGCTGGGTGTTGAATTATCTCAAGCTCACTTTTGTAAGGTGTGAAATATTCCTCTAGTACAGCAATAACTTTCCCAACTTTGCAACTCAGGCATGCCTGAAAGCTGAAAACCACAGCTGATGAGATCCCCATCATTGCTTCTCATCCTTTCTGTTCAGATCCTTTAGATATTTATACTACTCAGTATCAGCACCTCTTAGGATGTGGTGATTTGGACTTTTGGCCCTTCTCTGAAGGATGCCAACTCTTCTGTCCCCTTCCCTTCCCTCATTGTCCATCTGAAATGTCCCACTTCTCTTCCTTCTCTAAACCTCTTCTGTCAGAGTGCCTTGTTTTTAGTGGCCAGTTGTTTGCCCATGTGTGGAAGGATATGTTCAACTTTGGACCTTGTGTTTCTTTTTTTTTTTTTTTTTTTTAAGTTTTTTTTTTTTTGAANNNNAACTTTGGACCTTGTGTTTCTTTTTTTTTTTTTTTTTTAAGATTTTATTTATTTGACACAGAGAGAGGCAGGCAGAGAGACAGGGAGAGGAGGAAGCAGGCTCCCTGCTGAGCAGAGAGCCCGATGCGGACCTCGATCCCAGGACGCTGAGATCATGACCTGAGCCGAAAGCAGAGGCTTTAACCCACTGAGCCACCCACCCAGGTGCCTGGACCTTGTGTTTCTATAGTTATTTCTTTTTAAGAGATGTATTTACTTATGAGAGAGAGTGGGGGGTGGTGGGAGAGGGAGAGAAAGAATCTCAAACAGACTCCCTGCTGAGCTTGGAGCCAGACTCAGGGCTCAGTCTCATGACCCTGAGATCATGACCTGAGCTGAAATCAAGAGCCAAACGCTTAACTGACCGAGCCACCCAGGCACTCCTCTGTAGTTACCTTTTTAAAAAGTTTTCATATACTTCCACTTTTGTATTCAATTCAGCTGACAATTTTATTTACAAGAATTTTTATTGAAGTTATTATTTTAACATTAAAAGTGACTTCTTAGTATTTTAGATAAAATTTAGATAAATTTTTCTTGGGATACTTCTTCCATATCATTTGCTTTGAAGGTGGGACTCAGAGGTAGTTTAAGGAGAATAATAAAGAAAGCCCAGATGCCTTTTTTATTCCACTGTACCCTAGATAAAGAGAAAATTCCCTACACTAAGCTTCAGTGAAGACCTATCCTAACCATCGTTGAGATGGAGCTGACAGTACCTAAAGGAAATCCAGACAGTCACAAGACAGATGTAAGATTTACCCCAAAGGTAACTCTCTTATCTTGTTCCCAGGTTTTTTCAGTACTTCCGTGAGTGGATTTGTACCCTAAAACCTGACATATAATCAGATTTAGCAATGGTGGTTCTGCAACTCGGTCTCTTTAAACTTAGGTAATAGTCAAATAGTTTTGAACACTCTTCTTAAGAATATTTTTATGAGGGGCCATAATAAAAGGGCTGTGTTCACATTGCTATAAATTTTAATGACTTCTTAATGCAGAATATACATGATTGAATGGATTCACTTCTTTTCAAGGCAGAGATTAAATTAATTTTCCCTCTTAGTTAAGTTACTATTTACCCTTTCTCATACCTATTGAGTGAGGAGAAGCTGGCTGCAGCCAGGCTTATCTCAGAGGTTTATGGAACAGAGATATCATATGCCTTTCCTCTAAACATAGATCTGGTGGTCAGGATCCTAACCAGAGCTTCTCCTCCAAGCCTTTTTGGGAGCTGAGGAAGTAGATTTATTATTGAAATAGTTGAATGGGTAGATTTGAAGAATTCTATATCCTGTAAAGAAATTAGTCTTCTACTTCCTATTCTTTATTTAATACATTTTGCCAAGACAGGACTCCAGTATCATTTTATGTTACTGGAATCCAAACAATGAGTACATTTCAGAAAATCATATTAGGATTTCTAATTTTTTCACTTATAAATATGACAGGGTATATATTTTGAGAAACCTTTTCCAGTACAGCATCCCTAAGATTATGGGATAAAATATGTTTTTAAGTGTAACTGACTTTACAAGAAAGTTATGGGAATTTATGGAAGTCACATACGAGTTGTAGGCCATAGCATCCTCTGGATGGACCTACTCACACTGATGCTAGTCACCCTCAAGTATACAACAGGTAGTTTGGATTCTAGTTTTGGAGTACTGGTTCTAACAGGTCATCAGTATGGCATTCAGAAGGGAAGGCCTGAAACACAACAAGTATGAACTGTAGGACCAGAGATATAGAATAAATCCAGGACTTCCAGAGGGAAACCCTCTCAGTGGAAAAAACTAGGATGAAATCTGTCCCATCAGAAGAAGAGATGGGATATGTGCCTGTCTGAGCTTTGATCTGATTAAAACAGAATCAATAGAAATAAATTCTCCACTGAGATTTCTGTCCACAAACCCACATGCATGCATATTTGGGGCCAGATGTCATATTATCTGCATGGATTCAAAAGCACCAAGGCTAAAATTTAATTTTAAGGAGTCTCAGTTAGTAGTTTCTCTAGATGCCTGGCATAGACAATTACAGATCCCCTGAAGGAATGCACTTTAAGATCTCATCTCAAAAATTCCCTTAGAGAATGTTGTAAGGAATATGAGCTAATAATTTTTTTAATGTAAGCAAACTGAGGAAACAAACCACTATGAGTAACAGCCAACATAACAATAGACTACAGAAACAGAACTGTAAAGATTACAGATACTGGAATTTCCAGATAAAGAATTTAAAGTAAATATGTGTAATAGGTTTCAGAGATAAAAGAGGATTTTCTTTGTGTGGCAAAGGAGAAAGATTACCAAAAATTGATCATGTAGATCAAAAAAAAAACCGAATAAGATTTCTAGAAATGAAAAAAGTAATAATTGAAATTAGAAACAGTGTAGAGGTTAAACAAAAGAGCCAATCCTCATGAAGAAAGAATAAGTAAACTGAAAGTTAGTTCTCCACTTTTCCTTTATTATCCACCCCCGCCTTTCTTTTTTAAAGATTGTATGTCTTTATTTGACAGAGAGAGAGAGAGAGAGAGCACAAGCCAGGGCAGTGGCAGGCAGAAGAAGAAGCACACTTCGCCCTGAGCAAGGAGCCTGACGGGGGCTCGATCCCAACACCCTGGGATCGTGACCTGAACCGACTTAGCCAGTCAGGTGCCCCTTTTTCCCCTTTCTTATTCTTTCTTTGGCCTTATGAAATTCAATAGAGTACAGAATAGACCCAAGACATTAATAAACCCAAACATTAGAAACCGATTTGTAAGCAATTAAGAGGTAAATAGACATAGGTGCTCTATATTGTTATGAAATGACACTGTTGTTTTCATATACATAATAAGCACTTTATACAGAAACATTTGTAACAGAATTATACTTTTATAGACTTACAAAGCCTTATAAAGTAAAATCACTGTGATGGTTCTTTTTCATGATCAAATTTAATTCTTAAAGATCATTATAGTGAAACTTAGGTGATTCTCGTGATTCTTTTGTTCAAATGAATCAACTAAACCCTCTTACTAGTTTGTTGGGAGTTTTTTTGGTTGGGTTTTTGTTTTGTTTTCTTTTGTTTGTTTGTTTTTAACACTCGCCCTAGGAGGATTTCTCTTTGGTCTGATTCTAAAACTTTAAACACCTTTCTCAAAATCTATTTCAAAGTAAGAGAAACTGCATGGTGGAGATTGCTGCAATCCATCATGGGAACTCCAGATGTCTTGAAATACCACCAGCAGTGACGATCTTTATTTTCTGAAGCTTGCTAGGGGGCTTTGAAACCCATGACAGATAGCGAATGATGGGATTACATGTGTTTGTGTATTTTGTGGTCACAGTTGAAGCTAAAATTCCACTCTGAAGTAAAGGTTAGAGGTGAGTTCCGCCTGGATGGTCGAGAGCCATTCTTGATGACAGAGGGTGGCAGTGTCAGAGCAAAATTTTTCATGGTGTTAAGACATGCACAGAAGAAGAAATTGCTTTTTAAAGAAAAATTGGATAGATCCCATGAAATAACAACACTAAGAGTAAAAAGCAGTGCTCAATAGTGGCCATCAAGAAACACTCATCTCAAAATATATCCTTGGAAACCAAAGCATGTTCTTTCTGATAAGCTCTCATTACCTAGAATCTCGAGAAGAGCCAACCTAGCTCAAGATGCACTCTTAGAATAGGGCTCAGTAGGTCTAATGTCTACAGACGACTCTGTAATTAACTGAATATTAACAGGAGCATTTTGCAAATTACTGTAAATCTATCTTCTCTTCATATTCTCCCACTGTTTCTTTTCTTTTGTGGGTTTTTAAAAATAATTTCTTTGAATTCCTTCTTTCAAGGAAGAGGTAAAAATATTCTCTATTCTTTGTCCTTTTTGCTCCTTTCCTTTTCCTTTTGTTCCTTTTCCTAATCTTTCAGGAATCAGGAATCAGAGAGAAATTTATTGCTCTCTTCACCTATCTTAGAACAGTAGATCTTTCAGCAAAGACCTTTGTGGACTTGCTAATGGACCAGCATATGGCTTGTCCTAGTTATTGGTTCCAATTCTTCTGGGTTATTTAGAAATCACCAATTTTGAGCAGTTTTCTAGCATGTGATATTTTCCTAACAAAGCAGAGAAGAGCCATAATGTAACATATACCATGAGAAGATCGCCCTGTAATAAGTGTAACATGACCATATATCCCGGCTTTGGGATTGCGTTCCACATTACGTCCCATGTCCTGGAGTAATTATTAAGAATGTGGCTCTCAAAAGTATTTCTAGATGTTGGGGTACCTGGCTCTAACACGCATGGATCGGGATTTCTGGAAAGCCAGTCCAAGGGGTTTCCCAGGCTTTACTACAGCATGGAAACACTCTCAGCTAGTCTGTTAAAGGGGACAACACGTTAAGTAAAGCCTTCTCTCATCGGTACCCAGAGACCATGCTCTGAATGGGCAACACATGCACCCAGTCCCCTCTTTCTGCTTTTCTCCATTAGTCCTCCCATGGAAAGAGTATTCTGCACTTGAATTTCTAGGGAGGTGTAGAGCACGAATTGTTTCTGGAGTCTCTCGGGGTCGGGACATTGAATTAGGGACAAAAGAATACATGCCCTATATGTATTTTTAAAAAGGGGGATTAAATGGGGCGCCTGGGTGGCTCAATGGGTTAAAGCCTCTGCCTCAGGGTCCTGGGATCAAGGCCCGAATCGGGCTCCCTGCTCAGCGGGGAGCCTGCTTCCTCCTCTCTCTCTGCCTGCCTCTCTGTGATCTCTCTCTCTCTTTGTGTCCAATAAATATATAAAATCTTTAAAAAAAAAAAAAAGAAGGGGGATTAGATGAAAACATGGACACTTTCACATGTGAAGTTATAACTGAAACCTATTGTGGGTTTGAATTTCAATCTGTATCTTTAGATTTGGAGGAAATAACGCATCTTCATATTTTCTGTAATTCAATCTCTTTTAGCTTTAGCTACCACAGTGAGAAAGAAGAAAACCTCACCTTGGTTGTCCTTGAGGCTCTCCCATACGCTTAGGACAATGCCATGGTTCTAAGATCTTTTCCAGCATCAGACGTGGCACAGAGGTTCTGTGGTCATAGTCATGGGTAACCAGGAGATGTAGTTTTCACTGAATGACTTGTTGTCTTATCTGGCCAGTAGGTCTTGGCAGCTTCCGATGGCATGCTTGGGGTACAATTATATTCATTCAGCTCCTTTCAGACTTCTCTGCCTAGATGCACCAGTGATAGCATTAATAAGCATCAGAGCCGGGATCCTCACTGCTCTGAAATGTAATGTTTCTTTTCTTTCCCTACTTCTTCCCAGCGTGGGAGGAACTTCTTTCTTGCTTGGGGCAGGAAATAAGTGCTACTTTTCCCCTTTGGCTACCCAAGACTCTGCATATACTAAAAAAATCCTTCTTTTAACTCTTCTGCACATCACGCCTACTAAAGTTTTAAGCTTTGGGTAAATAAAAGCCAGAATGATTTGCAAGCTAATTCTGCAGTGGCCCTACCACTTTCTCCCCAACCAAGGCAATAAAACAAACAGCATAAGTGGTAGGGATAAGAAAAGATGAAGGGAAAGGAAAAAAGAATCTCAAAATAATAGCTAGCCACAAAAGCCAACAAGAAATGAAAATCAAATAATGTAAGCAAATACTTCATATAGTAAGTTTGATGTAGATGCTTCAGGGAAGCATTCCTTGACTACTGTAGGAGCCCCCTTTATGGCTTCAGGTAGTAGTATCGTAATTCTTTCTGTCAGTGATTTACTAGAATTGTTTAATACAGAGGTGACAAACTGGCAGACTGCAGGTCAACTCTGGACTATAGAAGGTATTGTGTTTGGCCCACACAATGTTTATAAAAATTTGAATTCATTGGAAATATTTTAAAAAGTGAAGACAGTTCACATGAAAGTGTGGGTTTCCTGCTTCTATTGAAAATCAGACCAGGCAACAGGGAGTTGGCCTGGCTGACAGCAGCAATCCCATAATTTAACCCAAGTTTGTCTTCCCTTGACTCAGAAAAGCCATTGACTGAGATATCTATTATGAAGCAAGGAAAAGGTTTATTCAACAAGCAGCCAAATGAGGTGATGGGAGAGCAAGCCTCAAATCCACCTTCCTGAAGGAGGAGGGAATTTGAAAGGCTAATGAAAAGAGGTCTGGGTAAAAAGCTGTGGTTGTGCTTAGTAGTCCTGTTAAACCCTTGATTACCAGTTTCAATCCCCACTGTCTTTTGATTACTCCTCATTCTTGAGGGAATTGGGATGATGATCGCTCTAGTCGCTTCTGCTGAGATGGGCAGGGATCAGGGTTAGAAGAATGAACATTTCTGTACTCATCTAGAAATATTCTTTGGTTCCATGTTGAAACTCAACATTCCTCATTGCCAAGACTTTTTTTACTTTGTTAATAGTTCTTGTACAACATTTTATAACCCTTGTAAGACTGACCCAATTCCCCAGGGGATCCTAAAAAACAGTCTGAGTCTAGGACCTTAGGGAACCTTTGTTATAAGGTTATAAGTATCTTGTTTTCTCATTTTGTAATATGTGTGCAGTATGATGAATTAGCTACTACACAAACATCTCCTTGTTCTGCTAAAATATAATCTAAAGCAATTGTATTATCTAAAATTACTCTGGCCAGAAAGTCTAAAGCCTTTTATTGTGCTCCAGCCATTTAAACATTCATATTTCCAAGGGAAATATTTATATAGGTCACAGGTTATTTGTTCTTTTTTGATTGATTTCTTTGGACCAGCTCTCTAAATAGTAGCTTCAGGTCCATCAGAGATTTGCCAGTCTGAGCAGGGTTCTATTCTTTTTTATTTTCTCCTTGCTGACAGGTGTAGGGAACCTGTGGATTCTTGTGGCACCAGCTTAATTTGAGTGTGGTGAGTTCGTGGCTTAATTCCTTTTAGTTGCACTGAAGAATGAGTGGTCCTAGTACCTCATAAGGTCCTATCAAATGAGGTTAGAGTTGGTCCTCTGGGTGCTTGCCCTTCTAGATCTTTAATAACACCAAGTCTCCAGGATCCAGGTGGTGTAAGGGCACATCTGTGGGGTACATCAGCCTGCAGGAAGCAAACTTCTGTAACAGAGGATTTCCCAAAGATTGAACACACTGCAAATATCCAGCTCCCTAATGTGAACACCATCAGGAACTCCTAATTCATGAAGAGTGTCAAAGGGTCTTCCCGATAATATTTCATAGAGGCTAGGACCAAGTCTACTTGTAGGGGCCAGTCTTACCCAAAGCAAGGCAACCAGCAAGGCTTTTTCCCTTCCCAAGTTAAGTTGGCTGTTTGATGGTGTTTTGACAACTGTGAGGCCTTCTATGAATGGCATGGAAAAGCTTCAATCCAAGTTGTAAATGTATCTACAAATTCTAGCATATAATGAAGACTACCTATTCTGGCATATGGTAGAGTCTATCTGCCAGTCTTCACTAGGTTGGGTGCCTCTAATTTATATACCTTTGAGAACTGGTGTGGGCCCAGTCTTAGGATTGTTTCAGCACAGATGTGACACTTTTTGGACTATATATAATATATCTGGGATCCAGATATATTTCTGGATCTACTAAGGAGTGGCATCTTACCCATAATGGTTGCTTTGGTGAATATGACTAGTTATTTTTTTCTATAAGATGTTTTGCGATATGGATTATTTCTTGTTCATTATACTTCCAGCTAACTTTAGTGCCAGCATGGTGTCCAAATCCCCTTTCTTTAGCTCTTCTTAGTGTCTGTACTAAAGCCATTCCAGAGGGTTTTAGAGTCTTTGTATTGTGGATCCCAACTGTTCCCTTGGGCAAATAGTCCAATTTCTGATGTCCTCAGCAGTGAACAGTAGCTGATGGGTCACCACTGCATCCAGCAAATTTTTGTCCTTGATCCATAAAATACACCAGCTCGAGATCTGGATTTTCCCATGGCAGATCCATCACATCAGGGCAGCTGGAATAAACCTGTTCTGGTGAGCTTTCTGAGCAGCCCATACAGCAACAAGCAAACATGAGCTATTTGGGCAATTTTCTCTGAAGTTTACATCAAGTTCTCGAGCTTTGGTCTGAAGGGCTTTGGGAATAAAAAACAGTTTTAGTTCTCCATGATTTCAAGTCAAGAGACTGGGATAAAATTAGAAACCTTAGTTTGAGACTCATGCCCAGATATTTGAGGAAGTCGGAAAAATTCACAGTCCCGCCCAGTTTTATAGGTGATGAGTAGCAAATACTCAGGAGTAGAATCTAATATTCACAAAAGAGGTTCCTGAAACATAATCTCTCTAAAATCACCCTCATTTCCACCAAAGATAGACAATACTGATTCATTTTTAAAATAAGTCCAGTCTTAACAGACTTGGCCTAATTATTTATATCAATGCACCAAGCATAGTGGTTGGCTGTATAGGCTTTTCTTTTCTTTTCTTTTCTTTTTTTTTAAATCTGCTTTGCTGGAACTTTTCATAAGATATTTTGGATTGAGCTTTTAACAGCTCAAGGCTAAGAAGCTAAACCAAATACTTGCCATCAGACTTCACCTACAAAACCTATAGATTTGGGTCATTCTGCTCTTTTTGAGTCCCCAGAATATCCTGAGGTACCTGCACCTGCCAGAAAGGGACTTTATTTTATTCACCTGGTAAAGCTACTGGGAACCCTGTAAGGTACCAGGCCAGTTTTTCCAAGGGGCTTCACTGATTCCATAAAGTCAACCTTAGGTCCTTAAAGCTGTTCTGTCATATCTGATTCTGTGCATGTCTTCCTCCAATAGGACATTGCAGTCAAAGCTCTTGGTAATAAAACCCATTTCCACTTGTGTTGTAAGGAGAATAGATTCTCACTGAACTTGTGCAAATAAATACATTGCCATGAAGATATAAGGATACTCACTGAGAGTTTCTGAACTCTGGAAGGATCAGATAGCGAGAGAAAGATAAATGTTTCATATTTGTTTACAAAGGTTATTTAAGTCATAGAGAACTTAAGAGAAAAAGTTTCCTTAAATCTTGAAGAGCAAACATTAGAGAACCAGGAGTGTTTCAAACATGAGTCATAAAAAATTATAATCATCTTCCTCAATTCATTCAGTCTCATGTTACTGATTCTTGCTCTGTTTGAATGTGGTTTTCCCATTAGTTCCGAAAATTCTTAGTTTGATGACTGTAAAAGTATCAGAGATCAGTATCATTCCAATGCAATTGACAAGGAAATTCTTTGACATACACTTCAATAATTGGAATTACAAATGAGGGCATTATACCAGGATATATCAAAATCTTGGGAATTTTATATAATTTCTGGAACAGTTAGGGCATTAACCCATACAATATAACCAAGAAGATTTTTATCATCACTTATTTGACAGTGCTTCCCATGTAACTTGACATACCAAATAAATAAGCCTGATTATTCAAAAAGACTTCACTTAGAAGTTGAATTTAGGGAGGGTTTCTCAGAAATATCAGAAGGTTTTAAAGTACATAAATAGAGTTACAGATAGAAAATCAAATTCTAGTTTTGTACTGGTGTACTTATGATATTCAAACTCATTCATTCCAATAAGGTGAATTTTTTAAAAAAAATTATCTAGTTCTTCCTTTTTTCCTCCCTATCATGTACTTATTGAGACAAAGACATACAGGGAACTACCTGGATCTGAGTTCTTGTGGTGATGCTATGACATACTGACCAGAATTCCCATCAGGCCAGAAGGGATCTTAGCTGTAGGGATTCTGCCAACAGTTCTCATCTCTCAGATGCCATCAGGGATCACCTTGCCAAGGTCATGCCCTCTTCCCAGGTGGTCACCTCTAAGGACTGTTCAGTATGAGTATGTAAAAGTCTAGACCTTTCGCCCCAATTTAGGATGGTCCTAAAGGGTGATCTAACCTTTGGAACTCCTCCAAGAATCAGCTAAGGCTTCTGTTGATACTGTATCCCTGCTCACTTCTGCCTAATCTCTCTCTCTTACTCTCCCTTCTCTTCCCCTCGTGGTGATCACTCTCTGATAAGCTTCTGTCCATAGTAATCTTCATAATCTTAGTCTGGACCATGCACAAAATTCCTTTCCCAAAATTCTCTTCTCACAAGCCTTCTACAACTTTCCTTTTTACATTTAGATTTTGTCCTGAGTTTTCCCACTTCAAATAATTAGTCTCACTTCCCTTGCATAGAGTTATTTCCAATAGTCTTAATTACATTTATTAGAATTCTTTCTAAAATTTTTTCCCTAAAAAACAGAACAAATCAACAAACAAAACAAAGTAGAAACAGACTCATATATACAAAGGACAAATTGGTGGTAGAAAGACAAATGCCATATGATTTTTTCTTTTCTGACAAATTTTGTAATGGATATAACACAAACCCTCCTGACTTTTAGTAAATAGAGACAGAACAAGAGTTCTACATCTAATACTAACAACTCTAAAGATACTCATTTAATTACACCCACAACATTAAATTAGCTTTAACATATTTTCCCAGATCACATGAACTTGAAAAACACTTGGGTTAGTTTCCATTTTTATGAATTTTAGAATGCCCAATTCTTATAAGTGCTTGCCTTTAAACCAGCTAAATAGAACTTTGACAAATTGATTTTAATGATGCCGTCCAGAGGTAGAGAAAATATCTCACATTTACAACATACATGGACATACATACAAATACACAAACAAGAGCAAACAAAATCTTATAGCCTTTGTTTTACTAACATTTGTGGAGAGGATATTAAAGGCTCAATTTCCAAATATCTTCCTTTTACAAAACAAATCTAATTGCAAGATGGTATTATGATTTATGGATCTGTTAGTCATTTTTCTTCAGAGTCTGAATATTGTGGCCAAGCAGTGTTAGCCAAAAAAGATCACTTTTATTCCCTTTCATAGGTTCATAACTAAACATGGTCCAATTTTGGAGAATACAGACCGAAGGGCTGCATGTGGGACTTGTCATTTCCCATTTTCCCGCAGAACACAGCCAGTTTTACTCAAAAACCACAGCAACAACCCAAACAAATGAAGCCCAAAGTACATCTTGTGATGGTTGGTTCCTCCCCAAAAGTTGGGGCTTCTCTGACTGAACTAAATATCTTCCTGGTTTCTAGTTCCTCCCTAAAAGTCAGAGCTTCACCAGCTGAACCAAGCAGCTTCCTAGGCAACCTTTTCTTAATCAAGCCAGAAAAGGAGGCTAAAGGAACCAAACTTCCTTGCTTGGAGGCAACTGAATGGGAGAAAGAAATCTAAGAGAGCCAAAGCAAATGGGAGAAAGAAATAGGCTCACATGCCATTACACATGAAGCGCTCACTGAGAGACATCTGTCCAAACCCAACTCAAACCCATTTCCTTGCCAAAAGAGTTAAATTAAGCACCAAAGGTTGGTGGCCTCCAGTCAGAGTGGGGCCCTAGGGACATCCCTGGGACAAAGAGCCTAGACTGTTGCTTGGATTCGTCCCGGGACTCCCATTACCAGCTGGCATGAATGAACCACAGGCAAAGAGCTCTTGGCTGGCTCCCCAAATTTATAATTGAACTCATACTTGTCTGCCCAACATGCAGCGAAGCCAGTCGCTGAGACCCTGAGTCTGCAGCAAGGAAAGGGTTTATTCAAGAGGCCGCCAAATGAGAAGAGAGCAAGCCTCAAGTCTACCTTCCTGAAGGAGGAGAGTCAGGGAAATTTAAAGGCAAACAGAAAGAGGTCTGGGTTAAAAGTTTCAGCCTTCAGTCTGCCCCATTCACCCTTTGGTTACTGGTTTCAGTCCCAAGAAGTGAACTGGGACTCACCCCCTAGACAAGATGGGCATGTTCCCGCTGGCCACAATCTATCTGCCACTTACTCAGTGGGCATTTGTGTTTATGAGTCCTGCTCTGAGTTTGTATATTTTAAGCTCTGTGATTTCAAAGATCGGGTCTCTTTTGTTCATTAGCACAGATACAGTGTCTAGCGTGTATTTGGACTCAACACATATGTCTAGAAGGAATAGATTCAAATCCTGACTCCCTCTGCACAAAATCCATAACATTTAATCTGTATTCAATTCTGCTTTATCCCCCCCTCCGCAGAAAAGGATCTGATGTGTTTACATCACAACTTTATTCTGCCACTTACCTACAAGGTGTATCAACCGGCAGAAGTTTTATCCTCAGTGATCTCATGCCAGGGGACATGAGACAGAGGATAGACATTAGACATGGCCTTCTTGGGCCCTCCCTGAGTCTCCCTATCCAGAGCCAAAATTGCTTTCCAGACACACACATAAACCACCACCATATGCCCTGGCTCTGTCTGGAATTATTGTTACTCTCCCCGTTGAGAATCTGAGCTCCAGGAGAGGACAAAGAACCCTTATTCCATTGTATTCCGAAGCCCAACCCAGAAAAAGGCACTCAGTATATGTGGATGGAAATAAAAGGGCAGTAGCCCCTCTTATTTAAATCCCAGATAGTTCTCTGGAATACGGTCTCAAGGCATCAAAATATACTCTGTGTCAGCTCCCTTTCTCTCACGCAGTGCCCGAAGCTGCTTTGCAAAGGCGTTTGTTCCTGTGGTATCATCGACGTCACTCTCTTTTTCCCCTCTTCCCAGTCTCCAGCTTTCTCTCTTTTCTAACTATTCCTAAGAAAATATAAGTATTTCATAATTAACTAAATTTACTGTTTGCCCTGTTTTCAAATGATAAATATATATTTTAACTGTTGGTGGCATTAATTCAGTAAACACTTGTTGAGCTACTTTCATTGACAAGGTCCCAAGCTAGGTGCGAGGGATAGGAAGGGGACTGAGGAGGCCAGCCCACATTCTCTAAAGGAGGACACAGTGATCTTTCTCGGGGCACATGAGGAACTGGGGGAACTGTCCCCACAACCGAAATAAAGGTACAACTTTTCCTGTCTGATGAACTGCTAAGGGCTTATGACAAGTTTCCTAGACAACTTGAACGAAAGCCAGCTTCCCAGGGCTGGGGGCTATCTTCTAACGCCGGCGTGGGCACATATTTTCTATATAGACTCCCATTTCCCTCCACACATCCCCTCCTTTTCCCATATCAATCACCTTATTTCTATCCGGTTGTCTTTCTCCTTCCATCTAAACCAGCTGCCTTTTGGAAAGATCTCATTTTCTCCTGAGGTGTACAAGTTTTGATTTGTTCACTGCCCCCGCTCTCTGTCACTGAGCAAAACCTGTTAAATGAGATAATTTATGTAGCTACACCCTGCACACGGCAGGCACGTGGATGTTACCTCTCTTCTCTCTCCTTCCTCGAAATGCCAAGGCTGAAAAGGCTTTTCTGTCAAATGGCGCATTTGCAGTCTGAGAGCCTGTTTTTGTTCCCATTTCTGTCTCCCTCTCTATCTTTGCTGAGACTGACTGAGTGTTCCAATTAATGCTAAACCCCTTCCCCTAGATAAAGGGGGAAAAAAAAAGCCTGGAAACTATAACCAACTCATGAAGTCAGTTTTCTGTGCATATGAAAGAAACAACGGAAAGAAGCTGAGTTTTGTCTGTACTACTTCACCTTTGGGTCACAAAGCCTTTCTTCAGTGATAACAGAGTTTACATTTTGCTGGGTTGGGGGTTTTTTTCCTTGACAGCTCCGACATCAGGTTTCCCCCAGTTATCCGTGTGGGTGGCTGAGGGGCTTCTCCAGAGAAGAAACGGCTCTCGGAAGAGCGATGTGTGAACCAAGCCCACAGCCCACTCACAGTACAGATCCTGATGAGTCATTTCAATTTTAGGAAGCATATTAATCTAAAAGGTGCCTGAGCCAGAAAACAGAATTTTCTCAACTGAGAGAGTTAAAAATAATCCTTGTTCCAGACAAGAGAGAAACTCTTCTCCTTCTGGCATATAAATCATGTGCCAGCTCCACACGGGGAAGACACCTACTCAAGAGCACTGTCTCTTGCCAGAGACAGAGCTATTTCGAGAATTACAGCACAAATTCCTAGTGCCCGGTTCCACTGGGACCACACAGAATGTATTTAACTCACATTCTGTTGAGTCATTGATCAGCGCTTACCAAAGAATTTGATACCGGATCTGATTGCTTCATTGTGCGTGACTCTCCTTAACTTTAGCAATAATGCAACAGCCTCACTTAGAGCTTGATGCGGACCCACAGGTTCAGGGGGAGATGGGCTTCCGTGGACCCCAGCTGGCTCTCAATAAAATGATTCAGTCTCTTCTCGGGATGGCACTTCTGAGTCGCAGCAAATTCTTTTCCCATTTGTGAGGTTTCCAGTGTCTTTCATCCTGTCTTCATGTATTCAAATCCGGCCAAAGAAAATGGTAGTGCAGGAAAAACTATACTTCCGGTTGAAATCCCTTAGGTTTATCGGAGCATTGGTAACTCGGTAGCTGGTAGGAAAAAAGTTCTCCGCATGCTTTAGTTACTTTGTCTAGTGGTTTGGTCAAGCTATGTGCCCTCTCCTCCCCCCCTTTTTCCTTTCCTTTCCTTTCCATTAGGAAACCTAGGCTAGATCTTTGACTCTCCCAGTGTCTGCAAACTAAATGATATGTGAAACTAATAATGTCAGAATCTTGCTCTTTAAAAAAATCAGTGAGCCTTTGTGCTGCCTTTATAGCAAAATACATGAATGAAAGGAGGTTTTACCTTATTATGAAGTTATTTTTCCCACGTTGAGTTTAGAAAGTACATCAGACCAACTCCACTATCTCTGGGATTAAGTCAAAGATTCCCTATCTGATCCCGGTATTATATTAATAGGGTGAAAGAGGATTCAGGAAAATATAGAACTCTGAGCTTATAAAAATCAATCTCCCGAGGCTTTGGCCTGAATAAAGACCATGGCCTGAGGCCCAAACTGTACTCAGCTCTTAGAAATGCCCTTGTAACAATTCAGGGTTGAATTTTTAAGACTTTAAGTTGTCTGCTTTCAGAGGGAAGAAGGCAGGGGGAAAAAAACCTACTTTACATTTGAAAAGCTCACTTTCTGAACCGGCTGGTTCCCCACTGGGAGAGGCTTGGATGGGGCTGGCCATGGATTTGTAAAGGCATCACTCTAATAAACTTGCAGACAAGATAAATGCTGCTTTAAATCTGATGTCTCTGCTTTATCTTAAAAATCTGTCAGTTGTTTGCAGTTATGTAAAATTTACAGAGGAAAGGAGATTTCCTTTTATTTGCTTTTAATAAGCAATTCTTACAGGTATTCTTCCTCTGAAACACTTTCCCTTATTCAACTGACTTGAGGACTTTTTAGCCCTATGGTAAATGTAAATGGCAAGAAATGCTGTAATCATCTTCCCCATTCACTCGGACAATTGCATCAGCTTGGAATTCAGTTGTGCAATCTGTGAAGGCAAGCATCCTTTGTTTTTTGCAAGAATATCTTTCTGGATTCGATGAAATTCAGATTTCTAGCCAGGTGAATTATGCAATTGCTCCCAGGTAGTCTAGTTTCTCTTTAGACTGCTTACCTCATGCACTGAGGCATAAGTTTCAAATCTTGGGATTTTATGTCACAGAAGTAAAAGGACCGTAATTTTTTTTCTTTCTAACTAGAGACGGTTTGGAGAATGAAAGGGAGCCCCATTATTCATGTGGAGACAACAGGCAGAAAACAGGACTGACCTGACCTAATTTATATGAGGGACTGAGTCTTTAATTCTGAAAATAAATTAATATAAGATAAAAATGTTCTTGCTTATCCACTGCCATTTTTAAAAATGCATTTTCCTCATGTAAATATAATTTATTTTAGAAAAATGAGAAAATACACTTAAGCATATAGAAGAATTAAATACTTACAGTTCCATCCCCCCAAATAATCCCTGTTATTAACTTGATATATGTCATTCCAGAGCTGAAATAGATATATATCCTTCACAGATTGCCATATTTTAGGATAGTGTGGCCTGAACACCATCTATCTGTACATACAGATATGCATTCACATATGCATACGTATGTACATATATACCTACATTTTTATTTACATTTTTATAGAAGGTGAACTCATACTGTGCGTATAACTCATGCTGTGCATATAGTTCTGCAACTTGCCTTGTTCTGTATCAATAAGTACTCTTTTGTAGCAACAACTTTTAAGGCTACGTAGCATTTTGTTATATGAATGTACCATAATTTATTTAAGCAATTGCCATATTTAAAAGGTACATCTTAAAGAGTATAAAATTCTGATTCCAATGCAAACTTTAAATAAACACATGTCAAAGATTTTATCTCATCAATTCATAAAGAACCCATAAAATATTACAACTAGTCCAAAAAGACCTCTAATTATCTCACATTTTGAGTGTAAAGTATACTAAAATAAATTTACAAATGAATGCAAAACTGACCAATATCCACAGTGAAATAGCCAATTGCATTCCCCCAGACACAATATATATTTCTATGGACAGGAATTAGTTGCCTTACTATGCAGTTTCTACACTTGCACTTCTGTACAGGGTCATATGCAAACACAAATAATGGCATACATAGCTAGTTCCTTACAATCCTACTGTTGGGTCAAATCCAAATAATAAATTGTACTGTGAACACATCTTGACTACTAAATCCTTGTTTTTTTAATTTTTAAATTTAGAATAAATTGCTAGAAATGCAATGACTGGGTCAAAATGCACAGTTTTGTGGTTGGTGGAATGGAGAATTACCAACATTTCAAGACTTTGGAGACATTGTGTCAACCCTCCGGAAAGATTGTACTGCTCACACTCTCACAGTGTAGGTGAGCACCAGGTCCCCCAAATCATCTCCAAAAGTTATATTTTTAGAAATTGCTTCAATTCATGATGGTGGCTGTGGGTTTAAAATGCCTCAAAAAATATGTCTGTTCAGACTCTCTTCTCTTTCTCATCCAACATCTCTCTTACAGCATTCGGGAACAACAACTCCAACATGCCTTTTCTGTTTTGAAAGGCCCTTGGACAGTAAGAGCTATGGCTTGCTAGCTGTGAGCTCTCTGTTTTCTTCTGCATTGATTTGAATTTCCCCCTCGGGCTTCTGGGCATCTTCTTTGGCATTAGGTTCAAGCAGTCCCTGGCTGCTGTTTAATCTTTAGATTAAAGATTGGGAAGTGGAACACAGGGACTCTGTCCATGGTGCTCATGGCTAGAACCTTGGTGTCACTTGCCCTGACAATACCTTTCTCTCCCACATTCCTCCTCTTCTCTTGACTCTTTAATGGTTAGGACACCAGTCTAAACACCTGCAGCCTGTGAAAGGGTAACAGAATTGCCCTTGTTTACTTAGTTCCACCATCTTCTGTTTCTGTGCGATTGGAGAAATTGGGGGCTTGGCATTAAGTACAGAAATTAATATGGGAAGTGATTGTTCATCTTCCCCACAAATGAAGGGATACCAGGGCAACTGCTTTTGTTTATTTCTTGTTTTTTTCTTTCTCAAATGCATGATAACATGTTTATGGCAACTTGGCCTTCCTAAAGTGGGCTTGTTTGAACAAATGTCAACATCTTTTGGGCATCCTTGAGTTAGAATCCATTCCAGTGTCTTTCACCATCTAGCATGTTAAAATGAGTGGAACCAGGTTTAAATTACTATCAGTTTAGTAGATTAGTCTGAAAGCAATAAAGCAGTAAAGAATGAAAAACAAAATAGAAAAGTAAATTAGGAGTTTAGTTGGCTCCTTTAAGTTGGGTCATCAGGGAAGTCCTCTCCAAGGAGGTGACATTTGAGCTGAGACCTAAATGTTGAGTTCTAGAGAAAATGCTAGTGAGAGACCCTGAGGTTTTACATTTCTATTACAAATTGTGTGTAAGAACCCAATGAAGCAAAAACTTTGAACTAACTTCCTTGAAGAAAGAGAGACCATTGTTCCCACCTGCGGCTAATTGCTTTCTGGCAAACTGCATTCAACAAAAGGCAGCCCAGCTGCTCCCACATGATAGCCAGGATCTCTCTACAGGGTTATGAGTTTTTGTGTTCACTGCTGTTCACTCCTGAGCTTGCCATGTCTCCAAGCACCCTTTCACCCTATTTATGCAGGAGCCAACTGTTCTCTGAAATTCCTAGGGCTCTGGGAACAGTGTTGATCTAGAGCAAAGCACAGCTCCTTTGAGCAGTGCCCTCCTAAGTGTTAGCACTCTGCTATTAAAAGTCATCTGAATGAATGAATGAATGAAGCCAAATGCACAAGATGCCCCACCTCCGAGCTGCCTCTCTGGAAATCAAGGTAGGATCTTACTAACTGAGGACCCGCACAACTTCTGCTGTATGTGGATTGCCCAAGTCTCTTTCCTTCACTTCATTCTCCCACCTTTCATAAGGGCACCTCAAATCCCCTTGGTGCTTTAGTCTAACCATCTCCCTCTGAGGACTCTGCATTCAACAAACATCTGAAGTCATTGGAGTGAAGCCTTGCTCTGTGAAGGGGAGAAAACCATGTTGTTGGGAGGGATATATCTGTTTCCTGCCAAGACTCATAGGCAAGCCTGTTCACAGAGAGATGTTAGAAGAGAAATAACTGCAAACTCTCTGGTACTCCTAACTGAATACCCATGTAATTCAAATTGTGCTGTGGAACCCATACTATGGGAGAACATGCTGTTTCTAGCCAATTAATTTAGAGCCATTCATTTCTTCATTCATTTATGTAGCAAATAAGCATTTAGGCAACAAGAAAAGCTTTGAACAGTGCAAGTGGTAGGGTAATGTAGTAGCAAGCAGGATTGACAAGGTCCCTGCCTTCCTGCAGGAGTATATGCCAGTGGGGAAGACGAGTCAGCAGAGTAATTGCTAATATAATACACATCAAAAAGGGAATAAACTAAAAGATGATGTAGGCAGTAATGATGGGGACAGATGGTCTTCTGTATACAGGATGGTCAGAGGAGATGTCATTGAGGAAGTGACCCTTGAGATGAAATCCAAGGTGTCGGGGAGTGAATCATGGGGACAGGCAGACAAGAACAACTCAGCAGAGGGAACAGTGGACACAAAGGTGAGGAGGAGAGGGGGTCCTGGGTGGACTTGAGGAACAGGCTGGTGTTACGATAGCATCGTAAGCCCCAGAACTAGTGGAACAAGGTGAAGATGTGGAGGTAGGCAGGAGCCAGGTCACATGAAGCCAGAACAAAGGGTCATGGGAATCGTGGAAGCTTTTCATTTTGGAGAAAGATACGATCAAATTTGCCTTTTAAAAAAAGTCACTCTGCCTTGTGATAATGGTTGGACAAATGAAGCATATTCTCAATTCTTAACTGCTAGAAAATTTCTATTTTCATTCTCTAAAATATTCGGGAACTTTTAGACTTGAGCCTAGATGTGCCCTCGGAGGTGACTTCACTTCTAAATGGCAGTCATGAAGCTCCTGAATCTGTTGACAGGGACTTTTCCTCTGATGCTTAATGAAGATGAGCACTTTTTTGTATGTTTATTGCTTGTCTGTGAAATGCCTATTTAAGCCTTCTGTCCATTGTTCTATTGCATGTTGTCCATTTCCTATTGATTTGTTGTTCTTTACATATTGTAGGTACAAGCCTTTGTCATGTGTTTATTCTTGAATAAGAGACTACCTCAGAAGTTAGTGGCTTAGAACAATGAATATGTTATTTGCTTGTGATTCTGGGGGTTAACAACTTGGACTGGGCACACCTGTGCTTGATACTGTGGCTGAAGATATCTTAAGTGGTAGGGTAATGTATCTTAAGTGGTAGGGTAATGTAGTAGCAAGCAGGATTGACAAGGTCAATCTTAAGGCTCTCCAGGAGCTGGACAGTCTAAGATAGATAGGCCTACTCACATGTTTGAATGTTGGCTGGAGCACCTCTGTTCTCCTCTGTGGTTTCTCCAGTGGGCTGACTTGGGCTTGTTCATATTGCAAATTTAACATTCCAAGCACAAACCAAAATGTGCAGACCCTAATGTGCAAACACTGTTCAAACCTTTACTTTTGTCATATTTGTTAATGACCCATTGACCAAGGCAAATCATCTGACCAGTGAAGACCTCATGTTGAAGGGACTATGTAATGATGTACATAGGAAAGCATGATTCTTTGGGGGCCATTGTTGAAACAATATCCCACAACCTACCACCAAGTCCTTTGTCTACTTTCAAAATGCAGAATTAGAAGAATCTTCATTACATCATCCACTGACCAGCTGAATTAAGGTTCCTTGAGAGCCCAGGACAAAAGGTAAGAGGGTCCAAAGAGCAAAGGATCTCATAAATAGAATGAGGCTGACAGAAAGCCACACTGGAGTGCCCTAAGAAAGAGAAGCTTGACAAGGGGCTAGTCTCTCACCTCTGCTTCTTTTGTCAGAGGTGAGAGACTTTGACTTTGCTTTGGCTTCTGCAACAACCAGGGAGCCCCAGAAGATATTCCTTTTTTTTTTTTTTCCTGATGCAGCTTTACCTGCATTCCCCATCCTCCATATAGGAAGAACACCTCCAGGGAGGCAGCTCAGAGGACACTGCAAACCCATGAGCAGGAGTTCCGAAGGAGGGTGTGAGCTCATGGGCAGCTTCTGGTAGAGAAAGGTGCCTGTGCTGTTAACTGGAGGTAAAGCAACCCTTTAAAAAGCCGCCACCCACAAGAACAACAAAAACCAATTCAAAGATGGGCAAAGGACTTGAACAGACATTTCTCTAAAGAAAATACACAAATAGCCAATAAGCACGTGAGAAGATTAAACTCATTAGTCATTAGGGAAATGCAAATCAAAACCTCAGTGAGTTACCACTTTATATCTACTAGGATGACTATAATAAAACAAACAAACAAAAAAATGACAAATGCTGGCAAGGATATGGATACACGGAATCCTCGCACACTGCTGGTGGAACCATAAAATGGTGCACCCAATGTGGGAATAGCTATTCCTCGAGAACTTAAACACAGAATTACCATATAACTCAGCAATTCCATTCCTGGGTATATATCCAAGGGAACTAAATGAGGGTTTCAACCCGGTACTTGTATGCCTGTGCTCATAACAGCATCATTCACAGTAACTGAAGGTGAAAACAAAATGTGGCATATACATAAAATGGAATATTATTCAGTGGTAAAAATAAATTAAATTTTGATATAAGCTAAAACAGGGATGGACCTTGAAGACATTATGCTAAATGAAAGAAGCCAGACACAGAAAGACAAATATTGTATGATCCTACTTACATTATTACGTATGTAGAATAGGCAAATTCATAGAGACAAGTAGAATAGAAGTAGCCAGGGACTGTGGGGAGGGGTTAACAGGGAGTTACTATTTAATGGGTACAGGGTTTATGTAGGGGATGATGATAAAGTTTTGGGTATAGATAGTGTTGATGGTTACACAATGTCGTGAATATATTTAATGCCATTTAATGAATAATGAATTGTGCACTTTAACAAATGGTTAAAATCATTGATATGATGTTATGTATAATTTTACCACAATTAAAAAAACCCACAACTCTTTCCTGCTCCCCCCCAACTCTTTGATTCCTTCTCCATATTTGATGGTCTGGCTTTTACGCTATTTTCTCTAACGTTTTTTTTGGTCATTTTTATGTCAACATGCTATCTTTATTTCTTTTTAAAGATTTTATTTATTTGAGAGTGAAAGAGAGAGGAAAAGAGCACAAGCAGGAGGAGGGGCAGAGGGAGAGGGAGAAACAGACTCCCCACACAGCAGGGAGCCTGATGCAATGTGAGGCTCAATCCCAGGATCCCCGAGATCATGACCTAAGCCCAAGGAGACGCTTAACCAACTGAACCACCCAGGCACTCCCAACATGCTATGGTTAGAAACATTTTTGACAAGGGGCCAATTTTGGCGAAACTTAGGGGCCGTATTCTCTATACTCGCTTCCACAACCTGTGGCTTATCCTCAGAAGGCATCCCCTCAGCACGTGGGTTAGTGCAGAGCTTCCAGCAGACCAGACAAACCTTTTGACATGAAATCAAATTGTGAGGTTATGAATTCTCATTGTTCACATACAATGAATGGATATATTCCATACAATAATGAATATATTATTCTGTTCCAAGTCATAGAAAGCCTTTCTGGAGTCCTATAACACATGTAAGAATGATGTGACTAACCTTAGATTTCTGTATGTTTTTACAACAGAAAAAAAATCCAACAGGTTTTGAAAATCCTATGATCAGCTCTGCAGCTGTACCACCTGGTGGGGAGGGGGGATGGGACATTCCATGTTTTGGTGTCACAGAGGCTGTCCTGTGAGCAAACCAGATATCCTCTGTTCTTCCTGGGGGCCAAGAGGCAAACTGAACTAGGTGTGCTATGAACTGGAGGGATGGTAGCATTTGAAGACGTGTATTTTCCCCACTGAAGCTCTTAGCGTGTAGAGGATTCAAGGATTTACTTGCTGCAACTGAGAAGCTGATATTCTGAACAACTTAATTGACTTATTTTCTTTAAAAAGTTAAAAATAACTTTTAGGTGATGAACATAACACATTCTGACATGTGCCGTTCATCAAAGGCTAACCTCTTAATAAATCAAAATTTCTTAATTGAGACAATCCAAGGGGAAGAGCTCCATTGTGGCTTTTGGCCAGCCTGGGTTATTTCATACTGTTCACAGGATCCCTTGCTCTTTGGGCCTTCTTCCCTTTTTGCCTTTTATTTAGGTAAAACACATGCATAAAGTGAGAAAAATACTTGGATCTATGTTTGCCTTAAGGATAAGCCTAGGCAAAAGTAGGTTGTAAAAGTATGGAGGAATGTATGACCATAAAATTTAAGCACCAACCTCAGAAGGGACCTTAGGAAGCATTTGCTTCCTTTTATAAGAAAGGAATGATGGGACCGCTTAATCAAAATAACAATTCCTAAATTATATGTTAAAATAAAAGGGCACATTTGATATAGATCAGCTACTTAGGGTTCGTGTATGAGTCAGAGTTTGGTTGATTGGTTAGTTGATTGATTTTAAGGAATAATCCCTTTAAAATATTTCTATATAATAAATTACAAGGAGGTATGTTCTGTGGAATGTGACTCAGAGTCCTTTCCTGGAGTTCTGAGCCACTGTGATTGATACATGAACAAAACAAAGGCTGTGTTTCTTTAGACACACTTGAAGTACATTTTTCTCCTCAAAGACAGCGTAGAAAAAGTAGTGGACATCTGTGTGAAGGCAACTCAAGCTGGGATGATGGCCCAGAAATGGGGAGAACTCTGTGAAATTCAGAGCAAGAGAGAAGGAAAGTGAAAAACAATGTCAGAAAACCTTCCTAGGACCCCAGGAAACGCTGAAGCTGTTTTGTTTTTCCATATTGGAGACCTAATCTGCTTTCAGGGACAAAGAGCTACTTCTCCTGACAACCTCCCCCATCCCGTGCATCTAAACTACCTCCTTCTCATCACCTAGAGTCCCCTTGAGGGAAGATAAAAGTGTCCCCACTGTTAGACACAAATACCTTGAATATTTAAGTGTTTAATAGAGTTCAGCACCTAGCATGAATAGAATCTACTAAGTTTAAAGGATGATAACAAATCATGCCTTTTTGAGTCATCCTGATGATTTCTGCCCTGAGTAAAAAGCTGGATGGCCCAGGGCCTCTAAATAGGGGCAGCAGATTTCTTAGAAGAAAAAAATGAAAGCATCAGGGGAGGGAGTTTCACACACAGGATACATCACATCCTCCATGACCTGCCAGTACCTTTCCCTTAGCCCAGCTCTGATGAGATCTCTAGTACTTTCTGTTCCACTCATATGTGACCCTGGGAAGTAATTTTATCTCGCTAATTCAGAAGCACCTGGTAATGAAATGAGAGCCCACCACAGAGTGTGAGCAGTGCTCATAAAATAATGACAAATGACTTTGCAGTTTCCTTTCACCAAGACATTTATTGTTTGGTAGTGTGGATTAAACCATTCTCTGATTTCTTTTTAAATCTTTGTTAAATTATGGGAGTTCAAACTTGTGAAGAGAAATTTATTTTAAAATAACCCTTTTATTAGTTAGACTGCACCAACCTGGATGCAGTCATAAGTGCTATTTAATTATGAAAGCAATTCATGGTTATTAAAGAGAAATGGGAAAATACATGTAACTAGAAGGGAAAAATACCCATTGTGCCATGGCTCAATCTCAAACACCTCTGTTAATATTTTTATGTCATTTTTAGAGGCTTTCAATAGTTAAGTATTTTGCTTTTATTTTATATAATTGAAGTCATGCTGTGTTTACAATGTTCACACCTGATTTTTGTACCCTTAATATTCCATCATAGGCATTTTTACATTGTTTTACAAAACTTTTCTACAAATACTTTTTAAAAACTATTAAATGTTCTAAAAAGTAGGTGTATTGAAATTTACCTCTGATTTGGGGAATAAAGTGTTTAGATGCCCAGAATTTTGAAAACTAAATCTACTAAATAATAATATTATTGTAGGAGCCAGAACCCATTCCCCAACCCTTTGGTAGCCATGACATTTTAGAAGTCTTGATAATTATTTTTTTTTAAGATTTTATTTATTTATTTGACACAGAGAGAGATCAGATCACAAGTAGGCAGAGAGGCAGGCAGAGAGAGAGGAGGAAGCAGGCTCCCTGCCGAGCAGAGAGCCCGATGTGGGCCTCGATCCCAGGACCCTGGGATCATGACCTGAGCCGAAGGCAGCGGCTTTAACCCACTGAGCCACCCAGGCGCCCTAGAAGTCTTGATAATTTAAAAAAAAAAAAAAAAAAGGAACACACATGGACCACTGAACAACAGTGGAATGAAATTATCTTAAATAATCTTAAAGAGTTTATAAACTCATAGTGTCCCTGGTTCTATGAGAGTCCATCAATATCCTATCCTAGTTTTCACAAATATTTTATGATATTAAACATTATGCTTACTTTCCCAGGCTCTTCTCTTCTTCTCAATTATACCCTCCAGTGTCATCCACATGACAAAAAAGAACAGAAGTGATTTCTGGGTCTACCTTTCCAAAGGTATTATCTGTACCTTTGCTATGCTAAACTAAGTAATAGCAATGACAATTTCTGTAGCCTTCTGTAATACTAAAATTTATTTTATCTCTCAGTAGAAACAGTAACAGTGGTGTTCTAAGATACTTGAATTGGTTGGAAAAGAACAAAAGGAACACAATTATGCAAATATGTGCTCTTCCACCTTGAGGAGTTTGGCTGAAGATGGAAGAAAATGGCAGGCTTATAGTTTTCTGCCTGAGTTATTAGTTCTCCTTATAATTAAAATCAGACCTAACTATGATTGTTACTGTTTTTCTTTAACAATTTTCAGCAACTAAAAATTATCCACGGATATATTCAGATGTTCATATCCCTCATTTTCTAATTCCTTTTGAAGACATTTTTCCCTGTTAAGATGTTACCACCTGGTTTATGGAAAATCTTATTTGGAGTACCTACCAGTAGGGACTCTTATGGTTATAAGTGACCAAAAAAAAAAAAAGACTAGAGAAATGGAAAGGTAGCTGGTTTCACGTAGTTGACCTGACTCAAAGTAGGCATCAGGATCCAATTTTCCATTTCTGCATCCCTTCACTCTGGCTTCCCCTGGGTATGACCCATGCTCAAATGAGTTTTTTCTCTCCTTGTGATTATAAGAAATCTACCTCAGTTCCAGACTCTAGCCTTCCAACTTTCAGGTTCAGGCATTTGGGGGAAGAGTAATGCTTCTTCCTGGCCACCCAGTAGAAACCTAGTATATCTCTTTGATCCTGTTCTGATTATGTGTCCAACCCTAACTCAAGCATTTTGGCAAGTGTGAAGTTACATGCTGATTATTCCATACCTGTGTCAGACCAGAGCACCGACCCAGGTCCTGCCCTCCCTTGCGAATCTATCCCTTACCACCTGTTATGGGTTGAATTGCCCCCCCCCTTTTCATATTCTGAAATCCCCAGTACCTCAGAAAGTGACTGTATTTGAAAAAGGGTCTTTAAAAATGTAATTAAGGTAGGGACTTCTGGGTGGCTCAGTCATGAACCTTCTGCCTTCAGCTGGGGTCATGATCCCAGGGTCCTGGGATCGAGCCCCGCATCGGGTTCCCTGCTCAGCAGGAAGACTGCTTCTCCCTCTCCCACTCCCCCTGCTTGTGTTCCCTCTCTCCCTGTGTCTCTCTCTGTCAAATAAATAAATAAAATCTTTTAAAAAATGTAATTAAGGTAAAATGAGGTCACATGTGTGGGTGCTAATTCAACTCTCCTGGTGTCCCTATGATCAGAAGAGATTAGGACACAGGGGGAAAGACCATGTAAAAATACAGGGAGAATACAGCCATTACAAGCCAGTGAGAGAGGCCTCAGGAGAAAGTATTCCTGCTGACACCTTGATCCCAGACTTTTGGCCTCCTGAACTGTGAGAAAAGAAATACCTGTTATTTAATCCACTTAGCCTATGGTACTTTGCTTTGTTTAGCAAACTAACATATACCCCAGTCAGAAGTAAGCTCTTTTTCTTCTGAATTTCTGTTGCCTACTTTTGGCCTTTCTTACTTTCTACTTGTATTACAGCTACCATGTGCTGGTGTTTCATATCTCTCTTCCCAGACCATAAGATCTTTGTGTGCGGGACCTGAGTCTAATTCTTTTCACAATGCCCACAGTATACTCAGTAATTTATCAAATAATTACCACGTGCCCACTATAAACCCTGCGGGTATCACAGTCTTCCTAGGCACTCAATAAATATTTGCTAAATGAATAAATGTGACCCCAAAGAGGCCAGTGACTGACATAAATCATTATGAAATGTCAGTTCTTAAAGAATGCATGATCAATTGAAGAACAACAAGTAGGAACATATAGACCCTTTCGAAGTAGTGCCAAGATCATGTCATGCTGACTGCAGTATTTTAGTGTTTTCATGTTGCTTATCCCTCCTGGACAAGGAGCTTAAGTGGTGTTAACAGGTCATTGTTATAATAAATTCCTTGTCTGACCTTAGCCAGAATTGTGCATAGCTAAGTGGAAAGGAGTTTGAGAACTTAGTTGATGCTTTGCCAAAATAATTGGATTTCTCAGGTAAGGGTATTAACTGTTTACTTTCTAACGATCAGTTTAACACAGAGGCATCCACAGATTATAAAAAGGAGACAGAACTGTATATAGTGAAACCTTCTGAGGTGGACATTTTTGTTTTTAGTCAGCCAGCATCCATTCACCCTGTTTCCAACAGAAGCCCAGATTTTGTCAAGGAATCTACTCCATCCCCTAGCCAAGCCAGATGGCCCAAAGGGGCCCCCAGTTCTCATTGAAGAGGTGGGTTATCCCTTATTTTCTTCAGGGAAATAAGCCCTTTTTCCTTTGTATGCATTTTTGTGCAACTTTACTTAAGGCCCCCCCTCTTCCTCTGACCAAGTGTTGGGCATATGACCCAAGTGTTGTAGGCCAGTGTTTCTCTTTCTTCTAAGTTTTGACTCTAAAGTGGAATGAAGCAAACTGTTCAAACAGTTGCCTTGATTTGCTCCAGCAGTGGAATATTAAAAAGACTATTTGTTTGTCCCAGAAGTCCTGTTTCCTTAAGAACTTGTTTTAAACCTGGTTCCCCAACCTTCCAACAATCGCCTTTTCCTTTTCTACTTGCAACCACGGCTGTGGTCTGTTGCTTTCAATTATAAAAATCTTGACACAGAAATTATCATGTAGCTAGCAGTCATCCACACTCTCCCAGCAGCACTATTCCAAAGCATTTAGGACAGTAATTAATCTAGTTTTCTTGTAGAAGTAGATTCCATATGTAACCTTGAGAAATCTCATGTTCAAACACCATTTATACTAGGATATAATTCATATCTAACCTGGATCTTACCTATAAAAAGGTAAAACCATGAGTGCTCAAGAAAACAGTTAGAGATAGGATATTCCACGACATTATTATAAACACACTAATACAGGTTAAGGCAAGTCCAATGCATGTAGGCATCTGTTTTAAATTCAGCAATGTGTAAGGATGCACTGCAGTTCTGATCAAGTAATCACTTCTGAGCTCTGAGCCCTTTATCTCACTTACCTCTTAATTAGAATCCACTGTATTAAAATCAAGAAGTCTACCCCATGTTATAATTGTTGGCACTGTACTGGCACTAATATAAGGACTGTTGAATTTTGTTGTCTTGATCACAACAGAAAACTGTGGAGACATTATCCTCTTTGTCTGTTGTGAGGTAAGCGTGCAGGATGAATGTGTCCAGCTTGTGTTGTCAAGAAGGGAGAAAGAGAACTTCCTACACTGCTGAAGGAGTGGAAATTGGATCAATGCTTTGGGAGTTTACTTCGCTGTAGCTAGAAAGGTAAAAAATGCTCACAGTCTATGAACCAGTAAGTTAGGAGATTGGTAAATTTTGTACAAGCACAGAAACATGTTTATTGCAGCACTGGTTACCATAGTAAGAACTGGAAATGACCTGTGAGTCCAGGAATGGGGGGAACGGATAAATAAAATGTTGCATGCTATTCAGCAGACTTTTTTTAAATGGCCAGATTTATTTGTGTATAACATGAATAACTCACAAACACCATGATGAATGAAAAAAAAAAAGCTAGTTGCAAAATAATATATAGAGTATGATACCGGTATTATCAATTTTATGAAACTCTTACAAAAACATGTTATTTATAGATACGTGCACATGTGTATATACATGCATATAAAAGCAGAAGTGATTGTGAGCCAGTTTGTAAATCCCCTTTCATTCCTCTTGAGGATGGGGAAGTAGTATTGGGTGTGAAGGAAAGTAAACACTTCCACTTTATATGGAGTGTTTATTTTTTTTATTTCACTTTGTTCTTAAAAATGGTTTGAAGATATTCCAGAAAATGTTAAAAATTACCACTTCTCTACTGTAGCTACATTGGTGTAGCCAACTATTTTTCTGGTTTTTTTCAAAACTAAAAAAAATTTTTAGGGCCTCTACTAA
This sequence comes from Ailurus styani, assembly GCA_002007465.1. NCBI lineage: Eukaryota > Metazoa > Chordata > Mammalia > Carnivora > Ailuridae > Ailurus > Ailurus styani. The sequence continues at coordinate 1,267,938 of LNAC01000060.1, forward strand.
GACCCATGAAACTTGATTCATTCATTCAGTTTTCAACAAATTTATAGTACTTGCTTACTATATATGACACTGTGGTGGCACAATAGAAAATAACAAAGGTATATAAAACATGATTCTACCCTCGAGGATCTTGTAGCTTTAGAGTTTAAAAGTCCTTTTTGGAAAAATTGTGTGTGGGCTCAGGCATGCCTCGGTGTAGAAATATTTTCAGTAGGCTTGTGATATGAAATTATTTCAGATGTCATGCAATTATACGTGGGTAGGCTTCACACTATGAAAACATAACAAGAAAATCACCACTTACAAAAGATTAAATTAAGTTGTGATTGGCACTTTAAAAGGGAATTATTCCCTTTTAAAAAAATTACTCATTTTATAAGCCTCTTCCCTAAACATGTAAAATGTGATGGGGTCTACAAAAAGTTTCTTTACATCCACTTTTTTGGGCAACACATCCATTATGTAAAGTAAGGAGCACCAGTACAGGGCAAAGATATTTTTACCTGCAGAGTGCTGCTCTGTTCCAGTAAGTCAAGCATGCATAGAAACATGGAGCTGAGGAGCTTCATAGTAGCACCATGCCCAGCTCTGCAGGCCAACTGGATAAATTCGATCAAACTTGGCTGGAAGTCTGATGGAAAAGCATCATCTGGTGGGTCTCTCCATTGTAGCTGCCCATGGAGCTTTAGGCTGCTGTAAGCAGGACGATGAATGGAAGTAAGGTGCAAATGGTTGCAGATGCCAACAGTGGGAAAGGACGGAAGGAGTGAGTGGTAAGGCTTTTCAATTCAGAAACTGAAGGATCACACCTCCACCCTGACGAGAAAAGGAATGGTGTATCGGTTTTGGAAGAAAGGGCAAAAATCCAAAGCACACTCTCTGTTTTTCACAGAGAGAACTTGAAAGGACAAAATCATCAGTGAAAGAAAAGAGAATATTAATGGGCTCTAGGTGAGACTAGAAATTTGAAGACCATGACAAGGCAGACTGCCCAGCAAGGCCTCCACCTTAGTTAGAAATTCAGTAAATATGTGTTGATTGAGCTTCCGAATTGAACATTAAATGCATCATATGTGCAGGCGGCCTCTAGGGCATCAAAAAAAATTTAATCCAATGTGTATAGCTTCCTAACTCAAGTGGAAAAGGTGGGGGCAAGGTACTCACAAGAGTATTGCCCTTAAAGGATGTCTCAACACTCATTGTACTGGATTCCTCCTCTGACTATTACAATGGCCCTCAGCATACATCAGCGTCCTCTCCTCTCAATGCCTCCTTTTCCTTGAACAGCCACATTCGATGTAGAAAAATCCCTGGTAACTGCAAAGAGAAAAAATAGCAGGCTGTGTGTGTGTGTGTGTGTGTGTGTGTGTGTGTGTGTGTATCTATGTCTGTGTCTGTCTGTGTGTGTCTGTGTCTGTGTGTGTCTGTGTAAAAGAGATTGAAAGAGAGATTGAGAGAGGGAGGGAAAGTGAGATTAGAGGACAGAAACAAAGGGGGGGAGCAGAGAGAACCAATGACATACATAGTTCTTTTTATGAATGTATGACTTTTGCTCATTAGTGTTTGCTTCTTCTCCTTCACTTTTCTTAAAAGTGATCAACTGTAACTGGCAGGCAGTGCCTCACTATTTTGGTGAATGACGTATGTCTGAAGGCTTTTCTTCAGGGAACCTGGTTATACTATTCTCCCTGGTGTCAGGAGGCAGAGAACCCTAGCCTCCCTCCAGGGTCTGCTCACTAGCCTTGGCTCAAGCAAAGTGGAATTTGAGGTAGGAGTCACTGCAAAACTGGGAAAAAAGCTGTCAGCCACAGTGTGCCTTGGCATTCAGACATGTTCTGTTCCTTGGGAATTTCTATATTTGGCCAGACTGCAAGGTATTGAGGTAGATGAAACAGAAGAGATCTGAAACTGCACAGTGAATTTTCCCTTGCAGCCTTATATCTCCAAAAAAAATGCAATTTAAAATGCATGTGAGAAAAGGGTATTTTTGAAAGTTTTCAAAAATAAAAGAAAGACCAAGAAGTGCTTTCAACTAATATATATTAAAGGTTATTTGCCTGCATAGATAAGATGGTCTTGTTGCTAGGCAACAGAGACACGGAGACAATGGTGGACCAGGAAGGTAGAGGAACTCATGAGTATTTTAATGTGAATTCTTGTCACCATAGAAAAGGCTGACAAGCCCTCCCATAATGGGAAATGGCAGAAATGAAGATACGATGGACTGACAGGTGAGGCATCTTGATTTGTTTGCTTAGTATACACAATTCTTGTGTGATGCAGTTAATATTTTTAATGCCAAATTAACTGTTTATCCTGCTAGAGATTTTTCCAACTTTCTAGCTTATGTTTGATGACTCCCCTAATGGAAGGAGCTGTAAGATTTGAGAGTATATTGGACAGCTATCATAGGTAGAAGCAAAGCTTGATTATCGAAACAGTGAGAATATGGTGTATTCTGAATTCGAAACAAGGATTCAATTCCTCACCTATCAAAGGAATTTGGCTGTCACTTAAAAGTGAAATTTATTTGATAGATGATGGCAGATGTGAAAGTATATTTCCTACTGAGTTTTTTTATGGAAGTACAAGCACTGTTCATTTCAGAAATCCTATAGATTTGGGATATTTGGTATGCATGGTTTTACTCTAGATCCTCACAGTTTTTAGAATTCATGTTTTATCTTTCCTACTACTAAAAAGTTAAGTGGGAGACAAAGTAGATTAGTACCCCGCTCCCCCAAAAAAACTGTTGGAGAAAGCGAACAGAGGATTTTTAAAAATTAGTTTAAGATGGAAGAGCAAAAGCAGCCAGGAAATGGTTGACGTTAATTGTGTCAGAGACTCTATAGCAATTTATTTATGATAAAGTACATATCAGAATTGATGAAGGTTAGTCATCAACTGTCAATAATATATTTATCACATAGGAATTATTACCTTATTGTCTTTACTTGAAGAGCCCAAAATACTGAACATAGAGTAGCATTTTATTATAGTCATGATTTTAGAGGTTCACAAGATTGTAAGAAGTACCACATTTTATGTGAATTAAAACATAGATATAGTAGAACTTATATATATTATATATAAATATAGTACAACTTCTTTTCAGTCTAAAACTAGCAGTTAGGCAGGTTCCCCATAGAATATGAACTTAATAATATGTAAGTCCCACTGCCATACTTACCCCCATTCTCAGAGTGGCTTTAAATTGAGTTAGATTCCAAAGTGATTCAGATTGAGCGATCATCTAACTGGCGTGAAGACTAACTGGCTCTTCTAGTGATTTGGAAGAGCCAATATGGATGACTACCAAGGAGGACCAAAGCAAGAAAAGTTCCCCATAGTAATTTTATTACATAATCTCACCTGTGACTCTTAGAATTTATAAAAGATCATCACTTCAATTCCACTTCTGTATATAGACCCCAAATAATTGGAAGTAGGAACCTGAACACGTTCATAGCAGCATTATTCACAATAGCCAAAAGATGGAAGCAACCCAAGTGTCCATCAACATATGAATGGATAGAACAAAATGCAGTATATATACAGTGGAATATTACTCAGCCTTCAAAAGGAATGAAATTCTAATACTTGCTACAACATAGATGAACCCGGAGAACATTATGCTAGGTGAGATAAGCAGGCACAAAAGGACAAATGTATGATTCTACTTATATGAAGAGCCTAGAGTAGTTACATTTATAGAGACAGAAAGCAGAATAATGGTTCCCAATGGAACAATAACAATGAAAAATAACAACAACAATGAAACAATAACAGTTTCTATTATTGAAGAAGAAATGAGAGTTACAGAGATCTCTTAGGAAAACAGGTAAGCAAGGAGAATGGAGAAAGTATGCTTACAGGCATGGTGCCCCCAGAAGACCAGGGGAAGAAAATATCTAAATACCCTTCGACACTGTGCCTATTCACATTCCAGTTTCCTATTAAGGGGTTAGCAACCTCATTTCCCAGCTAAGGGACTATCCATGACCTTCAGGCTCCCTTCAGACTTCAGCCATAACCTTCACAAAAGATAACTTTGTTTCATTTGAAGTTAGATCTAAAAATTGATTGGATTTAGTGGATGTGGAGGTGGGTACTTCAAATTTGGTATTTGGTGTAGATCTAAGCTATAAGAAGCGAAGAGGGCAAAAAGGTTGATGGGACTGCTTTGTAGAAGAGCTTGAATTGTCTTCTAGGTTTCCATTAGAAATCCTAATCTTAACCTATGCCTCCCTCTTACCTCTTGTCTTGACTACTGAGCAGAACTCTAAAGAGTTTTCTTTTATTCACCTTTAGGCTCCTACTTTTTCTCTATGTCCTAAGAAATCCACAGACAAATGGCATATCATATTAAAAGTTACTATGTAGCCCTTGACTTCTGGAACACATTCTGTTCAATTTTGGTTCCTAAGAGATCATCTCCCATTAGTAATTAACCTCAGGTCGTAAGAATGTGTACTCAACAGTACAGGCCACCTGCTGTGTCTCGGAGACAGACACCCTTCAGAGATACTCACCCGTCACTTCTAAGAGGTTTGTATTCTATCAATGGACACATACCCAAGAATACATATTCATTTTTTCTGGAAAGACAATTAGTATGAGTCATTAGGGTTTGTATTTGTTGTGTTGTTTTTTTTTTAAAAAAAACCTATTATATTGTAAAATGGACCTTTTTCTTGGGGGTATACATTTCTATGAATTTTATCTTGGGTCATTAGGTTTTGTTAACATTGACAGTGCCCATGATCTGAATCACTAGCGCCATAGTTGATACATAATAAATGAATGAATAAAATTTAGGAAAACTAAAATCCCCCTAAAATATAATGTGTAAATGTAGTAGAAGATGATAAAAACAGAGGCCTTTGGTTCTATTTTATATATGTTTGAGGATTTGTTTGTGTTAGAAGGTCAATAAATATTTGTTAAGCGGACAATGACATATGTTCATAAGAGTATAATAGAAAAGGACTACAGGGGCACCAGGGTGGTGCAGTTCCTTAAGCTTCCCACTCTTGGTTTCAACTCAGGTCATGATCTCAGGGTCGTGGGATCGAGCCCTGTGTAAGGGCTCCACGCTCAGTGAGGAGTCTGCTTGAGATTCTCTCTCCCTCTCTCTCTGCCCCTCCCTCCTGTGCTCTCTCTTTCTTTCTCTCAAATAAATAAGTAAATCTTGAAAGAAAGAAAGAAAGAAAGAAAGAAAGAGAAAAAGGACTATAAAACAGAGGCTTTGCTTTCCCTAAGTTTACTGCTATTTCAGAACAGAGGAAACATACACACGTAACATTTAAAAAATATGAGATAGGTTGATTAAGTTCCCCCAAACAAAAGAATGATGTATAAGGACCATAAGAATTCAGAGGAAATGTCAATGTGGGTCAAAATGGGGAAATTTCTTTGAGAAGGTAGAATTTGGGGCAAGGCTTATAATAGAGCGTTTGTCCCTGCTACTCCCTTGGGCTCTGACAGACTTAGAACAGATACCGGATTTATTCCTGTGCTAAGGACAACCCCATTCTAGTCACCAGCTAGTCTAATTGGTTGTCTCTTTCTTTGTAATGATAGAAGTAATGAGTCAGTCACAAATGCCTCAGGGAGGAATCGTCCAATTCATTTATTAGTTTAAATCAAGGTTGCCAAAATATAATGGAATCAGTGACAAGCAGCATTCCAGTCTCTGGGACACTTTTAAAAAATACAGATCCCTGAGCCCTGGCCCAGACCTGCTGAGTGAGAATGTCTGAGGTGGAGCCCTGAAATCGGCAGTCCGGAAAGCTCCCCATGTGATGCTAATGGACACTCAAGTGTAAGAAGCAATGAGACAAAGCTGGGGGGAAATTGGCAAAAATCTCTTTTCATCAAGAAATAAACATTTCTACAGCCCTATGAACAACAGAATAGGTGGCCGTTTTGTTTTCTGGCTTCCCACATACTTTAGCGTTGTTTAATGACTTATTCTAGGCTGTTGTATGGGGTTAAGGCTGGTATAGTCGGGAACCTTCCTACGCTGTGGCCTGCAATAACGGTGTTATCTGTGCCTCGGAATGGATTTGCCATGCAACACAGGAGGCTTCACTTGGGATGGACGTTAGCTTATTATTTCCATCTTTTCCTCTCCTGGTTCTTGGCAGTCACAATTCAAATCATACCATCTCATATCATTGAGTTAGATTTTACTGTGCTCAGCTGGCACTACCTTAATGATACCCACTTTTTCTTTTCTTCAAGATTTTATTTATTTATTTGAGAGAGAGAGAACCCAACCAGGGGGGAGGGGCAGAGGGAAAGAGACAAGCAGATTCCCTGCTGAGCTCGGACACCAGCCCCTCTCCCAGCGCCGCTGGATCCCAAGACCCTGAAACCAGGACCCAAGTCGAAGTCAAGCTCAACCGACTGAGCCACCCAGGCGCCCCTTAATGCTATCTACTTCACTGAACACAGCACTACCAACCCTTGAGAGGAGTGGTTCCTCCACCAGCAGCTTTATGAAGCTTCAGTAGCTGGTACAGATGCTACATCGCACCAACGAAAGATTCCCTACGAGGGTTTTTGGAGTTCAGACATACACAGGCTTTATCTGTAAGTGAAGCAACAAGGGCAGGCAATATCTTGGCCATTAGCACAAGGGCAAGGCACATCCACAAAGCCAGCGCCGGGAAATGAGCAAGAGCGGTTCTTAGTTAATAAGAACTTGTCAAAACCTTTGCTGGATGAGTTGCCCAGTATTCCTCCCGACCTCCAAGACAGAAATGAGGACATGGAAGTAATAGAATTCAAACTTCTGCCTTCTCTGGCTGCTAAAGAGGATAATATCACCTATAAGTCAAGGATGCTGTGTGGAGGAATTGTGACTACACCGGTAAAATACTTAAAGAAGTCTCCAGACACACAGGGGCTGTTCATATTCATTCATTCGGGCCAAGGCTCCTCCATTAGCTAAACTTCCTGTTCACCGTCGAACCTCTTCTTTTTGTAACTTTCTGATTCTGAAAACTTTGAGACATACAGAAAAGGAGACAGAATCATAGAATGAACACTTCTGTGCCAATATATCCGCCTGAGTAAATTCCAAATCATGGTCAGGCTTATTTTATCCTTATCCTCACCACTTTCCCCGTCGTGTAGGATTTTAAATCAAATCTCAGACATTACATCAATTTATGTGTAACTATTTTGGGGATGTATTTTTCAAAGATAAGAGCTTGGAAATAACCGTGATACCTTGCTCACATTTAAAATTAACAATAATTCTAAATATTCCTGTCAGCGTTCAAATTTCCAATGGTCTCATAGGTGTATGTACTTTTATAGTTTGTCTGAGTCAGGATGCAAAGTGGATGATATTTTTCTTTAATTCTTTTAACCTATAGATCTCCTCCTTTTATTTTTACTACAATTTATTTGTTGACGAAACGTCCACATGTCCTACACAATCACTGCTTCTCAAGCTATAATGCATACAAATTCCCTGGCCCTTGATCACATGTGGATTCTGAGTCAGTAGGGTCTGGGGTCCGGCCTAAGAGCATGCATTTCTACTCGCTGCTGTGGCTGCCGCAGTCCAATGGACCAAACAGAGTAGCCAGACTGCAGCAGATCTCACAATCTGGATTTTCCTGATTGACTCTTTCTAGTGTGTTTTAACATGCTTCTCTGACCTCTGAATTCTCTAAATTAATAAGTTGAGTCCAAAGACTTGATCAGATTTAGGTTCTTTTTTTTTTTAACAAGTAGTGTTTTGTTCTTCCAACAGGAAGCACATAAAACATAAAGCTTGATTGTCTCTTCCTTTGAAATGTTAGTAGCTTGACCTTCAAGGCCAACATCCATTAATTCTTCATGGGGTACAAAATTATGATATTCTAATTTTCTCATTTCTTTTTCATGTGTTAGTTAGACTATTACCATAAAGTCCAGTTTCCCCCTCATCTACTGTTTAGTTACCTAGTGGTATAATTCATGTAAGAATTCCAGGGGACAAAAAATTGATTTTTTTCCCCTTCGTTTACCAAATTTCCAAAACGAGTTGGTCTACTAATATCTTCTAGTGGTGAACAGTTAGAGTTGTGTTTTTTTATTTGTTTGGCAGTAATTGTTGCTGTTGCTTTTAGATTTATTATGCTCTTACGTATCTAAACATATCTGATGCATTTCAATCCATTTCAGTTTTTATCTTCGTATGAAATACCCTTCAAGTTGGCCTCTGTGTCCTTTTGACACAACCCTAGTAGTGTTTGATTGCTTTCCTGCTCTTCTGTATGACAAGATGTTCCAGGTTTGACTTGTATTACATTTTCTGATCCAAATCTGTAATTAACCACTCCTCCAAAAATCACTATTTCTTTTTGTGGAAAATAATATTTTTACTTATTTTTATTTTTTTTAAAGATTTTATTTGTTTATTTGACAGAGAGAGAGGGAGAGCACAGGTAGGCAGAGCAGCAGGCAGAGGGAGAGAGAGAAGCAGGCTCTCCACCGAGCAGTGAGCTTGATGTGGGACTCGATCCCAGGACCCTGGGATCATGACCTGAGCCGAAGGCAGCAGCTTAACCAACTGAGCCACCCAGGCTCCCGGAAAATAATATTTCTGGATAGTTATCTGGGCACCATATTGCCCATTGCCACTAGGTTAGTGTAGTGGAAGCTTTTTAATCCCCAAAATATATTCTCTAATATTTTCACATGAGAAGATAGATAGATATTTCCAGAAGTATTGATACTGTTATTGCATTGCTCAGAAAATACTGCCTTGTCACTACTATAATTAATTTCAGAAAGATCATATAAATAAAAATATTTCTGATCTGTTTTATTAAATGTACCATTTAGACAAAAAGCATCGTTCTTCAAATAGTGAATACTTTCCAATAAACAGTCAGGACCGACCTCAGACAAATTACTTAACTTCTCAATCCAATTTCATGCTCTGAAAAATGCTTTCTTCATAGGGCTATTAATAACAAAGGTATCATCTACTAAGTATTTCCCGGTAGCCAGACGACACTTTACTTATATTTTCTCATTTAATCCATATAGCATATTTTCAAATGAGTAGTGTTTGATTCATTTGACAAATGAGTAAACTTTCCCAAGGTGACACAGCCAGTCAAGGGACAGAGTCAGTACCTTAACACAGGTCTTGTTGACTCCATGCTTTTAACCTAGAGAATAGGGTGGCGAGGAAATGAAAGAATGAATATATGGTGTCAGTGCATGACCAATGGTGTTCAATGAAAAAATAGATGTCAGGTAACAGAAGTGGCCTTGGTAGATGTGTGCTTGTCATTTGGGCTGGGAGGGGGGAGGGTGGACAGGGGAGAGGAGGCTGACCAGCTTTCTGCTTTACTAGGGTTTCTGGCCTGTTGACACTTTTCTTGCTAATTTCCCATGTTGGTTCTAACCTATATGTCCACCATGACAGATGTTCTCATGTCAGAGCTCAAGGTCAGCCCTCAAGAGTTCAGGCTGGCACCTTCTGTCATGTTGTCTTTTGAATATGCTCAGCAAGTAGCAGGAGTCCAGAGGCAAGCCCGCTTTGGCCTCTTCCCCTTACATCATGTGTCATTAGCTGCTACACAGCTCTTTGTTCAAAACAAAATTCATAAAACTGACAGATTCATCTGCTAATGTCAGAAGGCATCAGAGCCAATTACAGGAAACCTCCAAAAGGCAAGCAGAGTCACTTTTCACAAAATGGGATGAAGAAAAGGAGAATAGTCTTGTCATTAAAAAGGACAAATACATTTTCCTCTCAGCGGGCACACCCAGGAAAATAGAAAGATTTATATTAGCATGTAGTTTTATTATGATTGCTTTGAATAATTTCAAAGTGAAGCATTTGCACCTCCACACAGCCAGCCTATCATTTACTGTTTTAAATTAGTGAGCAGTACTTGCCACTGTAAGTGATCTCTTTATGATGACAGAAAATTTAGGCATAAAGCACAAAGTTTTTACACTTTTTGAAGAGAACAGATAATTATATACATTGTTTAACATCACCTGGAAAGGAGGCTAGTTGCTGGTTTGTTTTAATTTGAATTCAGACCTGGAGGATTCTGGGGTCTGGTTATTCTGAGTTACACCTAACATGGACTCAAGTTCTTGAGCAAGAAAGGGCCAAATTTAGTTGTGTTTGAGGAAAACCTCCTGCAGAGATTTAGGGGCATAGCCCCAACACTACTCTTACCTCACACCAACTGAAAGTTTAAACCAAGTGAGAAAATTTAGGGTCCACGCAGGACCACCCCTTCTGCTGACTCCAATTGTAAGTTCATAGGTGGGAAGTATCCCCAAAACCATACTTGAGTAATTCGCTAAGACTCACAGAATTCACTGGAACTATTATAGTCATGGTTACAGTTATCATAAGGAAGGGATACAGATTAAAAATCAACCAAGGGAAGAAGCACGTAGAGCAAAGTGCGGGTGAAGTACCAAGTCAAGAGCTTCCATTGTCTTCTTCTGGTAGAATCAGGATTACTTTCCCAGCACCAATGTGTGAGAATATGGACAAAATATTGCCAACCAGGGTAACTCACTAGAACCTCTGTGTTCAGATTTTTCATGGAGCTCCATATTATAAGCATGATTCATTACACATGTGGCTGAACTCAATCTCCGGTCTCTGGAGGTGACCCAAATTCCTCCACTCTAGATCACATTGCTGGTCTTTCTGGCATGGCTGGCCCCTACCCTAAATCATATTGTTAGCCTAGGACAAATACCAGACCTCTTTTGAGGCAAGATTAAATTCTTTACAACTACATTATGTAGGAATCAGGGCATGAGAAAAGAGCATCTATGATAAACATCAAGATAATAATAACATGAGCTACTTGCCAGGCACCATGTCAAGCATTTTACGAATATTTCATTTAGTCCTAACAAATATTTAAGAAGGCAGATTCACCTAGTAGCTCCAACATGTAGATGAGGAAAATTGATGTTGAGGGGGACACAGTTGCAAAATAACATCATACAGCCAGTGCCTGGGAGGGTCTGGCATAGAGGCCAGTGCTGAATGGCTCCCGTGTCCTCCCTATGTTGCTCTCCCAAAGGGCAGGCACGACTGCCATAGACACGACTTCAAAGGGCACCATTCTTGGTGACTTCTCTGAGAAGTCAGCCTTCTGGAACTGAATAGCCAAGCAGCCCCAAGGGAAAGGCCCAGCTTCATAGCCTCACTACCTAAGTCAAAAGGGAGGAATTACTGGTGAGACTTTTCAGAGCAAGAAACTGCATACAGTGATAACTGCAAAAGATAGACAAAGTGAAAATGGCCCCCAAGGGGGTGGTTGTTCAACGAAAGGCGTAAACTGGACAGGAGTTTGGGGGAGGAAGATATGCTTGGGTCACATTTTAATTGTTAGATTATATATATGAATAAATGTGTCTGTTACAACTAGAAATATGGGACAGAAGTGTTGGTTTGTGTTTGACCCTACAGAACATTTTTAAGGTTTTCAGATTCTTCTTTCACTTATTCATAGTGATAATCTTTAGCCATTTCAGCAGTTTTTTTTTCTCTTTATGGTGCTCTGTCCAAGAATGTAAAATGCATGCTGAACTGTATACATGTTTTAAAGAATGTTTTAAATTCTGGATGGGATTTACCTAGAGGAGGTGCTCAGATCTCATTCACTATTTTCTAAGAGGTAGAGCAACCCATAGTGGTCAACAGAATTTAATAGCTGGTATGTGGTTTTTGTGTATGGGTTTTTAGATATCCTGAAAAGTTCTTTATTTGTTTATCTGCCTGTGTGTCTTAACTGTCTGTATGATAAAAGTTAGGCAAACTTGCTGTCAATTTTTATATCGGTATGAAGAAGATGTTAGGAATTGTGTTTTCGAAGACACATCAGGACTACAAAAAGTTTGGATATTTTGGAAAAGTGACTTTTCAGAGCAAGAAACTGCGTACAGCGATAACTGCAAAAGATAGACAAAGTGAAAATGGCCCCCAAGGGGGTGGTTGTTCAACAAAAGGCGTAAACTGGACAGGAGTTTGGGGGAGGAAGATATGCTTGGGTTACATTTTAATTGTTAAATTATATATATGAATAAACGTGTCTGTTACAACTAGAAATATGGGACAGAAGTGTTGGTTTGTGTTTGACCCTACAGAACATTTTTAAGGTTTTTGGATTCTTCTTTCACTTATTCATAGTGATAGTCTTTAGCCATTTCAGCAGTTTTTTTTCTCTTTATGGTGCTCTGTCCAAGAATGTAAAATGCATGCTGAACTGTATACATGTTTTAAAGAATGTTTTAAATTCTGGATGGGATTTACCTAGAGGAGGTGCTCAGATCTCATTCACTATTTTCTAAGAGGTAGAGCAACCCATAGTGGTCAACAGAATTTAATAGCTGGTATGTGGTTTTTGTGTATGGGTTTTTAGATATCCTGAAAAGTTCTTTATTTGTTTATCTGCCTGTGTGTCTTAACTGTCTGTATGATAAAAGTTAGGCAAACTTGCTGTCAATTTTTATATCGGTATGAAGAAGATGTTAGGAATTGTGTTTTCGAAGACACATCAGGACTACAAAAAGTTTGGATATTTTGGAAAAGTGTATAGTATAAATGTGCCACGTAAAATCATATATCTTAGCTTCATAAAAGATGACAGCTTATGGGGTGCCTGTGTGGCTCAGTCAGTTAAGTGTCTGCCTTCAGCTCAGGTCATGATCCCAGTGTCCTAAGATTGAGTCCCACATCGGGCTCTCTGCTCAAAGGGGAGTCTGCTTCTCCCTGTGCCCTCTCCCATCCTGCTTTCTCTCTCACTCTGCACACACACTCTCTCTCAAATAAATCANAGTTTCCTAAGATTTAAGTGATTTGGTTCATGTTAAAAATGGTAGCATACACTGAGACTTTTCTTTTCATATTACAATATGTAAATGTTTTAATCTCAGAAGAGGTAATAGATTGAGTTCATAATTAGAGCTCAAATGTTAGGTTTTAATTATCAATGCCAGAAACATAACTGTGAAAGAAGCAAAATAAACTTACTGTTAAGAAACCTATCCTGTATGCAACCCCTTCTACATCTATCATTTTTGTTTTTTTTTTTTCCCCTCATATTCAGTTTAAAGTAACAGCTACCAGAACCTGATGTCATTATGATTCATTTTTAGTTTTTGGATATTTTCCCAAAGTTTTTTTTTTCTCTCTCTCTCTCTTTCTTTTTTTTTTTTTTATTATTTGCCCCAGGGATACAGGTCTGTGAATCATCAGGCTTACACCTTTCACAGCACTCACCATAGCACAAACCCTCCCCAATGTCCATCACCCATCCACCCTATCCCTACCTTCCCACCCCCAAATAACCCTCAGTTTGTTTTGTGAGATTAGGAGTCTCTTATGGTTTGTCTCCTTCCCAATCCCATCTTATTTCATTATTTTTCCCTCACTACCCTTCATGACCCCCCACCCTGCCCCTCAAGTTCCTCATATCAGAGAAATCATATGATAATTATCTT
>LNAC01000060.1:1281467-1337417 GCA_002007465.1 Ailurus styani
GGGGCTCGATCCCAGGACCCCGAGATCATGACCCAAGCCAAAGGCAGAGGCTTAACCCACTGAGCCACCCAGGCGCCCCTGAAGTTTCCTAAGATTTAAGTGATTTGGTTCATGTTAAAAATGGTAGCATACACTGAGACTTTTCTTTTCATATTACAATATGTAAATGTTTTAATCTCAGAAGAGGTAATAGATTGAGTTCATAATTAGAGCTCAAATGTTAGGTTTTAATTATCAATGCCAGAAACATAACTGTGAAAGAAGCAAAATAAACTTACTGTTAAGAAACCTATCCTGTATGCAACCCCTTCTACATCTATCGTTTTTGGTTTTTTTTCCCCCTCATATTCAGTTTAAAGTAACAGCTACCAGAACCTGATATCATTATGATTCATTTTTAGTTTTTGGATATTTTCCCAAAGTTTTTTTTTTTTCTCTCTCTCTCTCTTTTTTTTTATTATTTGCCCCAGGGATACAGGTCTGTGAATCATCAGGCTTACACCTTTCACAGCACTCACCATAGCACAAACCCTCCCCAATGTCCATCACCCATCCACCCTATCCCTACCTTCCCACCCCCAAATAACCCTCAGTTTGTTTTGTGAGATTAGGAGTCTCTTATGGTTTGTCTCCTTCCCGATCCCATCTTATTTCATTATTTTTCCCTCACTACCCCTCACGACCCCCCACCCTGCCCCTCAAGTTCCTCATATCAGAGAAATCATATGATAATTATCTTTCTTTGATTGACTTATTTCGCTCAGCATAATACCCTTTAGTTCCATCCATGTCGTTGCAAATAGCAAGATTTCATTTCTTTTGATAGCTGCATAGTATTCCATTGTATATATATACCACATCTTCTTTATCCATTCATCTGTTGGTGGACATCTAGGTTCTTTCCATAGTTTGGCTATTGTGGACATTGCTGCTATAAACATTCAGGTGCACGTGCCCCTGAGGATCACTACCTTTGTATCTTTAGGGTAAATACCCAGTAGTGTGATTGCCGGGTCGTAGGGTAGCTCTATTTTCAACTTTTTGAGAAACCTCCATACTGTTTTCCAGAGTGGCTGCACCTGCTTTTCCCAAAGTTTTATTAGGCATTTCTGGAGAACAGCCAGACGACTGAGCAGATTTTAAAAATGTTATTCAGCTCTCTTGCCTTAATAAGATCTTACATTGACTAACTTGTCTAACTCACTAGGGAAGGCATTGTCGAGGAGATGTAAATAAGGGCAGTGCTGAGAGGGACTGGGATGGGATGACAGAGAACAGGTGCATTCATATACAGCCTCCACTCTCTTGTTGAGTGATGCGATCCAAAGGGTCAAGACGTGGGTCTGGTCCAGGGGAGAGGCATCAAAGACAAGGCCCTCAGCCTATCTCTAGGTTGGACAAATGTCGTACACTGGCTCGGGTGTGATCCAGAGTAAGACACAAACAGGGATGTGTGGCAGTGTCCTAATGAATAATTATGAGGGTTCACTTTCCTGGGCTTCCTCTAATGCTGCATCTAACATGGTGTCGTGGGTGGCCAGAAGGATACAAGGCTTTCAGAACGCTACCCATTGCTATCATGTTTTGTGCATATACCTTATATTAGATATTAGCTTATACACATTACTCGTACTCTTTACTCTACGATGCCCCATGAGATAGTTGTTATCATCTCTATTTTGTAATAGAGGGATTGAGGTTCAGGGCCATGAACCAAGTTACTCAGTACCACATAGCAGAAGGCAATCTGTGCTCCAACCCAAGTCTGTTTGCTACCAAGACAAAACATTGTCTCTTAGGCTCTTCCCAATCTTACTGTTTCTAATAGTAAAAATGAGTGAAAGAATATGAAATAAAATTAAATCTNTGCTTTTCCCAAAGTTTTATTAGGCATTTCTGGAGAACAGCCAGACGACTGAGCAGATTTTAAAAATGTTATTCAGCTCTCTTGCCTTAATAATAAGATCTTACATTGACTAACTTGTCTAACTCACTAGGGAAGGCATTGTCGAGGAGATGTAAATAAGGGCAGTGCTGAGAGGGACTGGGATGGGATGACAGAGAACAGGTGCATTCATATACAGCCTCCACTCTCTTGTTGAGTGATGCGATCCAAAGGGTCAAGACGTGGGTCTGGTCCAGGGGAGAGGCATCAAAGACAAGGCCCTCAGCCTATCTCTAGGTTGGACAAATGTCGTACACTGGCTCGGGTGTGATCCAGAGTAAGACACAAACAGGGATGTGTGGCAGTGTCCTAATGAATAATTATGAGGGTTCACTTTCCTGGGCTTCCTCTAATGCTGCATCTAACATGGTGTCGTGGGTGGCCAGAAGGATACAAGGCTTTCAGAACGCTACCCATTGCTATCATGTTTTGTGCATATACCTTATATTAGATATTAGCTTATACACATTACTCATACTATCTTTACGATGCCCCATGAGATAGTTGTTATCATCTCTATTTTGTAATAGAGGGATTGAGGTTCAGGGCCATGAACCAAGTTACTTAGTACCACATAGCAGAAGGCAATCTGTGCTCCAACCCAAGTCTGTTTGCTACCAAGACAAAACATTGTCTCTTAGGCTCTTCCCAATCTTACTGTTTCTAATAGTAAAAATGAGTGAAAGAATATGAAATAAAATTAAATCTTCATTATCTATCTTTTTTATTTCATCTTTACATTCAGGTTTATATTATAAAGTACAATTGGTTGCAATCCTTTTTGTGAACAATTATTGCTTCATTTCCTTATTAGTGCATTTATTTTGCTCACTTTTCTCACTAAAGAGAATTGTTTTAAGCTCTACATGCTAATACCAAATTTTAGCTTTTAAAGGTGAGTCATTAAGACCTCCATCAGAAGTCTTCCCCACCCCCCACCCCCCAGATCCACTTCCTTTTAAAGTTCTGGTAAAGAAAGATGGCCTTATGGCTCCAAATTGTGAGACAAAGAGGAGTCCATTCAAATAAGGGTCTCACCCCCTGTGTAGGGGCTTTGCTCTTGCTTGCAGACTCTCTGTGCAAAATGTGCTGGGTTCTGTTCTTGCATAAAAACGCCATGAAGGATCACACCACCCATGAGAACCCTTAATGCAAATGTCCCAAGAATAATGCAGCTTCTTGTTCCCCGAGCTGATCTACCTCCGGTGCTGTCTTGCAGTACTATTATTCTTGACCCAGACTACCACTGGGGGTGAACAAGAACACTATGAGTCAAAGGTTTTCTGTTTTCCAGACACAGCCATGAATGCACACCATGGTTCAGTTTTTGTACAAAAGTTCTCTCCTTTTTCATTCAGCATGTGTTCACCACCACCACCTTCACCCCACTCCATGTGTGACCACTGCTACTATGCCTAAAGCTTTAGCAAGTAGTACAGCATAAAACAGTAACTCTTGTAATTAGAGTTTTTTAAGCGATTGAGTTGATTTTAAAGCTTATTTTACATTTCACAAGGGAAATTACGTCATGGGCTTAGATCAGGCACAGAGAAACCAAATCCTTGATACTGACTTGCTGGTGGTCAGACACATCATCATCCCTAAGCTGCTTCAGCAGGCACTTCGCTGGGCGATGGCAACTCCAGGGGGCGCCATGCACATCGGCTTTGGTGTGGTGGGTACCCCCAGGAGTTAGCCGTGGGGCACTGAGCAAGTGAATCGGCACAGGTGGGCCATGAAACAGAAATGAGAAGTGTGTGACTCCTGAGGACAGTGCCATACTTACAAATCAGGGAGACAAAACTGTACAGGACAAATGAGTATGAAGCCTAGGGCCTGATGGTCGTGAGTCCAGATCCTGGATTATCTGTGTGACCTTTCAGGCAAGTTACTTAACTGCTCCAGGCCTTGCTCTTGTCATCTGCAAATAGGGTTAATAGCGATATCTATTGTATCAGGTTATGATGAGGATTAGCTAAGTTAATATTTGTAATGCATGTAGATGCTGCCTGATACAGAGTAAGTATCAGAGAAGTTTTTTGTTACAAAAATTCAAAACCACTTTTGATTGATTGTGCTGTGCTGTTGGTGCTTAGTAAAATTCAATATGAATGACGTGATCAAGATTGTCAGTAATTTCCTTCCCTGTTCTTAATTAGCGAAGTAGTTATTGTTGCTAGAACGCTGTTACTTCAAATTAGAGTAACTTTCTTGGCTACACTGTTCCTAATAGAGAAAAATTGTAAACAACTTAGATGTCTCTTTGTGGGAGAGTTTAAAATAAATGAATTAGCTCTACACGAAACAATAAGGATACATTTCTAAAACAATGTTAAGCATTAAAAAAAAAAATGGAGGAATGACATCTACAGTGTATACAATAAACTTTCATTTAAAGTTTAAAAACATACCAAAGGAAGTTATATCCTATTTTGGATACAAACATACATAGGAAATGTATAACAAAAACTCAAACATGAAGGATCCACAACAATATCAGGACAGTGATGTGAGGAAGGAGGGAAGTGAATAGAATCTGGCAAGAAAAGAAAGGGAGCTTCAGTTTTATCTTTTAACATCTTCTTCCTCAGGAAAAAACCCCAAAGTTTCTGAAGCAAATGTGGCAAAATGTTAACATCTATTAAATCAGGTTGCAGGTTACCTTATTATAATATTCTCTAATATTTTTGTTTATATTTGAACATATTGATAATAAAAATAATAACTAACAGAATACACACAAATGGCAAACTGTAATTCTAAAGTTTCCACCCACGGATTTTATTACTCCTTCTAGTTAATTAAAAAAAAGAAAAAGAATTTCAAAACATTAACATACCACCAATCGTGCTGGTGTTTCTTATGGATGGCCCTATTTTATAAGATTTAGGGAGCGGTTTGGCACAAAGGCTGTGAAGAATGCATTTTCATTATTTTAGAAAGAATTTTAATGGCCTATTGTACATCAGTGTTAATGAGAGTCATGTAGATAAATCCCTAAGCAGTCCTTTTTAGGGATGGATTTTTTGCTCAGCCAAAAATATCTTGCCTTCCTGGATAATTCTGCTGTGCAAGAATGTTGTATGTTTTCTGGTGCTTCCAACGAAACAATATGGAGCAATATAGAACATTTATTTAGGGTGCTGTGCTTTGCAAACTTTTGCAGCAGAACAGCAAGGCAACTAATCATTCCTTTGAATCTATGTAATAAATTACACTTTGAATATGTTATTGATTGGCAGAACAAACAGCACCATGACCCAGATTTTCAGTCTTACATCATTGATATGTGGCTGGTATGCTCTGAGTTTGGCAATTGTCTATTCATTGTGTAAATTAACTGGGACAATGACCTATAACTATAGAATTTCAGCTTTGCAGTTAAATACGCCGTCGACCTTTTTATGTCCTATGTATAGTATGTCATGTGTAAACTGGTCACCAAATTAATTGTGTCAGATGTTGTCTACATTCTAACTGGAAAACAATTTTCATTATCTGGAACATGAATGTTTATAGTAGATTTATTTTAAGTACTTCAATTTTGATCTATTTAGCATTGCTGAGATTATTAAACATGAAATTTATTCATATATTCTGTATTATTTATTGACTACTCACTATGTACTGTTGGGTCCTAGAGATAAAGAGATGACCAAGGTAATGCTACTGTCTTCAAATTGTTAATAGCCTAGTGAGTAATAGAGTAAAGAAAACAAGTCATTATAATACAGTGAGATAAGTTTTATATGGGAGATAAGCAAATGGTGTTAAAGAGGCATATTACAGGGAAATCCAGCCCTAGGAGTACCAAGGAAGGCTCCCTGGTGGTAGTGTCTATGCTCATCTTTCATTTGGAGAGTAGAGGAAAAACAGTCCAAGCAGAGGAATCAGCACAGGGAAAAGCCCAGAGACAAGAAAAGGAAAAGCATACTACAGGCCAGATGTTTGGGTGTTTCTTTGGTATGAAGAACCTCACTACTTTGTTCTTATATCTGGAATTCCTAGTGTAGGTCATCCTGAGGAAAACCACTGGACATCGACCGTTTGAAAGTCATAAGTTTGATCCTCAGCCCAATGCCCAGGCTCCATCCAAAGCCAATTACATCAGAATTTTGAGTGTCTGTTTCCAGACACAGATTTTTTAAAATCTCTCAAGAAGATGTGAATATTCAGTCAGGTTGCAAATCACTAATTTACAAGATAAATCCTGAGAGGTGTGTTGACTGATCAAATGTGTAGGCAGGTAAGAAAGGCAGAAATGCTGTACAAGGGCATTGCCAAAATAAGCTGGCTATAAAGAAATGACCTTGGGGATCACATCCACCAGCTATGAATCTCAGTGCAAAACACCAGAAGTGTGACTCATATTCTAGAGCTGACTCTTGACATATTCAGAGAAATAGCTCTTCACACTTTATTCAGTTCAATTATTTGTCCATTCCAAAACGCTTAGCTAATCTTTACTGTATGTCAGTGTGCTAAGGGCAATAGATACCTATATGAGTAGGACATTGATGTCTTATCATCCCCAAATGCTCAGTGTAGTGAAGAGACAATCTAAGTCATCACAATCACGTGAAAGCACTCTACAGAGCTGGGTACACATTGCCAAGTGAGAGCAGACAAAATGGCAGAGAATAGCTAAATTTTGAAGGATGAACAGGAATTAGCAGTTCATTGAGTCAGAAAGATTTTTAGTGTACTTGGAGCAAAGGTTGTGAGAAGTGTCACTCCCAAAATCAGGTTTGAAAACTGGATCAGCCACAGTGATGTGGTCCAGAGATCTCTCCCTCCTTGTTGCCAACTAGGCACAACCCAGACTCCAACATTCTCTATGTAGCTAGAAAGCTTTGTTTTACAGGTTTCCATAAGGTTGAAAAGCTCTTCAGCTCATATCATGGTCACTTGAATAAGACCAGTGGTAGAAATTAGGAGTTCAAAGTCCTGACATCGGCTCAGAGACGGGTGAGGATGTGGAGTCTGTTAAGGTTCAGCTTAAGCACAGCTATAATACTAAAAGTGGGTGTCACTGGAGTCACCAACCTCTAAGATGACCTCCAATCATCTCTGCCTCCTGGTATTCACACACTTACAAAATTCCCTTCCTTGAATGTGGGTTGAACTTCTTGACCCTCCATTAAAGAAGAGAATAGGGGAGAAGTACCGTTTCTGATGATAAGTTATGTTTAGAAAGGGTACTTTCCCTCTCCCCTGCTCTCTTTCCCTCCCTCCCCACCCCCATTGCTCATCCTGGGTGAAACCAACTGCCATGTTTTCAGATAGGCCCTTTTGGTAAGGACTGGGGCCTGCTAACAGCCATGCTGAGTGAGCTTAGAAGCAGATCCCTTCCCAGTCAGACCTTCAGATGTGACTGCATCCATGGATGACAACTTGACTGCAACTTATTGAGACAGCTTGAATCAGAGACACTCAGTTAAGCTGTGTCCAGATTCTTGACCCACAAAACTAGGAGGTAATAGATGCTTGTTGTTTTAAGCAGCAGTGTTTTAGGATAATTTGTTGTGCAGCAATCATAATGAATATAATCATCATTCACTCAGTTTCTGCAGATTCCATACCTCTATGAAAACCTCACGGGTTGGCTCCAGAGAGCTATTAGTATTAAAAATCATGATTTCCCCTTGAGAAATAAGGTTTCTTTCAGGCTTGAAATATGTGAAAATATGGATGAAAAGCTAAGGGATTCAAAATCTGTTCTGATCCTATAAGCTTAAGAGGCAAGAGGGTGAAGGCTATGGTTTGGAGCAAGATTCAGACCATGGTCCTATGGCTCTTGTCCATCCGAGAGTGACCTTCTACTTCCGGTCTTTTCCCATCACCCACACCCCACCAGAATATAATGTTCAATGCATGTAACGTTCAAAGCTGGGCAAGTGCTCAGGATGGCCTCTTGGAATCTAACTGCAGATCTGCTGTCAAGCATAGGCTTTTGTCCACTGAGCTACCCTCATTTCATTTCTTTCTATTTTACTACAATACTGAAGTTTAGGATGATTTGGACTTTGTGTGTTTATGCAGCCTTTCTGGCATACATTTCCTTTGATTCTTACATGATGTAACTTTTTCTCTTCAAATGTTCATGAGGAAAATGCCTTTCATGGTGAACTAAAAACCTACCCAGTCTTATTCTGGCATAAAAACTAACTTGAAAGGCCAAAGTCTACAATGAAGACTATTAGCCAAGTAAAAACATGTCAATCTTTGACATAATTCATTTAATTGAACATTTGTTAAGGAACAGAAAACTATATAGTACAACAATAATTTAGAATCCTTCTAAATATACAGTTTATGTATTCAGAACCTAACCCATTTCTTCTCACCTTCATAACACAGGAGAAGAAAACCTCCTGGCAATTTTACGACGAAGATGGTGGAAGTATATGATCCTGGGACTCATCGACCTGGAAGCAAACTACCTGGTGGTCAAGGCTTACCAGTACACGACTTTGACCAGTATCCAGGTACTGGCGGCTCTTCTGTCTTTCTCAACCTCCTCAGTTTCCGGAGGTAGTTTACTTTCAGTTTAGTCACCTAGAAATCTAAATACTCCTCCATAGGTTTTGCAGCAAGAGGGAAATTGGGTGTTTAAAAATTAATTTGAGCATTATTTCTGTCTTAATTAATTTTTCTTAATTCAAATGTAATTGGATGTCTTTTACCTCTTTGTTCTTATTGGACCATAACTATTGACAATGCAGGAAAATATTTTCTAGCTATGAATACTACCAACTAATCTTATATCAGTAGGAGAGTTATTAATAGGCATAAAAACAGAGCTATTTTAAACACAACTTAAAACATCTTAGAACATGTTAATGGACTTTAAGTAATCAGTGCTTAGTAACCTTTTCTTTTAGCTTTCTTTAATGAGGGGATTTTGCAACTGGAAGGGATAGAATCTTTCCTAAAAGAACCAGATACAAATTCCTAAATAGTGTTATTCATGAAGATAGCCACTCTGTCCTCCCTTCCTCCCTCTCTTTTTCTTTTATGCACATGCATGTGTATACACACACACACACACATGCACAGACACAATTGCAAGTTTAAACTTAGGTTTTCACAACTTTTACCAGACACCACTTAAATCTTCATTATACCATAAATAATACACTTGACCAGTTTGTTTTACCCTCATTTCCCTTTCATTGCAATATTACGAATTTTATAGTATTCCAAAGCTCTCGGATGAAAACAAAATATTATTCACATATATTCTATCTTACTTAGACTTGATACCACAACAACATTCCTGCCATTCAGATAATTTACTTAGAAACAATAACAAAAATGCAGAATCAAGCAAGCAAACCAACCACCTAAACATATTTAGATTGCATAGTTTGAATGGGAAGTTGTCTAAGCTGGAGTGAGATGGAGCTATCAGCTTCTTCCTGCATGCCCAGTGAGAGACAGCAAGGATGCTTCCCATTGAAGGAAAGTCCAGAGCCTTATTCTAAGTGAACCACACAGCAAAGGAATGCTGCAATGACAGAAAAGGAATTCTGTGCGCTAATTGGCTTAAAGTTGAACTCCCCAACCCAGTACAGGATGAGATTTCTGATTGGCTTAGACTCCTGTTTTTCAGTAGGAATACTACTGGCATTTTGGGTGGGACAGTTTTTCATGAATTAGGTCCCTTTCCTACTTTATTGGTCATTTAACATTCTTAGCTTCTGTCCACTAAATGCTAATAGCATCTTTTTCAGCCTTGTAATAACTAAAAGTATCCCTGTGGATTTCCAAATGCCCTCTGTCAGGGAGGTACCATCTCTGCTTGAGGGTTACTGGCTCACCAGCCAGCACTCACTCGTGGAATCAGGATGGGATCAATCCCACCAATCACATGTCACCCACTGCAGAAGAGGAAAGGTGGACGGATGCTGATTTCCCTCCACACTCAGCTTCACTCCCACTCACGTCAGTGAGTCCCACAACAGAAACAGATATCTCTCTTCTGTGCTCCCATGGCACTTTGTTTGTTAGCTCTGTCTACACAGTCTGTCTTGCCTAAGAATGATGTTTGAATTTTCCCACCTTCTCCAGCCAACTGTGAGTACTTTCGCAGCAAGGGTAATTTTTTGTTAACCTTCGAATTTCTAGTACCTACTAGGAAACCCAGCACATGCCAGGTACTCAATAAATGTTTAAAAAAGTTAATTCAATTGCATTGATTTCCACTGTTTGGGGGCACAGAAATTCCCAGCAGTTCTCTACCTAAATGTAGAAGCCTCCAGAATGTCTTTACAAATATGGTGGGAGAAGGAAGAGACAAATGTTAGTTTTGTGGCAGAGCTGAGCCCATTAGCCCAGAACCAAAAACTGTCAGTGAGTCTGGAAAGAATGAAGAGGAGACTTCCCCCTTTGAAAGTACATTTGGCTTCTGGGGTTTTGTTTTTTGTTTTTTGTTTTTTGTTTTGTTTCTCTTAAGCATTTCAGGGGCGCCTGGGTGGCACAGTGGGTTAAGCCTCTGCCTTAGGCTCAAGTCATAATCTCAGGGTCCTGGGATCAAACCCCACATCAGGCTCTCTGCTCAGCAGGGAGCCTGCTTCCCCCTGTCTCTCTGCCTACTTGTGATCTCTCTCTCTCTCTCTGTGTCAAATAAATAAATAAAATCTTAAAAAAAAAATTGCAAAGTCATGACCAATTGTTGGTTTCTTAAGTTCTATGGAGCTTTTTTAAAAACTTGTTTTTCAATTATCCTTTTTCTTTTCTTTCTTCCTTTCTTTTTTTTTTTGGAACAGTGGCAATTTATTCTTAACAACTGGTCCCCTGGTCCCCTGGTCTTTAGTTCAACCCATGTCATACCCTACCATCCTGATCCATCCTGCTACCTTTCTCAAATTCACTCTTCAATGCTTATTTTAATGTTCCATTCTATAAAAAAGTTTATTTTAATTCTTTAGTGAGAAAGAAAAATAATAATTCTACTGGAATATCAGTTGGTCTTCACTGTAATTTACTGAGCAAGGAATAGTGGAAAGTAAAAAAGCAAGTTGAATCTAACAATTTTAGAATTACTTTGCCAGGTACAACAAATAAACCTATTAAATAATAATAAATGGTCAGAACAGAAGGCATTTGCTCTGGGAATCACATCTGTATTGCTGTTTAGTAATTTAATTTTGTTTACTCATTGCAAATCAGTATAACAAGTGCCAATAATTTTTCCTTATTTCTATAAATATTAATTCAGCATATAATATGTGTTTAGCTTTTACTCATATTAATCAATAAAGAAAATATCTTTATTAAGCATCTGAGAAATGAGCTAGTTATTGCAGGTGACCTAAAGAGAAATGAATAAGCCTTGCCTTCCAGAAACATATGAATTGATAAAGAGCATAAGAAGCAAAAATCTATCAATAGCAATGACAAGTATGGCAAGAGAACAGATGCGTAAGTGCTACAGTTTCCAAAGAAGGCAGAGATGATGTTTATTTCCAAAGACCAAGAAATTACCCATTCGTATGAGTCTGTAAGATTAGATAAAATATAGAGAAGATAAAATGTGGGTATAGCTTTGCACATGGGATGAAGAGCATGACAGAAGCGTGGGGGCAGGAAACCCAGTGAATATGATTGGAGAGCAATTATTCCAGTTCGATTCATGCAGTCACTTAAAAATAATTACTGAATAATTCTATGTTCAAGGCATTTTATTAAGTGGTGAACAAAGTTGCAATCAAAAATAGATACAAGCTGTATTCTCATGGAGCTTCTAGTCAAACAGGGAAAGCAGCACTTAGTCAAATAATCAAATGAAATGGATGCATAGTTATAACGAGGGATAAATGTTCAAAAGGAAAGCAATACAGTTTTATGAGAATGGTTGTCAAAACAACCTGACCTCAACTGGCAAGTTGGGGAAGGTTTTTCTGAAGAATTGATAGTGGAGCTGAAGTCTAAAAAAAAATGGTTCCATTCCTGGAAACTTATAAACTACCAAGACCGAAACAGGAAGAAATAGACAATCTGAACAGACCTGTAGCCAGTAAGGAAATTGAAGCAATAATCTCTCCCAACAAACAAGAGCCCAGGGCTGGATGGCTTCCCAGGGGAATTCTACCAAACATTTAAAGAAGAAATAATACCTATTCTACTGAAGCTGTTTCAAAAAATAGAAATAGAAGCAAAACTTCCAAACTCGTTCTATGAAACCAGCATTACCCTGATCCCAAAATGAGACAAAGACTCAAAAAGGAGAATTACAGACAAATATGCCTGATGAACATGGATGCCAAAATACTCAATAAGATCCTAGTTAATAGGATCCAACAGCGCATTAAAAGGATTATTCACCAAGACTATGTGGAATTAATTCCTGGGCTGCAAGGTTGGTTCAACATTCAGAAATCAATCAATGTGATACAGCACATTAATAAAAGAAAAGACAAGAACCATATGATCCTCTCAATTGATGCAGAAAAAGCATTTGACAAAATAACAGCATCCTTTTCTGATTAAAACTCTTCAAAGTAAAGGGATAAAGGGAACATACTGCAACATCATAAAGCCATCTATGAAAAGCCCACAGCGAATATCATTCTCAGTGGGGAAAAACTGAGAGTTTTACTTTGAGCTCAGGACACACACAACAGCAATGCCGACTCTCACCGTTATTGTTCAACATAGTACTAGAACTCCTAGCCTCAGCAATCAGACAACAAAAAGAAATAAAAGGCATTGGCAAAGAAGAAGTCAAACTCTCTCTCATCACAGATGACATGATACTCCATTCCCAAATTACTAGAACTCATACAACAATTCAGCAATGTGGCAGGATACAAAATCAATGCACAAATATCAGTTGCATTTCTATACACTAACAATGTAACTGAAGAAAGAGAAACTAAGGAATTGATTCCATTTACAATAGCACCAAAAGCCATAAGATACCTAGGAATAAACCTAGCCAAAGAGGAAAAGGATTGATACTCCAGAAACTACAGAACACTTGTGAAAGAAATTGAGGAAGACACAGAGATGGAAAAATATTCCATGCTCATGGATTGGAAGAATACATATTGTTAAAATGTCTATGCTGCCCAGAGCAATCTATACATTCAGTGCAATCTTATTGAAATACCACTGACATTTTTTCACAGAGCTGGAACAAACAATTCTAAAATCTGTATGGAACCAGAAAAGACCCTGGATCACCAGGGGAGTGTTGAAAAAGAAAACCAAAGCTGGGGGCATCACGATGCCTGACTTCAAGCTCTCTTACAAAGCTATGATCATCAAGACAGCATGGTTTTGGCACAAAAACAGGCACATAGATCATTGGAACAGATTTGGGACCTCAAAAATGGACCCTCAACTCTATGGTCAACTAATCTTTGACAAATCAGGGAGGAATACCCAATGGAGAAAAGAGTCTCTTCAATAAATTGGACAGCCACATGCAGAAGAATGAAACCGGACCATGCTCTTATACCATACATGAAGATAAATTCAGAATGGATGAAAGACCTCAATGTGAGACAGGAATCAATCTAAATCCTAGAGGAGATCATAGGCAGTAACCTCTTTGACACCAGCCACAGCATCTTCTTTCAAGACACATCTCTAAAGGCAAGGGGGAAAAGCAAAAATGAACTTTTGGGACTTCATCAAGCTAAAAAGCTTCTGCACAGCAAAGGAAACAGTGAACAAAACTAAGAGGCAATGGGAGAGGAATGGGAGAAGATATTTGCAAATGACATTACAAATAAAGGGCTGGTATCCAAGATTTATAAAGAACTTATCAAACTCAATACCCAAAAAGTAATAATCCAGTCAAGAAATCAGCAGAAAACATGAACAGACACTTCTCCAAAGAAGACACCCAAAAGGCCAACAGACACATGAAAAATGCTCAACATCACTAACCATCAGGGAAATGCAAATCAAAATCACAATGAGATACGAGCCTACATCAGTTAGAATGGCAAAAATTAACAAGACAGGAGACAACAAATGTTTGCGAGGATGTGGAGAAAGGGAAACCCTCTTACACTGTTGGTGGGAATGCAAGCTGGTACAGCCAGTCTGGAAAACAGTACAGAGGTTCCTCAAAAAGTTAAAAATAGAGCTACCCTATGACACAGCAATTGCACTACTATGTATTTACTCCACAGATACAGATGTAGTGAAAAGAAGGGGCACATTCACCCCAGTGTTCATAACAGCAATCTCCACAATAGCCAAACTGTGGAAGGAGCCAAGATGTCTTTCAATAGGTGAATGGATAAAGAAGATGTAGTTCATATATACAATGGAATATTACACAGCTATCAGAAAGGATGAATACCTACCATTTGCATCAACATAGATGGAACTGGAGAGAATTATGCTAAGAGAAATAAGTCAAGCAGAGAAAGACAATTATCATATGGATTCACTAATATGTGGAACACAAGAAATAATGCAGAGGACCACAGGGAAAGGGAGGGAAAACTAAATGGGAAGAAATCAAAGAGGGAAACAAACCATGAGAGACTCTGGACTCTAGGAAACAAACTGAGGGTTACAGAAAGGAGGGGTTGGAGGGATGAGGTAACCAGGTGATGGTATGAAGGAGGGCACATGCTGTGATGAGCACTGAATGTCATACACAACTAACGAATTGTTGAACACTACATCAAAAACTAATGATGTACTATATGTTGGCTACCTGAACATAATAATAAAAATAAATAAATACTAAAAATAAAATATAATAGACAAATAAATAGGAGGAGTGGAAAGAGATACAAGCAAAGAAGACAATATGCTTAAGGCCCTGAGTGGGAAGGGCTGTGGCAAGGATGAGGTTGTAGACAAGTCATGTGACTGGGCATAGAGAATGAAGACTGGTACAAGATGGCTTGGAGAAGGAGGCAGGGACCAGATATTGTGAGTCTTGACAGCCAGGCCAAGGGTTTGAGTCTTAAGGCTAAATGCCCTGGGAAGCCAAATTTGAGTTTTAAAGAAAATTCAGGCCCTGGTGTAGACAACAGATTGATGTCTGTTGGATTCTCTTACAGTAATAGAGAAAGATAGAACTGAAGAGTTAAGTTGGGGCCATATTGTAGGAGCTCTTCAATGTCAGTAGGAACAGTGTGATTCAATTTTGTAGGTAAAAGAGAGCCACAAAAGTTTCTGAGGAAAGAAATGATAAGATGTGACCTGGTAACCCTTTTTCAAAGCACTTTTGTTTTCACAAGACAGTCTTCATTAATAGTTGGCACAGTACTAAATACTTTTGTTTCTTGATTCTTTTAAAAATAGAGACATAAAGCAAAAAGACACGAAGAGCCTCTCCTTGCTTTCTCTTCCTGCCCTTTGAGCTCATTCACCAAACATAGGGTTAAATGTCACAAACAACTGATACATGAAACGTGAGAAGAAAATATTTTTCTTTTTTTTAAAATATATATTTTTGAAATGATTATAGACTCACAGGGAATTGCAAAAATATATAGAGTCTTTTGCACCATTTGCGCAGCCTTCCCCAATGGTGACATTTTATATGACTTTTGTGTAATGTCAAAACCAGGATATTGATATTGGTACAATACCGTTAACTAGACTACAAATCTTTTTCAGTTTTCAACCCCTTTTCTTTCACTCGTGTGTGTGTATAGTTCTGTGCAATTTGACCCCATGTGTAAATTTGTGTAAACACTACCACAATCGGAATACAGAACTTACCACAAAGGAACTCCCTTGTGCTACTCTGTGAAGTTGCACCCATCCCATCAGCCCATCCCTGTCATCTGGCAACCATTAATCTGTCTCCAGCTATATGATTTTGTCAGCAGGGGAATGCTATATAAAATGGAATCATACAGTGTTTAGCCTTTGGAGACTGTTTTTTTTCCACTAAGCATAACATCTTTAAGTGCATCCAGATTGCTGCATATATCAGTAATTTGTTCCTTTTTATTGAAGTGTAGTATTACACAGTGTATATGTACCACAGTGTGTTTAACCATTCACCTGTTGAGAAACATTTGGGTTGTTTCCATGTTGGGCTTTTACAAATAAAGGTGCTGTGAACATCAGTGAGCAAGTTTTTGTATTAACATAGGATTTCAATTCTCTGAGCTAAAAGCTCAAAAATGCATCTGTTGGGTCATACGGAAAGTGCCTGCTTGGTTTTAGAAACCGGCAAACAGCTTTCCAGAGCAGCAGCACCATTTTACATTCCCACCAGCAATGTATGAGAGGCCCAGCTGCTGCTCCACATCTTCACCAGCACTTGGTGTTATCATTACCTTTATTTTAGCCATTCCAAAAGGTACATAATATTTCACTGTGGTTTTAATGTACAAGTCCCTAGGGGCTAATGTTGAATATCTTTTGGAAAAAAATTTTTTAACTTTGCCTTCATAGTTGGAAGCTGAAAAAAGTTAACAATGGTAAAAGAGTTAACATAATAAGGAAAAAGATGATGGAGGAGAGACATTGAAATGAAGAAACCCAGCTATTTCCTTTATTAGCAAATGAAGAGATTTATAAGGTTTTATAAGGATTGTATTCTAAAGACACATTTGTGAGTTTGTATCTCTTGACTTGCAGAGAATGAATAGATAGTGCCTGTGACTTTGAGACAGATAAGCAATGACATTTGGATAAATTCTAAAAGCACTGCTATTTTTATAACTGTGCTATACGAACCATTTCAGTAGAAATATCAGCTTTACAACTTCTCGCCTAAAAATTATTCATCTTTTTTCAGCCGTGTAGTACTAAAATGCAAACAGATGAAACTAGTGCTTCTGTGAAATCAGAAGAAAGCTGGTGGTATCTCTTCAAACGTGGTATTTGGTAACTAAAATTAACTCACATTGGAAACAATTTGCAGTACTCTTGCTGATAACCATGCTGAGGGGTCTGTACCTCTAACAAATCTCTTCCTCACATAGTGTATACTTCAGAGCACTTTCCATCCTTCAGGCAGTTTCCATCAGAGGCAAAGGACAAGAAAGAAATTCCTCTGGCCCTGGTTATTTTCTTTTTGTCCTGCCCCTCTGACTCGGGCATGTTAGGACAGGTTAATACAGAATGCAAGCCAGCCTCCCCAATGTGCAGTGTGATATCCAACCCTGAGACTAATTCTACAAGGCATACACATGCAACATATACATGTAACATGCACAACATGCTAAGACATACACATGTGACAATTTGTCTTACTGCTTTACGTAACCCTCGGGCCTTTCTGGGTCCTCTCTTTGTCGATTTTCAGTAAGCTCTGAGTGAAGTTGTATCAGATCCAGAGAAAGGCTGGGTAGTTTGTATGTCTAAAATTATGTCTTAAATTTAAGCTATGTGAATAGACTTGCCCTTCAGATGTGTTTATTAATTCAAAAATGACTGTGCTGTGGCTAGACAGAGGATACGATTGCTGATCAGACCCGAGCCCTGCTGTGGGGCAGTGGGCAGCTATGTTATCAGTTAGAATACAATGTAGTCGTGTGATGAGGAAAGTATACATTAGTAGTATCTTTCCTGGAGACAGGAAAGAGGTACTGCTCATCCCCAGGAGTCAGGGGCCTCTGGTCCCATAGTCAAGAAGTTATGATACACAAGAGAAAGTCACTAAACTTCTTATTTATAGCCAACTTGCATTTCCACCTCCGTGGATCAGCCCAGAGACAAAGACTTCCTATGCACATTAGAAACAGGTCCACGGGCTTGAGTTTACGATTATGAGCTCAGCTTTTAAGACTGTATTTCTTTCTTTACCCTTGCTGTTTTACCTGTCCCTGGTGTAGGACTATGGCAGTTTATGACTATTCAAGAGATATTTTAAAGTATTTAAAAGCAAAGCTTTAAAAGCAGACAAAATTCTTATCCTTAAAGGTAATACAATATTCTGAATATCTTTCAGATTTCATAGATCTGGACTTTTTATTTTCACAATTGTAGAAATAACTTAAATATGTAGCAGTTCAAATCTAAATATTTGATTATGCACTACAGGTTTCTTGTCAGTCTTTTAGCCTGAGAAGACTATAGACCCTTGTTCATCATCAGAGGAACACACTAAAACTATCTTCAACCTCTCCCTAGTTCCATTAGTATGCCCTTCCCTAAGCCTGTTTTTTTTTTTCAGATTTTATTTATTTATTTATTTATTTATTTATTTATTTATTTGAGAGAGC
The DNA here is from genome assembly GCA_002007465.1 of Ailurus styani. Classification (NCBI taxonomy): domain Eukaryota; kingdom Metazoa; phylum Chordata; class Mammalia; order Carnivora; family Ailuridae; genus Ailurus; species Ailurus styani. Next base: position 1,299,576 of record LNAC01000060.1, read on the forward strand.
ATGAACAGGGGAGAGGGGCAGAGGCAGAGGACTGAGCAGGGAGCCCAAAGTGGGGCTCAGTCCTAGGACCCTGGGATCATGACCTGAGCTGAAGGCAAACACTTAACCAACTGAGCCACCCAGGCACCTCTCTAAGCCCATCTTTAAATTTGTTCTGTAGAACTGCCTTCTACAGAAGAAAGCTTTCACATTCTACCTCCATTGGCTTGGAACCCATGGGCTGGTCCCCCAGATGCCACAGGTAAAGCCATTAAAAAGCAAGAAGAGCACCTCATTCACTCTCTTCCACTGTACTCTGTAACAGCTGTGCTTGCAGGACAGGAAAGCATGCACTGGATCCTGTCTTGACTCTGTTTATTTCTTTATCTTCACTTTTCTTATGGTCACTGTCATTTTCTACTTCTTATGGTAGTTTCTTGTTTGTTTGTTTGTTTTACATGTGTCCTCCCTCCTGCATTTCTGTAAGTACCTTGAAGGCGGGGCCTATGTACCTGGTATACAGTAAGCACTGAATAAATTTCTGGTGCTAGAACAAATGCATAAACAATTCATCTTTGTTTCCTTCACAAAGTCATATGTACATAGATGCCAAAAATGTATGAAATATTTGAATAAATAAGTTAATGCATGAAAGAATGAATTTCTAAAGGTGAGTTATGTATAGGGTAGGATAACACAGTGACCTTTAGTGGTTTTATCATCAGTAAGTTCATTTATTCACACAGGACTAAGATTGGGAACTCTAAATACGCTCTGGGGATGTAGAGATGGTGAAAAAACTGTCCCAACTCTTAAGAAGCTCAAGTGTTACAGGCATTGCCTCGATACAGAGTCACTCGTGCTATACTTAGATGTTCAAAGCATCTACACCTTCTTTATAATGCTATAATTTATCTAATCTTTCTAGTGAACCTTGCCTTCAAATGCCTACAAGCTGGCTAAATAGCAGTAGGTGGAGGGAAATGTCTGATTTCATATAAAAATTACTGATGTCTTCCAGTTAATCACTGTCTTTGGATAGTTGCGTTGCTTCTGGACAAATACTCAGCCTCTCAGAAGTCCCTTCTTCCATACTCACTTCTGAGATGGTGTGTGGCTGGGTCTGTAGTGTGACCTCGGGCCTCTGTTGGCCCTTTGGCTGCTCTCCACTGTAGGACGGCCCTCCCATTGTTGGGTGTGCACTTACTGGATTGGATATGAGCTCCTCCTTGACTCTGTGCCTGGCATTCTGCTGGCCTCTGCTCTTCACTCTGCCCCCCAGTGGTCTCCCTCTCCTTGCTGACTGGCCCTCTGATCCTCACTGATGCTGTGGCCTCCTGGTATCTGGCTGTGATCGTGTTTGGTCTCCAGCCTTGGTGGTCCTTGTCAGATGGGACCCCCACCCCAGGTAAGCCAGCCTGCACCCCTTTGCAGACCACTCATACTTCTGGCAAAACAGGAGCCTCAGAAAAGACTTCTGGGGAACTAGAGTGCTCTCTGCTAATGACACTTTACCTCTCATCGTTCTCCGATGCAGGCTCTTCAGGTTGGTGTGGCTGTCCCAAAGAGAAACCAATGCTTTGCTTTCAGTTTCCTAACTATCTAGCATTCTTTTCCCCCCTGGGACTTCAATCTAGAGAGGGAACCTCAACTCTCACTTCTCCAATGTTAATTTCCTTTTCTCTTCCCACAGTCCATGGTGGGAAGGACAAGCACTTGCCCCACTCTTCTTTCCTACCATGGACTTCCTTGTCTCACATCCTCCTTCCAGGACACCAGACCTCCTGGTTGGGTCCTAAAGTAGAGAACAGCATGCTTCCACATTCTGGAAGAAACTCTGATGTAGTTGGTAATCAGTTCTTAATATGTTGGAGGGAGAATTACAGAATTTAGAATCCCTTCTCTGTCATTGAACCTGACTTTAGACCTTTCTTTGCTAAAGATATCAGGAAAGTCAGCTTGGTATCTGAAAGCTGATGAATGACCTCTCTGTTCTATAAAGGACCTCCTCCCTCTTTCCTCATGGCCAAGTTTAACAGGTAGAAGGCTGAATGGGGCATGATTGACGGTGGAAAATTAAATTTCCCAAAACTTTATCCTATTTTTCTGGAAGACAGATGTATAGACAAATTACAGTGCGGTGTGAGCAGTAGTAAAAAGGAGCTATGCACAAGTGCTGTGGGATTTCAGAGAGGAGGGACTGAATCCACCAGTGACAGAAAGGACCCTCCAGAGGAGACATTTTGGTGGGGTCTATAAACCTAGACTTTACAGACAGCACGAATCCCACAGTACAACAGGGCCACTTGGTTCCCTGGTGATTGTCAGCTCCAGTGGCTCGTGTAGACAGGTTATAAATAAGTGAAATGCCCTTATCTGTTTGTTTTCTGTCTGAGCATCAGTTTTCTCACTTCTCCGAATTTAAAAACCTGCCTGCTGGTGTGGTCCTGGGCATGCACGTGCAACATTGCATGCAGTGGTCCTTGTTTCCCCATAGCCCCAGGCAAAACTAATCCAACAAACAGTAACACATCAAATTGTTCTGATCCCGCCACCACCTCCAACACCTTCCTCAGTGACATTCCTTTGTCCTTCCTGCAGACAGAATTTCCCTAGTCCTCCAGCATTCTCAGACTTGTCTGAGATCCATGTGACAGTGAGTCTGCCAAGCTAGGACACCCACTGCTTTAGCCAGGCCTCCAACGTGTGGTGGAGGCTCAAAAAATACTAGTCCTTTTACTTACCTATTTTCCACTTCATGTGGAAATAATAAGAAAAATAACTAACAAGATACATGTTGCCTCAACCGGTCTGTCCTCTCACACACTCTCACTCGTGGACAGCAAACTGAAGAAAAGCAATGAAAAATTATACAGTTGCATGCAGCCTGTTCTAGGTGAAAGACCTTGCTTGAGACACAAGAAAAAGGTTAGGAAACCCACGTTCCAATTAGCTTTGCCACTGATTGATTACTGTGTGGCCTCACATAAGACCATTTGCCAGTCAATAGAGGTGAAATCTCATAAAGATTAATGAGATTGCTTCTAGGTACAAGCAAAATTCTTCTACCCCACTCTGTTTGGGAGTGAAAATATCAAGGGAACTTGTACAAGCAAATATGGTAATTCCTACTTGGAATTATGTTTCCACAGTATCAGGGGCTAAACAAACCTTAAAGCCACGGAATGCTCTTGCTTGACATGTAAAATCAGGAAAATTTTCTCCTGTGGTATAGATGCACCACTCTTTTTGCAACAAACCTGTTCCTGAAGTATTACTTCCAAATAAGTTTTTATAAATGATTTATATTTTTAATACTCTGGGAAATGTACAGGGTATTTCTTATAAATTGAGAAATCATTTTGCGCAATGAACAGTAACTATTTCTGTTTGGATACCTATTCTATCCGTACACTGAGTTTGTGAAACATGAACTCCTATGGTCCAATATTACACCACACACAAAGATTCATATTTTCCAAGTTAGCAGCTAAAGTGCCTGTTATATTTGCTGGATAAAAGTGAACAGGGCAGAGAGGAAGACACAGGAGGCCCAGCTGTGGATATCCCCAAGGCTTCTATATGCTCAGATGGATTAATCGGTTAACCACCGACTGCCTTACACCTCCCAAACATGCATGCTCTCTACAGAATAGAATCGGTGGAATTATGGGCAAATGGACACTTTTAATCAAAGTTTTCATTCATTAAAGTAAGGAATTGCAAATAGATTTAGTGAGCACCTCTAAATGTGTGTGTGTGTGTGTGTGTGTGTGTGTGTGTGTGTGTGTGTGTGTAACAGGGGAAAAGACAGAGAAAGACAGAAAAAATGGGACCGAGACAGAAAGCAAAGTATTGAAAACAAGTCTTCTAATGTCCAAGTAAATAAAATTTCAAAACTCAAAGTTTTCTTTACTTTGGAAACTTATGCCTCAGAAGCCTTAATAGAAACTAACGAATTAAAATTTTAAAAGTCAGAATGCTTCAGTATGATTCAGTAATTCTGCTACTGGGCATCTACCCAAAGAAAACAAAAACACTGTTATGAAAAGATATATGCATCCCTCTGTTCAGTGCAGCATTATTTACAATAGCCACAGTATAGAAGCAGTGTAAGTGTCCATCAGTAGGTGAATGGATAAAGATGTGATACACACACATACATATATACAGTGGAATATTACTTGGCCATAAAAAGTGAGATCTTGCCATTTGCGACATGTATGAATCTCAAGCGTATTAGGCTAAGTGAAATAAGTCAGACAGAGAAAGACAAATGCCATATGCTTTCATTTATATGTGGAATCTAAAACATAAAACAAATAAATGAATGAATAAAAACAGAAGCAGAATCGTAAATACAGAGAACAAACTGGTAGTTACCAGAGGGGAGAAGTTTGGGTGATGGATGAAATAGGTGAAGGGGATTAAGAGATACAAAATTACAGTTATAAAATAAATAAGTCACAGGATGAAAAATAAAAAATGAGGATATAGTCAATAGTGTTGTAATAACATTGTATGGTGACAGAGGGTGACTACACTTATTGCAGTGAATGTAGCGCTATGTATAGAATTGTTGACTCACTGTGTTGTACACTTGAAACTAATATAAAGATGTTTATCAGTATACTTCTATTAGAAAAAAAAAGACTCTTCCAATTAGCCATGCTTTAAAATCCTGCCAATTAAGGCATGCTTGTTGCCTAAATGTGTTCGTTTGGGCTTTCAGTGATTTTTATAGATACAGAATCATTTGATAGAAATTTAGAGTCATGTTTTTATTTCAAGTCATCCTCCCTGCCTTTTTTCAAGCAAAATTCTATAAATAACATCATTGGTAATTTCTCATAGTTTTCTCCAGGTAATTACTTCCTTGGTTTCTTGAAACATGAAAGATTATTAATAAAATGAAAGAGAGAGTAAGCGATTTTATGTGTTGGTTGCAAGATTTGAAGATTTTTTTTAAACCAGTGGTCTAGTTTGGCCTCATTTAAAAAACAATCCTATATCCTATAAAGGATTTAATTAGAGGATACAATATGAAAAGATAATGGACTTGAAAAGAGCTAGTCTGTAACAAGTAGCTTTTCTAATTAGGCAGTGTAACATGAAAATTAAGAGTAGGCAAACACCAAATGGTTTCATTAGAAACTTCTTTCTAAATAAGAATTCTCTTTCTTTTCAAATGAAAATGTCCTTGAGGTAATAACAATATTTTAGTATTTAAGATGTAAACAAAGTGGCTTCGTAAACATAACCAAATTTATACTTTCAAATTAATATTATTCTTCAACACGCATTTTATTACACACTTACTTAGATGTGCCTACCGTTTTTCAAAATATTGTAGTTTCTTTGACATCTTCAGAGCTGATTTTTAAGTCACGAAGATTTCTTTATAACTTATCCTTCCTTTGGATCCCCAAAGTATTATCTAGCTTAATCCAGCATTTGTGTTCTCCCCCCCAAAATAAAGCTTACTCTTGAAGAATGAGCAGTTGCTTCCATTAAGGATATTCCATCAGTGCTCTGAACGCGATTTCAGAAAGTTCAAAATGTTTTTGAGCAATGAGAGCTTCATTAAAATACACCCATGACCTTCCAGCATGACTACCTTGAATGACAACCATGTCCAGATTGAACAAATTCCAGTGTGTTAGAGAAGATTAGATGTGTAAACACCTGCGTGCCCTGTTCAATAAGTGGCAGCTTTCTTTCCCTTAAAAAAATCCTCATTATTTTCAAGGCACACCTTTCTTTATGTATGAACATAGCTGGTGTTGTAGGCAGAACAGTGGCCCTCCAAAGATGTCAGAGTTCTAATCCCTGTAATATGTTACCTTACAAGACAAAGGGACTCTTGGATGTGATTCAATTAATGAATCTGAAATGATGAGATTATCCTAGATTCCCTGAATGACCTCAGTATAAACACAAAGGTCCTTTGAAAAGAGGAGCCAGAATCAGGATGGGGTGGGGTGGGGGGAAGATGTGGCAATGGAAGCTGAAGTCAGAGAGTCAGAGCCGAAAGATGCTATGTGGTCTTGGCTTTGAAAACGAAGGAAGGAGCCACAAACCAAGGAATGCAGGTCACCCTAGAAGATGAAAAAGGCAAGGCAAGGGATTCTTCCTGAGAGCTGCCAGAGGATACATAGCTCTGTGAACACCTCGATTTTAGGACTTCTGACCTCCGGAACTGTACGATCATGAATTTATATTGTTTGAAGCCACTAAGTTTGTGGTCATTTGTTGCAGCAGCAACAGGAAATGAATACATTTGAAGACAGTATTTAATTCCACCCCCCAACCCCAGGCAGGTTTGAAGGTGCTGACCTTTTGAGAGCCTTCCAAAAGGAACCAGAAATACATAGGTGCAAGGGCAATCTTCTCTTGCCTGTCTGTGTTGGTGTTTCCATTCTCTGAGAAAAGGATCCTGGCAAGGACCTATTTCCTCTCTGTGGGCACTAAGTTGCTGATGCTCCCGGTGCCACCTTGATGGACTTCTTTGGAGGACCGCTTTGGTGCTGTCTGCCATGGATAGACGTACAGGAAAACACTCTTGCATCGTGATTAGTTGCCTTTATATAAGTGCTCATTTCGATTCAATCACTACACAAAATTCACCTGCAATAAGTATTTAAAGTAGGATGGTGTACTTGTACTGGAAAAAAGGAAAAACATGCATTAGCCTGCTTACTTTGGCAATGCTTTTGAAGGATGTGTTTGTTAATAACCCATAAATCAGTAAAAGTCTTTGAGATGCATAAGAATCAAGGGTACAGTCTTAAAGCTGCTAGGACTTCCCCCCTCAAGTAAATGAACAAAATCTTTTTAAAGAGCGGGGCGGCACCTGAGAGTGCTCATTCGGTTGACCGTCCTGCTCTTGGTTTCTGATTAGGTCGTGATCTTGGAGTCTAGAGATGGAGCCCCACATCAGGCTCCCACTCAGCAGGGAGTCTGCTTCTTTTTCTCTCTCTCCCTCTGCCCCTCCCCCTGCTTGAGCTCTCTCTCTCTCTCTCTCTCTGTCTCTCTCTCAGATTAATTAATTAATTAGTTAAAAAATCTTTTTTTAAAAAAAGCTGCTGAANTCTCTCTCTCTCTCTCTCTCTCTCTCTCTCTCTCTCAGATTAATTAATTAATTAGTTAAAAAATCTTTTTTTAAAAAAAGCTGCTGAAACTTTTTAAGACTCAGACTATGAGAATTCATAAAAACACCATCCTATGAGAAAATAGCAGGAATTATTTCTGTCCTTCCTGTCCTCCCTCTTCTTTATGTCTTCTGGGTCAGGGGTCATTTCCAATTCAAGATCCCGTAAACAAAAAGAATATAGCTGAGCATTTTCTGGAGCCCTCAACTGGGGGACTCTGTGATCAGTAGAAGCTGTTGACACCATCTGGGCCAGGGAATGAGAACAGAATATGGGAGCTGCACAGAGTGCGCACCTTCAGCTCCTTTGGCCAAAGTCGTCTCAATAAGCAGCTTTAGATAATACTAGTTACCTCAGTGACAGCAGATTCCCCCAAATGGTTCAAAGAAGCAGAAATTCTTCACAATCCGGCATCTGCTCTCTGCCAGGCAATGAGATAATCACCTCTGGACCTTGCTTGGAAGTTCCCTTCTCGATGGGTCCTTCCCTGACCACCCTGTTTAAAATCGTGATCTCCTGCCCCATTCAGCACTCCCTCCCCTCTCCCCTGTTTTATTTTTCTCCATAGTTTTTATCACCATTGGCATACTATAGATTTGGGTTGTCACTTCCTACATAAGATTACAAACTCCATAAATGTAGAGAATTTTTTATTATTAACTAGATTTCTTATTTTCTAGGATAGTGCTGGGTATCTTCTAGATGCTCCACAAATATTTTTTAGTGAATTAATAAAATATTTAAGGGGCCCTCATGTGTACAAAACACCATCTAGCTTCAGAAAATAAAACTGAGTGCAAGAGAGAAAAAATTCCTTTCCTTGTGGAAGGTAATTGTGTTTTAGCATAATAAGTACAATTTGATAATACTGAGATCAATGGGAACCCCCCGAGGGGGCACTTAATTCAGATTTAAGAAGCCAAAGAGGGCTTCCTGGAGGAAGTGTTGTCTCAGCTGAACTCTGAAAGATAAGTCTGAGTGGGCCAGGGGAGAGGTAGTGAGAGAGATGGGCAGAAGGAACAGCTGGTGCAAAGAAATGAATTGAGAAGGACCATGACATGTTAAAGAAACTAAAAATGCTTCTGCATGGAGTTTGAAAGAGGAATGGTCAAAGAAGAGAATGAAGGGGCAGCTGGTGACAGATCACAAAGGGACTGGTAAACCATGTTAAGGGACTTGGGCTTTATCCTGAGAGTTTCTAGAGTAGTAATGATATGATGAAATTTGCAATTTAGAGAGTTCATTTGCATGTCCTGATGAGGAAGGGACAGACAGGACAGGGCAAGTAAAGAGGTTCTAGAGAAATACAGGTGGCTAAAAAGACAGGATTTGGTGACTTATTTGATATGTACGTGAAGAAGGATCAATCCATGTTTTATTCACCCATGTGTGTAGCAAATATATTATTAAGCATATAATATATATACCTTTCTATGAGTTCTAGATATATAGCATAAAGAAGATCATGTTCTTTGCCTCATGAAGCTTCCCTTCCAAGTTATACTTAGTTTCAATTTCTCTCCAACCAGAACATGAGGGAATGAAATACGGAAAGATATGGAGAAGAGAGTTCTAAGGAAAGGGAACAGTATAAGGGTGAAGGCTCTGAGCATGGCATGTTCAAGACACAGAAAGAGTGAATGAGGTTACCGGCAGTAAGAGATGACACTGAAGAAGGAAGTAGGGACCAGATTACATAAGGCTAGTACATATTATTTTATAAGGCTATTATGTAAGATCAAGGAAAGCATTTTGGATTTGTTCTAAGAAAAATCATTAGAATGTGTTGAGCAAGGGGTTGATGTGACCTAGTTGGTATTTTTGGATCACTGGGGCTGTGGCTGCTCATGGAGAGTTGACTGTACAGGAACAAGAGTAGTCATGGTTCGACGGTTAGGAGGCCACTAACTGAAAGATGCGGTGACTTGAAGCTAGGTGGTAACCACGGAAATGGGTAGAGCTTGTGTGATACATTTATAAGATGAAGCCAATAGGGTTTTCTGAGTATTCGTATGGAGGACGTTTGAGAGATAAAGAAGAGTCAGGAATGATTCCTTGGTTATTGGCCTCAGCCACTGGGTTGTGCCATGTGGTGAAATGAGGAACACGGTGAAAGAGCAGAATGTGGAGCAGAAAATCAAGATTCTGCTTTGGCCACATAGGCTTGAGCTTCCTGTTGGACATCCAGGCACAGCTTGCTATAGGTGGCTGGGGATATGTATCTGGGGTTCAGGAGAGAGGTGGGGGGTTGGATTATTAATTTAGAATCATTTTTAAATAGATGGGACTGAAAGTTATGGTCTGATTACATCACCAATGGGGTGAATGTAAATGGGGAAGAGAAGGAAACTGAAAGCTGAGCCTTGGGACCTGCCAACATTTAAAGACTAAAGGGAAAGAGGAGAACTAGATGAATGATAGATCCTGGAAGCAAGTCAGGGAAGTGTTTCAGCAGCGAAGTAGTGACCACTTGGATGTCAGGGTTCAGGATTCAGACCGGAGCAACTAAATCTCCAGTGGTCCCATTCAGTGGGGGAAGAACAGTGTGGAGACAAAGATATGAGTTGTGTTCACATCGTGCTGAGCTGTAGGTATTTTTGGCACATCCACACCAAATCAGCATGTTCTGGAGTCTAAGAGATGGGTCCAGATTTGAGATGTAGATTTGGAAGTCATCAGCAGAGAGATGACTTTTAAAACCAGAACAGTAGGTAACATCATTCAGAATAAGTGTGGAGAGATGGGAACAGACACTAAGGCAAAGTCCCAAAAGCATAGCATATGAGAAATGAGAGTGGATCCAGGACCACATAGACCAGGAACTCATAAAGGAGTCTGACAAGGAGGCTTGAGAGATGAAATGATGCATGGAGATCCTGGCAGGTAAGAGCACCAGCAGGAGGGAGTGTCAGATGTCTCTGCTGGGTTCAAAAACAAGAAGTGTATTTTTGAGCAGTTTTGATGGTGCTTGGGAAACAGAATCCAGATTGCATTGAGTGGCTGAATGAAGTTGAAGGAGATGGAAGCAGCGGCTAGGTGCAACTCTTTTCAAGAAGTTTGGCAGGAAGGGAAGTAAGAGGTGGGTGACAGCCAGAGGGTGGCATGGCATATGCATAATATGAAAATGAGAGTGCCAAGGACTGAGCCCTCAGATGTGACAACTTTGAGGGACAGAAAGAACAAAAAACAAAACAAAACAAATAATAAATAAAAAATAAAAAACAAACAAACAAAAAACCAACAGAAGTAAGGCCCAGAGAGGCAGGAGGGAAGAAAAAAGACATAAATCAGGAGAGGAGAGAATTCAATGGGAGAATGACTAGTTACACCAAATGCTGCAGAAGATTTAGTCAAAAGCAACAGCACAGTGTAGCTTTGATGATCCTGGCCAAGAGAGGTGTCAGTATCACTGTATCTTGAGGAATGAATGGGGCCAAGATACCGGAGCCAGTGGCTTTAGATTAATCTTTCAGAAAGCTGACTGTGAAGAGGGAAAAATAAATAGCTACAGAGCAATTGGGCCTCCAGGGTAAAATCAGCATGGGCCTATATGGCAAAGGAAAATAGCCAACAGAGAGGAAAGGATCAAGAGGGACATGGGATAGATGCTGGAAGCCAGGTCCCTTGAGGAGCAGAACGGGAGGGTCCCAAAGAACAGAGACAGAGTCAGCACCAGGGCCAGGCAAGTTCCAGGGGAACACTGGCTGTGAACTTCAGGAAAGAGATGTGTGTTCATTGGCGTCTGTCGGCTTGGACCAAGATGTAGAAAGTCTTGTTCACTCTAGTATCTGCTGCATCTCTAGCAATGCTGAGCATGCAGTGGGCACTCAGTAAACACCTGTTGAATAAATAAATAAATGATGAGTATAAGCCAATGAAAATCCGATTTTGTCTTTTTTAATAAAACCTGGAAGAGTTGAGTTACACCTAGAAATAGAGCCCAAAAAAGTACAAGATGTTCTCCTGTAGCTTTTGAAATTGTTTCTGCCTGCTGTTTTAATGCTGGGAGGAATCAAAAGTGATGCAAAATTAATGTAGAATTAATATTTCATCAGAAAACTTTCATTTCCTTCAATATGTGCTTGGAAATGTGTGCTTTCTTTAATGTTATTGTTAATGTTCTTCTGTTCGATGATTTTTATAAATAAGAAATACAAGTTAGTAGTGCTTGGCTGACTCAAGGCAATCACTTCTCCAAAAACACTCAAGATAGCCACACTGTATCAAAGACCTATCACTAAAACCAAACTATTCTAATTCCCTTTTTTTTCCCTTCTGCGAAAATGTTTGATATGTAAGAAAAAAAATTATATAACTAGGTTTGTGATTGTCTTCCTGGGAAGAGGTATCATATCATTAAGTGGATGTTGATGAATGGATATTTTCAGGAAAATAGGGCCATAGTTTATGCTGCAATGAATGGAAAGCAGCAGTTTCAATTCTGGTGATACAATTCTAATTCTCATACACTTTTTCTTACAACCTGCACCTTATTTAATATAAAAAAATGCAGACGACCAGTAATTATTTTTTCAATACCCTCAGAGTCTGCCCACTCTCCCAGAGTGCTGTCAGTGTAAGAAAGAACACATGAGCCTGCTAGACTGAGTTGAGGCTGACCCAACCTAGACCAGTGTTGTTATAACTGGATCCGATAGAGTTTCTACCCCACCTGGACCTTGACTGCTTATACTCAGTTTGTACAAAATGAGTGCCAGGCCTAGGATCATCTTGGCTCTGACACTGACTACTCTGTGACTTAAAGTATGTTACCTCTTATCTTCAGTCCTCTGTTTTAGCATCTGTAAAATGGGAAAAATAAGAACCTAGCATTCCGCCTCTTCTATGTCAGATATCCAGTAAATGTGAACTCCTTGCTTTCTCCTTCTCAAATACGGTTTACTGATAATCAGAGCTTCTTCTTAAACCTGATTAAAGGTCCAGTGATGCTCACCCACAAGGAATTTGCCCTCTGGGACAGCTCTGCTCTCACCTGAGGCAGATTTTCCTACAGCAGAGCTAGAGAGTACATGTCTCCTAATTATCTGTTTTCCAGGGGTCACCTAGATTTCTAGGCTCTTGTCCCAGATTTTCAGTGCAGGGTAGTGTCTTTTTCCCCCTCTTTCTTTCTTTCTGTCTGTCTTTGAGAGTTGAAGCCAAAGAAGCAGGGTGAATATATTTTAACAGCTAGGAAGTTCTGATGGACTGGCACAAGGAGACATAGAAAACTCACATGTTTAAAATGTTAGCAGTAGTAACAAGAAAAGTGGTTTGGTGAAAATCTTTTTCTAAGTCTCAGAAATAGGACATTTCCTGGAAAATGGCTGTCATATAATCAGCACAATGACACATTTTATTAGTTTGGCTCTCTTGGGCAACATGATGGAAATTTGTCTTTATCCAATATGAATATTTAAAGACAATAACACCTAAACATTAAGTCCTAAGGTATAGGGTTGCTGGGGGTGGGATGTTATGAATAGAGTAACTCTGAGAGGAAAAAAATCCGAGAAGCAGAGGGAAGGAGGGTTTCAACCAGAAAAGTCTGTTCCTGATGAAAGATATTCCCAGTTAGATTTTGCAAATGCCCCTGGGATGGGTACGTGTCCAGGCCACTGAATTAAAGTGGTTCTTGATTGCGTATGAATGTGCATTTTCCAAATTATATTCCACTCTCTTCAGCTGGACTGTCTGCCAAAAAAGGACTTTTGTTGTGTCTGTGATACTGAAGATTGTCCTTTTTTAAGATCCTTCCCTGTTAATGCTTCAGTTTTACTTATCGGAGATGAATTTATAATATATATCACTTTTAGAAACATGGGAGAATTGCCAATTAGAAGCAGAGGAAGGGAGAGTAGGGAAATGTTCTCTTTCCTGGAATCACCTACTAGTTGCCTCAGGTTTAGCCTCTGACAGCTGGGCCACGTGAGGGGAGCTTTTTCCCTGTGAATAGCCGGAGGGGAGCGCTAATGAGGAGCCGAAGGCTGGCGGAGGAGTCTCTTTTTGGCAGACAATTAGAAAGAGGGATGAGATCACCTCCTCATTATGCTCTACTAGAACGGGAGCAGTTGGGTAGCGGGTTTTGTGTTTTGTTTTAATTTTTTTACAAACCATCTGCTTCCCTTGAGAAAGACTGATCTGACTCTTGTAGGTTTTTTTACACCCTTATAACATGTGTTGTTGTATATATTTTGAAAGCTGTATATACTCAAGAGAGGAAATTTGGAAACCACAGAGAATTTGGACAGTGGGGTTGTGACAATCCAGTTATCTTGTCCAAAGATGACCATTGTTAACGTTTTATGCTTTCAGATTCTGATTTTCTCCTTCTAGAGATTTTTATGTCTGATAATATGATATGTAGATCTTTGATCAAGGAATGAACATTTATGTGAACATATATGTTAGCCAAACCAAACATGGTATAGAAGGAAGATGGAGGAACGCCTCTTTTCCCCATGATACCACTCAGGCCCAGGGGGATGTCCATTCCCTTCCAAACACTGAGAGAATGGAAGAAAACTCTCCTTTTTCTCCATCGCTTCTTACTTCACCCCAAAGAGGAAATAGCTAATTCAATATCCAGTAGGGAACTTGACCACTTGGTGGGGTTGTTATGTCATAATAGGAAAGAAAAAGGAGGAAAAACCTGTCATCTGAATGTTTCCTTTCTGCCAGCTTTGTGGATTGTCCCTTGCTAGAAGGACCCTGAGAGAGAAGCCTCAGCTCGATGGCTGTTTTCCCCGGTATATCTGCCCAAGAAAGATTAGGCTAAGTTAAAATTGAAGTGGGAAATAGGAGGCAAGACTGTCTTCTGCAAACCAGATCTAATGTTAATACAGCTGGCCTCTAATCTCCGTTTGGTTCTTTGGGTATCTTCGGTGACCAAGAGGAATTGTCGATATTCAACCAATCTGACCTATAAAAATAGCCAATCCAAATGGGTCAACCTATTATTTTCTGCCAGATAGATTCTGGAGGAGAGCAGAAGTGATTGGAATCACAAATATACAACGTTCAAGAAAACAGTACAGGTAGCTTGTTAGCCACAAAAGACAGCCTCTAAATATAGACATTTTATCAGAATGACTCAGTTTTTCTGAAGATATTTAAGGCCCATAAGATGGAGCTAAAGGACAAGCCATGTTGAGTCTTTAAGTCTGTAAGAACAAAATGCAAATGCTAGGGAGATTTCCTGAAATGTCTGTTTTGGATTTGCAGAACATTTCTCCCATCCAGGTTACCTAAATTTTTTGTCATCATCATGTTGCAAAGCTTGTAAGCACACAAGTCAGAAAACATAAAATAGCATGACAGGCTAACTTTATGACACTCGTGATGCTCTGGTATTTGTTCCTTTTCATAAATTAAAGTAACTCTTTGAAAGGGATAAAATCTACATCACAAATTTGATCTTCTGGAAGAAATCACTTCTTATGGAAAGAAGTAGCCTACTGGCCTTTTGCTGTACCTCCAGGCAAAGCTACTGATTCTTTTTAAAATAAAATTAATTTTGTTTATACTTTGGATTAATTTGGTGAAACTGTAGAACTAACCAAAAGGAAAAGTTTAAAGTTTAACAATAGCCTAAATGTACCATTTACTTTAAGTGCTATGTGACTCTACATCTTCTGTTTTGATTAAAACAAACAAAAGTACCTGGGCGTCTCAGGTGGTTGATGGGCCAACTCTTGATTTCAGCTCAGGTCAAGATCTCACAGTCATGAGATCAAGTCCCACATCAGGCTCTGCGCTCAGCAGGGAGTCTGCCTGAGGGTTCTCCCTCTCCCCCAACTCATACACACCTCTCTCTCTCTCTCTCTCTCTCTCTCTCTCTCTCTCTCTCAAATAAATGAAGGTGAGATAGACCTAGAGACACACAGAGAGAAAAAGGATACGTGTGATATTGGCAGTCTTATGGTGTATCATACTATAAGTGAGGTTGATGCACTTTGCATGGTTATGAGATATGTCATGGGGATAGGATTTACAACATCTTCCTTACTTAATCATTTTGCACTAATTTTGAGAGTCATGTAGCACAATTACATTTAACCATCATGACTTATATTAATATGCTGGTGATTATACAATGAAATTCTGCGTAAGTCAGAAATGTACCATCATAATCATCCAAGTGTAATTGACCTCAACTAGTCAAGTTATGTAGTGGCTGTGAGTTTGGCTACTTACATCTACTCACAAAGACGTTGTAGAGACATAGACACATATCAACTAAATATACACGTGATGAAGACATAGACACACATCAAGTAAAGATGAAGGGATAAAATTCATATTTTGTGCAAGAAATAAGTTAAATAAAATTAGTAGAATGATGAGCCAGAAATTCATGGGAGCAGCAGAATTAGGGACAGAGTTAGGCCAGAAAAAGTTTGTTGTTGTTGTTTTTTTTAAGTTCAGCAAGCATCTACAGGGCAGCTACTAAATTCCAGGTTCTAAGTGAAATGGTGGAGGAAAATCAGTGAAAGAGGAGTGACCATGTTAGAGGAGAGGAGGGACTTATGAGTGAGCATGAAAACCAAATTGTCTGAATCCAGACAGAGGTGGTCTGGGGAGTGTTGGCAAATGGAGTTAGCATAGAAAGGAAGAGAGAAGCTTGAGTGGTTATTGGCAAGAAGAGGGTGTGTGTGTGTGTGTGTGTGTGTGTGTGTGTGTGTGTGTGTTTAGGAGAGAGCATAACCAAGTATGATTGAAGACTGCCAAGAAAGATCCAGTGGGAAGAGATTGGCTGAAGCTGAAAAGACAGGGAGGGAGAGAGAGGAGAAAAAATTAAATGATACTGTGGTCCACCAATGTGTACTTACAAATATACGTATAATGTTATTTAATGTTAACTTCTGTTGTCCTAAAAGCAATGTCAGCACAGACTTTTTTAGTTATTATTAAATAACTTTTGGAAGCTGCACTTGAACTCTGTGAAGCCTGGGAGTCCAGATGCTAGTATTTTAGCCCCAACTCTGGCATTAACTTGATTTATTATTAGAGGCTCAGTTTCCTTACCAATAACATGGGTATAATCATAACTCCTTTCAAGTGCTGTTTTTTGGAGATAAAGTAAAAATAATGTGTTTTGCAAATTGTAAATTTATCATAAATAAATACAAACTATACAAACTATAAATAACATTTACAACCTACTGTAAGCTACCAAGTTTAAATAATAATCCTGGAGCTATCTATCGCCTTTGCTTCAGAGAATGTGCCCCAGCCACTGAGCATGGTATGCTCCAGTGCGTCCATCAGTAATATCAGACAAGTTGGGATCATAGACCTCTCTGGCAGGTGGTGCCTAAAGACTAATGATGTGGAAGAAGTAGTTTAAATCTTTCAAATAAAAAAGATGTAAATCTAAGGTTGTAATAAACACTTTTCTTTCCTTGGTATTCTTAATGTTCTTTGAGATTTTTCAGAGCACAGAAAGGATGAAATCTTGCCATTTGCAACGACATGGGTGGAGCTAGAGAGTATAATGCTAAGTGAAATAGGTCAGTCAGAGAAAGACAGATACTGTATGATTTCACTCATACGTGGAATTTGAGAAACAAAACAAATGAACAAAGTGAAGAAAGAGAGAGGCAAACCAAGAAGTCAACTCTTAACTAGAGAGAACAAACTGGTGGTTTCCGATTTTTCAGAGCACAGAAAGGATGAAATCTTGCCATTTGCAACGACATGGATGGAGCTAGAGAGTATAATGCTAAGTGAAATAGGTCAGTCAGAGAAAGACAGATACTGTATGATTTCACTCATACGTGGAATTTGAGAAACAAAACAAATGAACAAAGTGAAGAAAGAGAGAGGCAAACCAAGAAGTCAACTCTTAACTAGAGAGAACAAACTGGTGGTTTCCAGAGGGGAGGTGGGTGGGGGGATGGGTTAAATGGATGATGCGGATTAAGGAGAGCACTTGCTGTGATGAGCTCTGGGCGTTGTCTGGAAGTACAGAATCGCTATATTGTTCACCTGAAAAGAGTATTATGTTATATGTTAACTAACTGCAATTTAAATAAAAACTTATAAAAATAAACAGAAAAGGGAAAAAAGATAATTATGAAATAGCATTCATTTGTTTATTTTTTGGTATTAATATTTTATCATTTCTTTGTGGATATAGAAATGTGTGCAAAGAAAGGTAAGTCTACTAAAGATTAATGACCAAATCAGAAGGCTTTTTGTTCTTTGTCTTTTTTTTAACAGTCTCAATTGTGGGTATCTGTTATTACACTTCTCTCTTATTACTCCAACAACCTCTTTGCTAAGGAATTAAACCACCAATAGAAAACTATTGGAAAATTATTTTGTCAGTATGTTTCATGCTATATGACCACAGGGAAAAGACTGGAGCCAAAAAATCACTAAAAAGTAATAGCCTGTTTACAACAGAAGCTCCCAAACGTTTATTTTCTTCTGTAGTTACAGATGCAGTGACGAGATCTCTACTGGTGGCAATTCCTGTCATTGACCTTCATTAAAATGTTTAAAAAAAAAAAAATCAACCGTGACAGAACTCCCACAGATATCAGCAGTTTGAGTGACCTTGAACATATCACTTCATCTCTTGAAACTTCTGAGTCCCCAGCTTTTAAATAAAGGCAGTGGGGGGAGCCTAGTTTATTCTAAACTGAGGGGCAGTTGTAAATTTATATAAATTATATAAATATCTCTTTTTAGTGGCCAGTGCCCTGCAGGGAGCATGACACAATGCTGATTAATACACTGCCTCATCCAAAATGCCAGCAGCAGCCTGAATTAGCCCGAATGTCCTTCCCATAGTCAGTGATACCAAGTCAAGTATCTGTCCATTCATTAATTCATTCAGGCACCCATTACTGATCCCTTACTGTATGCTGGGCACCTACCTTCCCTAGCTGAATATTCCAGAAACCCTGGCTTGAATTGTATCCTTCTTTATTCTTTCCCCTTCCCTTTAAAGGTCTTCCCATGCATAGGACCACCTTTGTACAAATAAGGACCACCTATGTACAAATAAGGATTTTTCAGTTCAACCCATTAAAGGAATAGATCCCAGGACTCATCTGGTGCTTTGGGGTTTCTAATAACATTGACAAAAAAAAAAAAAAAAAAAAAAAAAAAGGCTCACCCTGTCTTCCCCAAAGTTTGAATAATGTCCTGGTTTGCCGTTAATAATTCAGGAACAGAAGCCCTCAGCTCCACTGACCAAGGGCTTCCAGTTGGACAATGAAATCCAAAATGTGGAACCTGAAGTTAAATATTTCAACTGTTGATTCAATCATTTATAATTTTTAAAACAAAACACACCAACTGTTTTTTGTCCAGTGAATAATTTTCACTGGCAAACTCAAATTTCTTAATATACTTCAATGGCATTTAAAGCCAATTGTACTAACTGCCTTAGAGCCTTTTACCATATCAAGTAGGATCATTAACTTGCTAATTAACTGTGCAGTGAGCAACCCTATGCTATCCTGCAATCCTAGCAGCCGCCACCCCAGTCCAGAGTCCCTCAGGGAGCGCTGTGACCTCTAGACTCAGACCCCAGGCAACACGCTCTTACTCATTCACACAGCCCTTCATCACCTATTGTCTCATAGCACCTGGGAAAGCTTACGATTCTGATTGCTTGTGTTACAAAGGAGACCAAGGCACAAAGAACCTGTGAGAGCCTGCCAGATCACAAAAACCTTTTGGGATGGAAGGGATTCTGAGTGCTGTTTATGGTGCCAAAAGTCATGCTGTTGGGCAGGCATGCTTTGCAAATATACAAATATTTTTCATCCTTTAATGAATCTTGGATGTTATTGATCATTACAAATCCCGTATGTACTTGTTCAATCACTATCATTGGGATACTTCTCATGAACACAGCAGAGTCTGGGTACTGAGAATGTAATCCTGCTCTCATAGACCTCTGGACACATGGGGAAGTGAGACATCATGCCAATAATTCTGCACTCATTACATTACTGTTGGAGTTAACACGGTAAAGGACACAGGACACAAGGAAAGCCTGATTAGACCTGACCTGGCCTGGGAACCCAAGAGGCTTCCTTGAGAAGGCAGTATATAAGTGCAGGTCTGAAGGAAAAGGAGGCAGGAGTTCAGGAATTCAGATGGGGGCATTCCAGATGGAGGGGGATGCATGAGTGAAGACCCTGAGGCAGGACAGAAAGGTTTATTCCAGGTAGGGCAGGATACCAGTTTAGTCCAGGTGGCAAAAATGGGAGAGGGCGGCATGAATGGATTTGAGATGTTTCAAGGGTGGAATTGGCAGAACTTGGTGACTGACAGGATATGGGCAGTAAGAGTGGAGGAGTACAGGGGTCACTGGCCTGCATCTGACTTCAGGGTGGTGAAGTCACTTGTTTAGGATTCTAGCAGAGCAGTGGTACTGGGCGGTAGGACAGGATCACCAGTTTCTCATTCAGTACATGGAGTTTGAAGTCCTGTGGGACATAGTCTGTCTAGTGGAGACCCTGCCTCACCAGAGTATCCAAAGGTCACTCTGTCTTACTAGGGTGTAGTAGAGACAGCCTGTTCTGTGGGGCCCAGAGCATGTGTTTGGAAGCACGGTTACAGACCAGCATTGAGACCCTTGTCATTTATAAAATGTTTTCTCCTGTATTATGTCTAAGCTTCTCAGTGAACTTTGGAGGAAGTCAGTGAGTTATTCTCTTCATTATACTAGCAGGAAATTGAGGCTTCCTGAGTTTGTGATTTGCCTGAGGTCACACTACTCTAAGGAAGGATCTGGTACTCAAATTCAAATCTTCTAACTCCAGGCACAAGGGTCTCCTCATTTCACCACATTAACTTGCTACAGGATTGGGGCCAACTCTCTACCAACTCCTGGGGCTTCCGTGTCAGATGGAATCTCACTCTGAGCACAAAATGTGTAAGAAATGGAAATGAAATCAAAATTTTTTTCCTATAGTCTTTATTCTGCCATCTCTCTCTCTTTACTCTTCTATTTTTAAAGTATTGTAAACTTGAGAGTCATATTTGTATTATATTTAGAGCAAATATATTTACAAGTGGTAAGGAGACAGTTATCTGGGGAAAATTAAGTTCAACTTTTGTCTAAATTCTAATAATTTGTAAAACATGGTAAGACCTCTGCCTCCTCATAAAATAGTGGAAGCACCTAAAATGGCTCCGTGTTTTCTCCCCTCATGGGAGGTGTTCTGGGGGAGTCCGGCATTGAGAAAGACGGGAGACAGAGCACCACCAGCCTGTCTTATCCACTGGCCTTCTGTCCTTTCCCTCAAAGCTTGGGAGATGTTTAAGTAAAGTTAGTTTATGCTTGTTTCGGAGTCTGTTTAACTGAGTCAGTTCTGGGTCTACACAGACACTCAGGTCCAAGGGAAATACCTTCTCTACAGGGCTAAGATATTTTTTCTTTGTTACATGGGAATCTTTCTCCTGAACCTGCTATTGTTGCTTTCTTCCCTCCTTCCCTATAGCTCTTGGACTGCTTTGTGATCCCGGTGGTGATTTTGCTCTCCTGGTTCTTCCTGCTGATCCGGTACAAGGCTGTGCATTTCCTCGGTATTGTGGTCTGCATCCTGGGAATGGGCTGCATGGCAGGAGCAGATGTCCTCGTGGGAAGGCATCAGGGAGCAGGTGAGTCCCTAGGTGTTCGTCATGGGACTGTATGCGTGAGGCCAAGGCAAGACACAGATTGTTCATGGTGGGGTAGAAACGAGGAAGCTGGTCCTCCCAGTGTCTGTGTCTGAGTCATGTTTGTTCCTCAACACCTTGAATAGTGGCACGTGGGAAGTGCTTAATCCATGTTTCTTGAGTAAATGAAGGAGGCAAAATACAAATTTTCTGTCCTTTCCACATGTATTCAGAAACATTCGGATGGTGTTTAAAACTGGCAGTCAGGACCCATTTGGAGGATATTTTGGGAGGCCATGGCTGCCTGGTCCAAACCAGATGGCTAGACATGGTGTCAGTGGTTCCCTCCTGAACTGCGGGGGTCTTCCCCACACCCCACCATCCAACTCTTCCTTTCTCAGGTCAGGGAAAAACTGAGTTTTCAAACCACTGGGTGGAGGTTGGTATATAAGCTAAGAGTGGGTATTTGAAGTTTGAATGCTAGATTGGGAATACTTAATATTTTTATGGAGGAGGAGCTAAGTTTAGTCTCCTTGTGTGTGGTTTTCTTGTTTGTTTGTTCATTTTTTTGGTGGGGACGATTTGTGGTTATCAATCACAGCTTGTAGACTTGTAAAGTGTCAAGATTTACTCATTAAATTGCTATGAATCTGATGGGGATCCTGATTGAGGATGGTTTCCACAGGGTTGTTTTTGAAGCCTTGCAGTTTTTTAAAATGTACACAAATTCTTATGCTACAAAGGTTTTTGGGAACAGAAAAAAAATGACCTCCTTTATTATTATCAAGAATGGGATAGAGAGTATTCCCATTTCTCTGGTTCTTGGACTTGACCTTCCTTCTAGGGAATTAGATAATAGCCAAAATTGGGACATACGTCATAATGAACCCAGGTAGTAGGATGTACCTGAAATAAATACATTTTATTTTATTTTTATTTTTTTTAGATTTATTTATTTATTTGACAGAAAGAGAGATCACAAGGAGGCAGAGAAGCAGGCAGAGAGAGAGGGGGAAGCAGGCTCCCCGCTGAGCAGGGAGCCCGATGCGGGCCTCGATCCCAGGACCCTGAGATCATGACCTGAGCAGAAGGCAGAGGCTTTAACCCACTGAGCCACCCAGGCGCCCAAATAAATACATTTTATATAACACAGAACAAAAGAGAGACAGCCTTGGCCCTCACAAACCCACTGCCTACACAACATAATCACCCCTACCTCAACAGATACGCTAAAAAACACACACCAGCTTCTCCCAAATTCTTTTCTATAAAACACTGGGTCCATGGGGTATCAGTAGATGTCATATGAAAGGCCCAGTTTTACACTCTATGCCCATGTGGTCCTGATATGGATAATCTCTTTGGACTAATCGGATAGTTTTTTTGTTTGATATAATGTTGCTAGTGGTTCTAAAGTCAATTTAATTACACTTTCTCAGCTTTACTTGAAGGATGTAAACATAGACTAAGCAGAAGCATGTGCCCTTATTTATGAAAATTCTGCTTTGCTGAACCTTAGCCATTGACCACCTGCTGTTATCTTGCATTTCCTAGTCAAGACAGACAATTGCCTAGATAATCTGAATGTTTAAAGCCCAGAAAATTAAGCTAAATTGAGTTGATTTTACTAGACTGTATTCACTACTCCTAGGGACAAAAAAAATGTCTTCTTGATTTCAAATGCAGGATTAGGAGAGGGTCTTCCAAAAGTAGTAATTTTTAAAAACAATGCAGAGTAGCTCAAACATACTAGAGTGGATTTTATCTAAGACTCACAGCACCATCCTTTTTGTGATATATGAAGTCTTCGTGTTAATAATTAAAATTTATCATCACGGACTACCTTCCATACTAGAGTAATGGTGACCAAGTACATGGTATGATGTTCTAAAGGCAGCCCAAATATAGGATCCAAGGGCTTATTTTACAAAATAAATTAGGCAAAATTAATTAGGTAGCAATTTAAGCTGAAAAAAGAAAAAAAAACCCTCTGGTTTTAAGACAATCTAATCTTAAAATTGACGTGCATCGCTCTGCCAAATAGCGCATTTGTTTCCACCTTTATGGTAAAATTGGCCCAATGTCATTACTTAGCCAGGGACAGAACTTTTCTGAAATACTTTAGTCACTCATCAGAACTTCAGTCAGGCATTGAACTCCATATAAATCATCATCCCCCAACCAAGAGCTTTTCATAGGAAGAGAGACTGTCTGACTTCATCCTTTTTATACTCCTTAGTCCACGGTTCACCTTAGCCTGGGATTTTGAATATTCTCTCCTCAAGCACAGTGATAATGGCTTGTTCAAAGTTACTCTGACTTCATTATAATTTAAGTAATTGCTCTAATTCTCCTTGTTAGGATGTTTCTTCTTCATTTTGATTTTTTTAAACATTTTATTTATTTATTTGACAGAGAGAGAAAGAGATCACAAGTAGGCAGAGAAGCAGGCAGAGGGAGGGGGGAAGCAGGCTCTCCACTGAGCAGAGAGTCCTATGCGGGGCTCAATCCCAGGACCCTGAGATCATGACCTGAGTCGAAGGCAGAGGCTTAACCCACTGAGCCACCCAGGTGCCCCTTCCTCATTTTGATTTAAGCCTTGCTAAAGGAAACGTCACAGATGGCAGCAAGCTCGGAATGTCCATATCAGGAATTGTGCTTCTGATGAAGCTTTGCCAGCAGATTTGCCCACCGCAGACAGAAGCGGAGAAAAGGCATCCGCAGTCCATGGCCGTAGGAGGCTCTGCCTCGGTGCCTGGGAAGTGTGAGGGGAAGGGAGGAAAGTCCTAAGACTAAGATAAAGCTCAATTAAAACAGCTCCATATTGGGCGCCTGGGTGGCTCAGTGGGTTAAACCCTCTGCTTTCAGCTCAGGTCATGATCTCAGGGTCCTGGGATCGAGGCCCGCATCGGGCTCCCTGCTCGGCGGGGAGCCTGCTTCCCCCTCTCTCTCTCTGCCTGCCTCTCTGCCTCCTTGTGATCTCTCTCCCACTGTGAAATAAATAAATAAAATCTTAAAAAAAAAAACAGCTCCATATTATAAAATATATTTCTTGCTCTCCACAGTATCATATTTCTATGATAATACTTTTATTGCCTCTTATAGTTCATTTATTAAAGATGTTAGTTAGATACCTATAATGACGTTTTTTCTTATTATTAGACATAATTCTATAGTTATTTCAAGGAAGAGAGAACATTTTCAAGGAGGAACATTTTAAATAAACACAATCAAAAACAAAGAGTGACCATTTTTTTGGTGCCAGGCAGTTTCCCATGCATTATCTCATTTAATCCTCCTGACTATGCAAAGAAAATTTTCTTAGTCTCACTTTTGCAGCTGAAAAAATCAAGGCCAAGGGAGATGAGAAGTATATGCAAGGACACACTAGTACTAAATGGTGTGGCCTAGTTATGAATCTAGCCAGTATGTTTTCTGCCACAGCACTTTTACTTATTTTTCTATAATTGTGACCCTTATAAGAAATGTACAGCGGTTCCATTGCAGTAAATTAGGAGAAATGACTGTCCCAGATTGCTCAGTATGAAGGGGTTTCCTCAGATGAGGGAATTTGGTACAAAAACCAAAAGAATACCAGGAAAACAAGGCAGTTGGTCACATTTGAAACTCAAAAATAGTCAGTAGGATGGGTTCATTTACATAAATTATATGAATAGTCTTTTAACACTCCAGAATAGTATAATTCACCACTTATTTCTCGATCTAGTGGTAAGTAGCAGTTTTCCCAGGAGGCTGACTCCAGCAAGCTCTCCCGCCTGTCAAGTTCTCTTCTCCTCTCTCTGATCCTTACCAAGAGTGGGAATTTGCCTTAGGAAAAGTGACGCCTTTAGAGTACAGTTGACCCTTGAACAGCATGCTTTTGAAATGCACGGGCCCACTTGTACATGGATTTTTTTTTCAATAAATACAGTACGGTACTGTAAATGTATTTTCTCCTCCTCTTGGTTTTCTTAACATTTTCTTTTCTTTAGCTTACTTTATTGTAAGAATACAGTATGTAATACATATAACATACAAAATATGTGTTAATTGTTTATAGTATTGGTAAGACTTCTGGTCAACAGTAGACTATTAGTAGTTAAGTCTTTGGGAAGTCAACATTTATATGCAGATTTTTGACCACACGGGGGTCAGCACCCCTAACCTCTGCATTGTTCAAGGGGCACCTGTAAATATAGACTCTCCCAAGGTGACCACAGAGGCATGGATGAAGAGGTCGTTCCCCAAGCCCAGCCCAGATTCTTTCATGTGAAGTCATTGCCTAGAGAATGTACAATGCTCCCAAATGAACGCTGAGAACCTGGTTTTACGGTTCTATGGTTTTAGGTTGTTCCAGCCAATCTGGGAATCCAAGGCTACCCTGAGGTGTGAACCTCTTCCCTAGAATTGTGCTGGAGAGAGCTCCCTTCCCATCTGGCCTCTCTTGTGCCCCAGGCTGCATGCCTCCCACACTCACATGTGCTAAGCTGTATAGGAGGACAGAGCTGGAGACTACTTGGGTACGAGCCCTCATGGGTTGCGAACTTCCACTCTTCCTTCCTGGCTTCGTACTTCCTAAAGTGGAATTTGCCTAATTATAGGAAATAGCTGGGCGCAGGACTTATTAAAAATTGGACAAACCCAAACCAAGCAAACCTGATTTTTAAAACAAATAGACATTTTTATGAAAATACAAGAAAATATTAATGTAATAGGGAATCGCCTATATTTTCACTCTTATATTACTTACTTTAGGGGAGTTGAAAATTTCAACCTATAATCTCTTTCACACTCATTTTCTACACAAGGACACATTTTGTCCACAGTCAAAATAAAGAGTCCCGACTACATCTGTTATAGCTTCTCTCCCTGTAGAGCAGAGGGTGGAAATTCAGACTGATTCTGTTGGTTCTACACCATGCTCACTGAACTGTTGGAAAGCACCATGCAGTAAATAGAACATGTACATGTGTTAGCATATATTCCTAAACGTATATATAGACAGAAGACACCAGGCTTTGTAGAGATGGTGCTCCCTAGAAGTAACTGGTCCCTTTTTTGGGTAAAGGAAGACTTCTGGTTGGGCAGACACAGGCAAGCTTTTTATACCAGAACCTATCTGGAATGCAGATAAACACACTTTACTAGATCTCAGTTGGCAAATTACTAGACTTACGTAAAAACATCGGAATAGAATAGCAAAAGAAGTTCAATTTGCTGGTGTCAGATCCTCATTAAGAAAATTTTAATGAAGCTGCATTTGTGTTTTTGATTCCTAGGGGAAAATAAGCTGGTAGGGGACCTTCTGGTCTTAGGAGGAGCCACGTTATACGGTATCTCCAACGTCTGGGAAGAATACATCATCCGAACCCTGAGTCGAGTGGAATTTCTGGGGATGATTGGACTCTTCGGGGCTTTTTTCAGTGGAATTCAATTGTGAGTAAAAATAGTAAGAAATTCAGACAGTAGAGACTCTTGGGGCTTATTCTAATTATTTTCATTTAAGGTACAGTTGGTCACTTTATTTTATAAAAATCAAGTCTGGAAACCTTTCACTAACCTCCTCCATGAAATCTGAACACTCAGTATCTTTCTTAGTAAACTTCTTCAAAACTAAAGAAGTTTATTATCAATTATAGAAAACCACTTAGTGGACTCTGAACACAATTTACAAGAAAACAGTAGAAGTGCTTTGATTCTCCCAAACCAGCCAGTGGTTTTTACTTTGAGAAGAAGAATAGCAAAGCATAAATGCCGTGATTGGATGCACGTCCAAAGAGGGACACCTGTTTGCTAGGGACAACTACCACTAGAAAGCTCACAGTGTAAGTTTGTCCATTCACAAGTTCATTCTTTTATCGCCCAAGGATTTGCCTGAAGGAGCCATATTTCAAATTCATCTCTTAGAAGTTTTGTGTTCTCTTGTCCTTAAACAGATGAAGATAAAACACAGACATTCACCAAGCATCAGAAAGCCCAAAACACCCATTTTGCAATAATATTGCATTGGTGTATATACGTCATCACTAACTAGTGCCTCAGAATCATTGTGAGAATAAGTGTCAAACAAAGCATACTTTTCCATCAAGAAAAACCATATGTTTCAGTTTCACCTAAGGGGTGAAGATTGATAGTACAGCCCACAGTCTAATTTCACCAAATCCTTTTCTATAAAGTGAATAATTCTAATTTCACCAAATCCCTTTCTACAAGGCAAGTACTTTGTAATTGTAATCTGAAATTTTTTATGGAAGATATTTTGCCATCACCTTAAACATGTTTTGCCAAAAGGCTGTCTCCAAGAATCCTCCAAATTTTGGTATCCCAAGACACGGGGGGAAAGCTCAGAAAGCAAACAAGGCACGAAGATGGCGAGAGCCTCTGAAGAGGATTTATTTTTGATTCATTTTGAAAGTGGGATGGCATTTTTAAAGCTCCTAAATTTGGTGCTTCAGCTTTGTGAGAGGAAAAGAAATTGCCCGGTTCAACTCTTCATAACCAACATTTTGTAGATAGATGGCTCATTTTATGGATCCTTATTCTTGAATCCAAAAAAATATCCTCAGCAAAAGCTAGCATTTGCTTCCATTAGAGCCCATTCGAGTGAACGGAGCCCCTCAGTGCCACTGCTGGCAAAATAATGGAAGTGGCACGTGGCTGTGTATGGCAAATGAGGTACGTTGAGGGTGCACGGCAACCAACCTCTTTCTGGTGGAGTGGGGCCAACTTCTCCTCCTGGTCCTCTTCTGGAGCCGTGGTTCTCAAAGTACGTTTCTCTGAGCAGCATCATTGGCGCCATAGGAGAACTTGCCAGAGACTCACAGGTAGGGGCCCCACCCAGATCTGCCGAACCCGTATCTCTAGGGATGGGGCATGGGAAACTGTTTCAATGTGCTCTCCACATGGCTTTTTCATACCTTAAGATTTGAGAACCAATGCCCTAGAGAACCCTCAATTGGAAAACTGACCTCAAAAGAAATCTGATTATTCCTGCAAGCACAGAAATTTCCCCTACCTCGTTTCCCCTGCCTCACCATTGACTTTTCAGAACGCATCTAAGCAAGAAGCAGTCAAGGCTGCAGACAGACTCCCTGGGGAAAAGGCCAGGGGAAGGTTGGAGCGCTGGCACACCCTCACCGCTGCTAGACACACCTGCGGGGGGTGGGGGGGTGGCAGGAAACCTCAGGCTGCCAAAGCAGACTTCCCTATCCCTGGCCCAAGGTTGTTTTTGCAACTTGGTGGTTGTTTCATGACTTGTAGGAATCTGGTAAATGAAAAAAGAAAGAAAGAAAAAAAAAAGAAGCTGGTTGCATTATAATCTTGCTCATGGGGTCTGCTTTCTTTGAATTTGCAGAGCCATAATGGAGCACAAGGAGCTGCTAAAGGTGCCCTGGGATTGGCAAATAGGTAAGGGGTTTGCTCACCTAAAAATGCTGTTTTCAGTAAACCTGAGGGATACGTTTGGAGATTGATGTGGGTGGGGCACGAACCATGAAAGGCTTCAGAACTCAGAGGACAAAGGAAAATGAAATCCCTTGTCATTTTAGGAATTCTTGTACCTGGTGAGAGACTAAACTGTATGATTCCTAATGTTTCCTAATTGAGCTTTTGCCCATTATCATCGTCAAGATGCCATTAGTGTAGACACAGAAGTCTGTTATTAGGTTAAAGACCAACCAGAAAGAAAAAATGCCCAGAGGCAGTGGTGGGACATAAATGACAGCAATTTTCTCTAGCCAAGAAACACAAAACTGATGTGATCATTAAGAAGTGGCACTTTAGTAAAGGGGGGGTGGGAAATGAATAAAAAGGCATAAAAAGAAAACAATGTAATGGGCATTTTGAGCCCATAAAAACCTTTCCAGAAGGGAGCACTTTGCAACCGTTAAGAAACGGTTAATTGATCTCCAAGTGGACTTGGTGGAAAATACCAGACACGCTTCGAGCTAGTTAATAGCCATCCTGGGTATCTCAGATTCCACCTGTTCCGAAAATCACTTTTCTTTAATAATAATAAAAAAAATTAGGACAAGGATTTAAGATCCTAGGTGATTGCTATAATGATCTATAATGATCACCAGCACCCCCTGAAAGGAAATGGCACTTAAAACCTTCTGCCTCTATAGATACCCCTTCAGTGTCTACACCAAGGCACCTGGGGGCCAGCAGTGAGCACGGGGCGTGGCTTATCAGGATGCTTGGAAAATGCGCACTGTGAATGCAAATGCGGGTGGAAGCCAGATCGCCCACACTGAAGGGAGCTGCTGGAGCCCCCTCCAGCTAGTGTGAGTTTTGATGAGATTGACAGCTTTAGGCAAATTCTGCTTCCACCAGCAAGCAAGGACAGCAATGACATAAGCTTCCCGGCACAGCTTTACCTACCCGTGACCCGGAAGCATTCAAGACCAGCTCGCTGCTGACACGATTCCCTCTGCAGGCACCCCGCCAGCTACAGAATCATGCAGGACTCTCCCTGGGGGTTAGCGCTGGTGACTTCAAGGGCTGACCAACTCTTGTGTCTGTCACAGAATCCTGCCATTTATTTTCTTGTGAGTTTTTGCTATAGAATGTTACCATTCAGTGAAAATCACTGGAGGAAGGGGGGTGGGGATGGGAGGGCCCCCCCCCCGCCGGAAAGGAAACCAGCTGCAGGTTACAGATGTGTTTGCCTTTGGGGCTCTCGGAGCCAGGTCACAAAATGTGACCCATGCTTGGTAACAATTCACACGCAGTGGTATAAATTCATTTCATATTAATAGTCACAGCAATGATCAAAAATAATTTGTCCTCTAATGATATGGATGTCATGTGCGTATCTTCTGAGGTTCTGTTCTAATTCAGTGTTCGTTAAATGTGGCGTCAAAAGGTAGTTTTACTCTTAAGTCGCCTATTGCCATTAAAATGTCAGTCCCCTGCAGTCTATGCTAATGGAAGGTGGTATAAAAGGAATACATTATAGAGCCATCAGTTTAATTCCTGGTTGGAAATGAGGCTGAAATGGGCAAAAAAGGGAGCCAGATATTCATCCCTTTCTTTCCAAAACGTTGATAGGGTTGGGTTTGAGATTTTTTACACAAGGGGTACCTTGGTCCTCATTACCTCATCCTGACCAACTACACAATATCATCGTTTAGCTCAGTTCTGGGCACATAAAATTCAGTGAACAAATGTTTACTAAATGAGTGAATGGCAAGCAAAGGAAATGGGGCCTGTTCTGCCCCTCTCATCTTTCAAAATATAGACAACTGGGAAGTGGTGGGGCGAGAGCAGGAGGTCTAGGCTTGACATTGCTCTCTTGCTCTAGGGAACTGGGAGATGGCACACTATAGCACCAGGGACCGAGAGGCAAGGAGATGGGTGGGGGTCAGTGTCCTCTCTAGCATCCCTGCACTGCTTGGGAAGTCACCTAAGAGTGTCGAGCTCTGATCGCTGTGTCCGGTGGAAAGCTCAGGGCATCTTAGTTAAGAGACCCACATTCAAGACTCTTCATCGCCCACCATCTGTCAAAGCATTTCTCTCCTCCCCTGTCTCCACATCAGCGATCCCCCTCACACGGTCTCTCAGACAGCTCATATGTGGACCTGTTATCAAAATAAAAAGATTTTTTTTCCTACAGAGCAAGTGGGATATTATATGTATTTTATCTTTTCTGCACTTGGAAGGCACTTTTTAAAACAGATTCCCCTATTTAACATTCCCCTATAACATTTGCAAGATCCAGAGAGTAATTCAAAGCAAGAAGACCACCTTAATTGTTGTGTGCTTTATTTCTTTGTTTCACCCTACCCAACCGAGAGCCTGGGTCTGATTATGTAATCATTAAATTCGAGTAAAATGTGCGACCTAACAGAGCTCAAATGTCCTGTGGAGCAGGTGTGTTCAAATCACCGTCAGAAATCACATAAATGGCTTCAACATTCCCTTTATCCCATTTGCCATAGTGTGTTAAAGGACGTGTGAGCAGATACAAATCGATGTGAGAGCCAAACGTCAAAGGAAAGGAAAAGCGTGCTGTGGGTCACCGAGCGCAGGTTCACTGTATGCAAGGGGCTCTTCTTGGCCCTTGTGGGTGATGAGCATTTGGTTTTGGTTTTGGTTTTCTCCTGGAGGCCAAAATAAGAGATTTGACCTTTCCCTGAAGATGGAGTAACGGGACCACAGAGCTGGAAGGACCTTAAGGATAATTAAGAACATACCCTTTTTACTGAGGCTGAATCAGAGACCTGGGAAGGCGAGGCCAGCCAGGAGGCCCATGGCTGCCTGTGAGGGGTGGGGGATGGGTAGGGTTGCGCGCTCTCTGAGCCAGCCCTGCCCACCTTAGGCCCTTGAGGACTCAGCCTGATGCACATGGGCTAAGAACCCATCTTTAAGAATTAAAAATAATGTTTTATAAATCTAGTATACTCAAAGGAAAGTGAAAGAACATCAGTGGGATCCCAAAAGGATGAGATAAAACATATTCAGCATACACGGACACATACTATATACACGTGTGTGTCATATCTATCTTATCTAAATGTAGGTCATAAGTCATGTATTTCTCATATATGTATTATATATAAAATGAGATGCTCATTAGAATCATGTTGGATGATCCATCAAAGCCCTGTTTCTCTTCATAATAATTAAATAATAGAGATTGGGGGCATATGCTCAGAATTTAACCTCCGACAGCCTATGTCCTGAGGGCAAGTTACTCAACCTCTGTATGCTGGTTTTTCCTGTTTATTCACAGATCTATCTGTTTCTTACCCTTCCTCTTCTCTGCATTGCAGAGGCTGACTCATGCAAACTACACTTCCCAGGCTGTCCTGTTAAGTGGCTTCCAACTAGATTTGGCCAATGGATTTGGCCTTAAGAGATTGGAGGGTAGGAGAGAGAAAGAAACCAGGATGTGTCTCCCTGTTTCCCTCTGTTCGGGGTCAGGTCTCTAGACATGGCTGAGTGCCCTGTGAGTGATTGATTGTACCTTTGCTGGGCTTTCTTACCTTCTGGCCCCTGGGAACATGGCCTCCTCCCTGGATCTCTCTAGCTCCAGGAGTGTGAATAACTTCCTGCTACTGCTAATCTCTGGGATGCCTCCTCATCCCTTTTCCCCCATCACCCACTCAAGCACCTTTGTGACTTGTGCCCCATATTAAATGTCCTCTATTGAACCTGTGGTATGGACTGTTTCTTAACTGATACACTCTATTAGCCTGTTTCCTTCCCTGTATAAATAGAGTAACAATAGTAATGGTCTTCCACAGTTGTAAATATTAGTTAATGTATCTAAAGTACATGGCACGTAGCAAGCACACAATCGATATGAACTGATAGTATTCTTTCTAATTCCTTTAACTTAAATCTCTTTAATGCATGAGGACAACAGCTACCAAATACTGTCTTTTGTAAGAGAGAAAGCATTGCAAATAAGAAATGGCTATACACACACCTTGTCTACAAAAGTAGTTGTTGCGGCCATTAGATAGCTGTCAGTCAAAAAAATTATTCAGTTCATTTGTTCGATCACGTTGATTGACCGTTGGAAAACGCCGCAGAGACAGCACGCTGGGTCTTCAGATGTATGCTCACATCCACGAGCCGGGTCACGTCCACCTCCGAGTCACGCGTCAGCAAATTGCAGCAACCCTGCCTGCCCGCCTCAGTCTGATCATGAGTCCCTGTGGCTGACCACGTTGTGCTCTCAGAACAGGATGTTCACATGCAAAAGCATGGGTTGACCTAACAAAGTGGTGAGCTGTGACGGCATAGATATTCCATCCCCGTCTCCCTAAATTTAATTTCTGCAGGTTTTAAAAATAGGTTTAGAGTGTTTAAGCTTGAAGCACCCTGACGTCGCCTGACGAGTAGAGGGAAACTCTGCCATGGATCTAGTTCTTGCCTCTTCGTGGCTCACCAGCCATATGGCCACCTCTTCTCTGAGCCTGCTAATTACATATCCAGCTCCTTGCTGGACACACCCTCTTGGGCGATGCATAAGTGTCTAAAACTAACATGTTCAACATGAAGCTTTTTATTTCCCCTGAAAACCTGTCCACTCTCAGTTCTCTGCATCTCAGTATATGGCACCATAAGTCACCCCGTTTCTAAACTAACTCATGAGACCCCATGGGTATCCCTGATGGCCCCAGTCTATCACCAGGGCTTGCTGAGTGTCCACAGACCCAGCCCCTCTCCTTCATCTCCACTGCCATCTTGAGCAAAGCCTCGAGCATCTCTTGGCTGGACCAGGACACCGCACTTCTCACTGGTCTGCCATGCCTTCTCCTGACAGTCCCTTCTTGGCAGCAGCCAGAGCCCTCGTTTAAAGATGTGGATCTGGTGTTAGCTGCCTGTTACCAGCTCCTCAATGGCTTCCTATTACAACTAGAACAAGATGTCGATTTCCTTCCTAGACCTACACGACCCTGCATCATCCATCCTCTGCCTAATTTTCCACCTTCATCCCTTCCCACTGCCCCATTCTGTTCATTCTACACAGATGTCCTGGCCCCTGGGAGCTCCAAGAACACAGGGGGCCCTGTCATCAGGGTTTTTCATTTGCAGATTTCCCTGCCTAATATGTTCTTTCCCTGGCTTCTCCCTGGCCCTTTCCTTTCAGTCCTGCAGCATTCAAGGTAAATGCCACTTGCACAAAGAAGCCTTAGCTAGTCCCCCTTCCAGAAGCAAGCCCCCTGCCATTCCCTAAAATGAACACCTTTTCCCCCTGTTTTAGCACTAAAGCAACTCAGCTTCTTACCTATTCTGTTTTCCATAGCTTTGCTAGCCAAGGGTACAGTAGGTACTCAGTGAATACATGGTTGAATAATGAGTCAGTATAAAACATCAGATCCCATATGTGAGAGTCTACAGTGTGCCAGGTAAGGTGATGGAAGGGTAGGATTCTGGAACTTTCTAGCTCAATCATATTTAATGTAAATTACTGATGCAATTTAAAAAGAAAAAAGGCTCTGGTACCTGGACTGTGTTCTGACCAAGTTTGATTTTTAGTGGACTTTTAGTAGATTAATTTAAGGATATAGCTTGTTCTTAGTCTTTTAATCCCAGATTTTTTTGAAGGAATACTGAATTAATTTTATGTCTTTTCCTCTATCGATTATAAATTATTTAGTATTGTACTTTTAGTAACTTGGTTAAAAAGAAAATGAATTATAAGTCGCATGAAGCCCAATTACAGGAGAATTGACTGTTTTTAGGGAATTAAAACTTGTGATGGAAAGTCAGAAGATATCTGATATTGCTATGACAGAATATTTGTGAGAGGACTTGCACTTGACCGAGCTAGGAAAGTGGTTCTTCTAGTTCCCATTTGGGCATTTCCACCACACTAGAGGGGGCTGTTGTACTGAGTTTGCTTACTTAATGTTCAGAGTAATCTTTTCATATAGATTTGACGCGGCTTTCCTTAAACTGAGAATCAGAAATGTATAAGATGATGATTTATGCCCTTGTATACGTCTCATATGGGAAACCAAATTTCTTTTCAGAGGGATCACTAGTTTTCATAGTCAAAGGGACTAGGTAGGTGTCCAATGTCTACAAAATCCTCCCCAATTCACAGGATTCAGATAAAGCAATCATCCCACAGCCCACCCTAGACATATTTAATCAAGGATTTCTTTGGAAAGGTTGGATGCTTTTATTACGTTAAAATGCCCAAAGATCCACTGAATTATATGACTTATGCTTATTCTATGCTTTATTCTGTCAAGGTAGAGAATGAGCCTTGTTTTTGTACATTTGTATTGTACCACCACCTAGTAAAAGTGAACCAAATTCTGCATTTAGCCATAAACTCCTGCTTGGGACCCAACAAAATCGTGTACTTATGGAATTAGTATTAACAATCACATATCTAGTTATAATGAGAGAGAATTTTAGAGGATGAGAATCTGACCATATAACATTTTAAGGACTTTTTTTTTTAATCCTTCTGTTTTGCAACACTTCGTTCTCTGACGGTCTAGGAAACATTTAGCTAACGACTTCTAGAAAAGCAGAGCCTACACGTGAGAGCCCGCAGTGTGCTAGGGAAGGTGGTGGAGTTGGGGTGTAGGACTGAGCAGGATGCACAAATCTGGAAGAAATTCACAGGTCATCTTGTGCTCAGAGGATGAAGTGGTCTCCCCAAAGCCACCCAGTTAGGATTCCAGTTCTGACTTAGTCCACATCACTGTGATATGTAAGCCCTTCCGTCTTGAGGACTACCTATTCATCACTGTGAGCAATATGTAGAACCCAGTAGTTTTGTTCCCATTGTGCAAACAAAAAAGATATTTTAAAAATGCTTTAAAAGACACAGATAGTCAAAGTAGAATACAGCACCTTTGGAAACAGAATTAAGAAGGCTCGACCCCATATTCTGACTCTAGCCACTAAGAGGCACTCCTTCCCAGAAGAAACAAAAGATCAGCTATGTGGTAGGAAGCAGAAAGTTCATTTCCCACATGAAGATTTTTACTTTTTATTTTATGTTTTAGCTGTCTATTACCCAATAATAAAATCTGCTATCAGAGTGGAGAAAAACTCCCTGTGCCGGCCCCCTCGTCCCCCGCGCTGGGGTCCTCAGAGGCCCTGGAGGAGGCCGTCCGTCACCCCTCTTTCCTTTCCCCGCAGGGCTGCTCTATGTTGGCTTTAGCGCCTGCATGTTTGGCCTCTACAGCTTCATGCCAGTCGTCATAAAGAAGACCAGTGCCACTTCGGTCAACCTCTCCCTGCTCACAGCAGATTTGTACAGCCTGTTCTGCGGACTGTTTCTCTTCCACTACAAGGTAAGTTGAGCCAGTGTTTCTCTGTGAAGACAGAACTTGGTGGGAAATGTCACTTATAGGAGGAAATGCCCTGCTGTGGAACGCCCCAGGTTTATGTAGGGAAGTAAGAGGGCAGCTCTGTGCACTCACTAGCCCCCCTCCCCGCCCCGGATCTGGATGTTCACATTTCCCCTGGAACACAGAGACAACGTTTTGTCACAAGAGACCAGTAACTACAGGCACTTGAAAGCAAAAAGGATAAGGGAAGTACTTTTGGATCGTGGGAGACAGTTTTTTCTGATACCGTTCACCCCAGAAGCTACTCTTTTTCCAGCCTAAAGCTAGGAAGATGGGTACAAATCCCAAACTAGAACCACGAAAGGGATTGTAGCAAAGCCACTGGCAGGGCACTTTCTCATTGGAGCAACGATCTAGTGCCTGCAATTTCTGTTTTGGTATTTTCAGAGCAAGCATGAATGAAAAATGCTAATGCACTCGAAAGACTGTTTCCTCACCGAAACATTAGGGCTTGGAAGCAATGAATGCAGAGATCTTGTAAAGCATTTGCAGTTCAGATCTCAGCCCAAGGAAAAGAAGGAAGTGTTCGGTCTAAAGATAGCAGGCTCTGCAAATGCAAGGCGATCCGCGCTCGCCCACAGCAGGCAGGCCTCTGTGAGGGCTCACTGAAGTCAGATGGTATCTGGTAAACACGGCGCTCACTTCAGACATTAACAATTGATTAGGATTGGTATAGGAGAGGAGACCCAGTTCCCATTCCTTAGCTAGTCCTATAAGATAGAAGTCAGTGGGGATTATGACCAGGGTGAAAAAGGACGAGTGTGAAGTATCCAGACCAGATAAGAACAAACTAGGACAGGGAAGAGGCAGAAGAAAGAGATGTTACTCTGTCCACTTCTAGCCAAGGGCTTGACCAGCGATGTTAGAGTTAACACCACGAGCCCACGGGTGTGGCTGGCTGGTGGGGCCTCTCGGGGTGCAAGGCATCTTCAACCAGGTCAGACTGCATTTGGAGGTTCCCTGAGAGGTGCTGAGCTGGAAAGGGTATGTACTTGTGATGACCTGAGGCAAAGCAGCGGAAGTGAATAACTGGAAATATGACTGGATAAGCCAAAGTCGTAGCCAACAACCAGACTCAGTAGGGCAGGCAGGGGTGCAAAAGAGGTCACAAACAGGGTCAGCAGAGAGGACCAGAAGCAGATCTGGAAGACCAGAGGTGGAGAAAGTGGCCATGGTGGAAGGCAGGGTTCAAGTGCCAAGTCCCTGTTTTACAGGGAGCCCTGTGCCCAGTGTGGTGGCAAAAATGACAGCTAAAGAAACTGTAGGACTGGACAGCCTTTATACATCGTTTGTTATTGGCTTTGTCTAGATGGTCCCATCCCTGTCTCCTGAACACACCCTGGTCCTCACTAGGGCAGGGAGCAGAGTCACAGCACCTTCCCCCATTGCTCCCCACCGCACGGCTGGGAGGACCAGCTTCCCCGAGAAGCCCCCAGCAACACACCCAACTATGTGCCAGAGGCCTGGTGTTACTGTGCAGCACGGTGGCCGCCATTTTTCTTCTCTACTCTGTGGTCAGGCATCCACAGCTAGCGCGTTCCCAAGTGGGACTTGGATTCCCAGCAGTGATTCCTGTGGTTATTTTGAGAAGCTCCTGAACTAGACAGATCCCTGAATCCTCCTTAAGGAAAGGTGACTGAAACCTGTTGGGACTGAGGACTGCAGGTGCTTCTCGGGCCGCCAAGATCCAGTCCAGCCCTCAGCGTTCCTGAGAGTCTTCTTTCCCCGGGGGGACTGCCTCACCCTTCAGATGCACGGGCCACACCTCTGAACCACAAAACCAGGATCTGGGGATGTGTCTGGGGTAGTGTGTGCTATTACTAGGCTCCCCTGTGAAGCCAATGTTCTCCGACAGCCGAGGGGGACACCTGAAGAGCGCCCATTCCTATTAAGAGTGTCTCTCCTGGCGCTTGCACAGACTTCTGGTTAGACCTGGGGCTTTCCTCACGAACGAGCATCAGTTCTAACTCTCCGTGGTCCATCTTCCCCTCCCAGCCTTTGTGGGTCACTACGTACTCAGGATAAGGGAGTTTGCTGAAGAGGAAGCCATGTAGTAACCCTTCATCATGCCATCAGAAGGAGGCTGTGTTAGCTGAAAATTGAAAACTTGTGTCCATCAGATGGGAGGTGTCGTGGATGTTTTTACTTCCTTTTTTTTTTAAGATTTTATTTATTTATTTAATAGAGAGAGAGAGAGAGAGAGAGAGAGAGAGAGAGAGAGAGATCACAAGTAGGCAGAGAGGCAGGCAGAGAGAGAG